>VWZW01004510.1:3865596-3933466 GCA_013397115.1 Edolisoma coerulescens | reverse complement strand
GGGGGTTTTTTTTAGGTATTGCTAAATAAGAAAAGTGTAGATCCTTATATTCATAAAGTAGTATTATACACCTCATAAAATGAATGCTTTTTAGTTATTATCATAGAATCACAGAATGGCCTGGGTTGGAAGGGACCTTAAAGATCCTCTCATTCCACCCCCCTGCCATGGGCAGGGACACCTTCCACTAGACCAGGTTGCTCAGAGCTCCATCCAGCCTGGCCTTGAACACTTCCAGGGGTGGGACATCCATACAGCCTCTGAGCAACCTGTTCCAGAAGATTTTCCTGATATCTGATATAAACCTATTCTCTGTCAGTTTGAATCCATTCCCCCTTGTCCTGTCACTCCAGGGCCTTGTAAATAGTCTCTCTGCATCTCTCTTGTAGGGTCCCTTCAGAGAAAGGACATTATTAAGTCACCCCAAAGCCTTCTTTTCTCCAAGTTGAGTAAGCCCAGTTCTCTCAGCCTTTCCTCAAAGCAGAAGAGGTCCATTGCTCTGATCAGTTTGGTGGCCTCCTCTGGACTTGCTCCAGCAGGTCAATGTCCCGACTAGGTCTGAATTTACAAGTTTCATCCACATTTTATTGAAGATATTACATTCATATGTCTTATATATGACAAAATTTAATTGATATTATATATTGGTAGATACAGACAAAAATAAGCTCAGATACTTGAAGTCAAAGCTGTGTAGACATGACTCAGCTCTGCCTTGGAGGCTACACAGTGGTTTAAGTTATGAATTGTGCTCAAGTAGAGTTTTTCAGCTGAGGCGTAGACTCTCATTCACATGGCTTTTGGATCTGGTTTGCAAATCTCCCCAAATCTCTACCAAATATAAGTTGTGAATGCTTTGCCCCTCTGTAACTGAGGATATTATTCCTCATTTCAGCACAACTGAGCTGAAAATTTCAGGAATGTGCATACTTAATAAAAGTAGTAAATAAAATAAGTAAGTAAAAATAATAAAAGTAATAAAAGTAAAAATAAAAATATTAACAAAAGTAAAAACAGCAGTGTCATAGGGAAACCAACTGTAGTTACAATCCCCTTCAGAGAGCTGGATGATTTTCCCCTGTTCATCTTCACTGGTGCCTGGTAATTCCAAGCAGTTTGGTCAGTTACCATTAGTGCAGCAGTTTTGGCTCATAACCTTACAGAAGTACAGTTCTGGCTGGAGGACAAATTGTTGATCCATGTCTCTTCTGTTACATTTTCAGTCTTTTCTACCCAAAACCTCAGAGCTTCTCGAATTTCATGTGTTTAAGTTTCTTAGCAGATTTTACAAAACCAGTGGGTAGAGGGGTAAGAAGCTGGATGCACATTTGGGATACCTGCCAATTTTTCCACCTCTTTGATTTCTCACTTTTATCCTATTCCTAGAGAAACTTGATACGGTCATATGAAAGATAAAATTGTATAGATTTTCAGAAGTTCTTCAGAGTTTCACAATGACATTTATGACCAATTCATAATTCATGCTACAAGTGCTCTTGCATACGAAAGAGTTGCTGTCCTTTAAAAAACTTTGGGTTTATTTCATCTTGATTGTTATTCCCTCTAGTATTTCTGATTTCATAATATGTCAATGGTTTAAAAACATAGGACAAAAAGTGAATTTTAGTCATCTCTTTCCTTCATTAGAGAGAATTGAGTAAAATCTCAGATTCTCAGAAGAGATTCAGGTAACTGAACCCCTGTTTTGGTTTGTTTTATTGATTAAAATTGTCTTGAAAGGTTTCTTTCTGGCTCTGCAATGCAGGGCAGTAACAAAAGGCTTCACAAAAGTACAGCTAGCAATTTCAGTGAAAGGGTCTCTAGAGAAGTGTGCAGTCTGAACAGCAGCAACCAATAATGCCTGGCATTGCTGTAAGGCAGCCATGTAGCACGTAGGGATGCAGAAAGGGAGACTGGAGGCTGATCCCAGGAGGGGTTTCTGCAGACTCTTTGCAGTTATTATATGTCTAGACTATCACTTTTTGATTAACCACCTCACAGCATCACTACAGCACTGAGAGAGATCAATCAGAAAGTAATGAACTGCCCTTGGCAGAGAAAGGTCCTGTCAAGTGAAATATGTGGACTTGATTTGACCAGTTTGGGGAGCTTCTCCCTCAAATTCAAGGCTAACAGGAGGAAGCCCTCATAACATCCCATGTATGGAACATTCGTAAATAGAAATGGACAGCAAGAGGCATGTTGGGGAAGCAGTGGGAGTGGTTCCTATAAAGGATATCTCCTGTCTCCATAGGAGAACAACTGCAGCTTTTCTTTGGGCTCCAGGAAGAGGCAAAAAGGTAATGACTTCCATGCCTCTGCCCGTCTTTGACCACAGCTGCCTTCTCCCTGCAAGGAGCAAGCACGGGGAGGTTTTCTAGGGAAATAGGACCAGTCCCTGCTCTCTTCCAGCTCATTCCTGGTGCACTAAGCACTGACCATTGCTAGGTTGTGAGTACTCTGCCTGAGGACCTTTTCCAGAGTCTTTCTGTCCCGTTTCAAGTTACTCACTGTCTCTTAAGAGATAAGGACCAAATAAAAGGGGACAATAAGAAGATAATAAAAATCATAATAATAGGGGACTGGAGTATCTCTCTTATGAGGAAAGGCCGAGGGAGCTGGGGCTGTTCAGCCTCGAGAAAAGATGACTGAGAGGGGACCTCATCCATGTCTGTCAGTGCCTGCAGGGAGGGGTCAGAGCATGGAACAGGCTCTGCTCAGTGGTGCCCAGCAATGGGCCAAGAGGCAGAGGGAGAAATGGATGCATGGGAAGTTCCACCTGAACATGAGGAGGAATTTCTTTCTTGTGCAGTGACCGGGCACTGGAACAGATTGTCCAGAGAGGGTGTTGAGTCTCCCTCACTGGAGATATTCCAGAACCATGTGGACACAATCCTGTTCCACGTGCTCTGGGATGATGCTGCTTGAGCACGGAGGTAGGACCAGAAGACCAACTGTGATCCCTTCCAGCACAACCCATGCTGGGATTCTAACAGAAATGAATGAGCCAACACTTCTCATTAAATTTATTAGAACAATATGCTTATCTTTTTTATTATTGTCCATACTATAAGATTCCTTTTAGATCAGATTATGTCTTAATTGTAAACAGTAATCTTCATTGATAACAAGCTGGGCACTTTCCTTTTTCTCACACTGATTTTCCTCTTCTCATTGGTAAGGAGAGGAAATACATTAATTAAAGTGGTGAGAAAAAGTACTTCTATACCAATGCCCAGCTCTAATGCTAATATAGAATAATAACTATCATTCATGGACTTTTTTTCTGTATGTATTTAAAATCTTATGCGTTCTGTTTTCCTCTCAAAGATTGCAAAAGGGAATATGTGGCTATTTAGCTCATGCATTCGGCATGTTGGCAAAGTTCATTCTGCACAGTCTTTATTGACCGTGCATGGCTGACTGAAACAAAGCTTAATTTTTATTTTGTGTTTGCTACAGTGGTAGGCAGATAGAATTTTACACTTATGAAATGAACACACGAGGTGCCCTAATTTATTCTTTTATATATCATTTCCCAGAGGAGGACTATGCTCAATAAAATTCCCATTTAATTTTCAATATGATTGGTTATTCATAATTGGGACAGTCATTATAGGTATGATTTCATTTCTGAAATTAATGCAAAGCTCTATCTAATTTCTGATCATCTGCCTCAAGTTGATGAACTTGTCCTTACCTCTCCTGATAATCGTGTGTGTTACTGATTTTTCACTTACGTGAAAGTCTATGATACTTTTTGAAAAACTGAAGGAAAAAACATCATTAGACAGATTCGTAAAATAATGTTCAAGAGATGCAGCAAAAGCTTCAGCAGTTCTTCAGTGTCTGCTGAAATAAAATAACTCTACATGAATTATCATTTCCAGTCTTGCTGAGGCTTAAAAATACTTTTTTTTTTTCCTTTTAAAGTGAAGAACTTTCATAGAATGGAATAGCAACACCAAGGAAACAAAACTAATAAAAGCCCTTTGAAAAAATAGATGATGATGGATGACATTTACCTCAGCTGAATGAATTTGATAGCTGGCAGGAAACTTGGGAGATCCACTTATCTCTTCGAGTACTCAGTAATATATAAGGCGAGGAACTAGGAAGCTCATAAAAGTAGAGATAACAATAGTCAACCAAATCCCTTTTTGCTTTTAGTCACATGATATCAAATTGTCTCTGGCAGTACAAACACAGTTTTCTGATTTAAAGTAGCTGTAGATAAGAACTGGTAAGGCAAGATCTTGTTTCCTTATAAAAGTATAGAAAAAATTGAAAGAAATAATTGGATTAGCTAAATCCAGTTGTTGGATTTGAATTATTTGGATTGGTTTAGACTAGTTTGGATTAGTTGGATTGTATCTAATTTAAAAGTGAATTTTCTGTGCTGCTTTTCTTCTCATATACTACTTTGAGATGAAATAGTGATAAGAATTTGAAATGGGAAAAAGTTGACAGTGTATTTGTCTTCCTATTATTGCTTACAAAGCGTTTCCAAGGTAATCCATGTAAAACAATATCCAGGGTCACCCACATTTTGGCTCTGATTCTGTTTTTCAAATGCCATTCTGACAAATGCTCTTCATTATATCTTTACAGCTACAGTTTGTGATGGAAAATTCATGTTGACTGGCTCCTCTGGCTTTTTTCACTCCATGAATTATCCAAAGCCATATAATGAAAACATTGCTTGCCAATGGATAATAGTGTAAGCCATTTTCCAATAGTTTTGTACCTAACATTTTTTTGATTATGCGATGATCTTGTTTCCTGCACAGTAGTCTTATGACATTTGCTTTCACTCCGAAACACTCCAGCATAGAAAATATGTAATACCATTTTCTGCTTTTTATTTATGTAACTTTTCTTTTAAAACCTTCATGCATAAGCTGCATAATTATATCAATAATTTTTGCACTTGAAAAAGTTCTTAGGTAGGATTTTGAGAGATCTTGTGTGTTATATACATCCAGAGGAGCAAAAGCGTAAGCTCAAAATAAATCACACAACTCAAAATAATTGCAAGATTTTTTTCAAAGCATTACATTAAATATTAGTCTTCAGTTTTATATGATGTAACTGCTACTAACAGAAGGAATTTTCAATAATTCCCTTGTCATTTAGGGGTAAAGGCTTCATCTGGGAGTTAAGAGTACCCATGTTTTTGTGTAATTTAGGAATATGTAGAGAATTGCACAGTTAGCATTTGATATAATAGCACCAAATGCCTTTTAAGCCTTAGGCATAACAAGTGGAATTTTTTTATCACAGGTATATACCTACAGACAGGGACAGCTGTTTGATTTTGATTCTCTAGGCCCACTTCATAGGCCAGGGAGAAAAAAGATAGCCACACTATATGACAAATCTCATCCTAAAGTATATATCTAAAAAAAAATTAGATGATCACAAGATACTCCTAAAAATCCCACCTATGACTGCCAATTCAGAAGTTACTGCTTTGAAAGACAGTAATTCTTATTACGGTTTTGTGATGGTGGCTGTTCTTTGATTCTGAGAAGTATTAATTTGGTGGAAGATTTCAAAGGAGATTAGGAAATTGCCTTTAAAATTGGAAAAGGTTTGGACTTCTCATTCCAAAGGCTCTTTTGAAAATGCTAGGCTTTAATTTTGTTCAGAACTTTCATCTTCACCTTGAAGTCCTGGTTTTCTTTCTGTTTAGTACATTTTTTTCCTTCTCATCTTCAGCAGTACTGTTCACCAATAATTACTGGCAACACCTGGCTTTAAAATTCAGACGTGTCCCAGGAAAAGAACAAGATTTTGTCCTTCAGAATACGTCTGCCTTGTTCCTCACTTCAAGGTGTTGCAGAATTTGAGCACAGTAAATAATCATGGCCCAAGGGCCCTCATTCCTTCTAAACTGTTCATATTGCTCCAAGTGCTGCTATAGCTGCAAGAAGCATTGTGTCAGGTAGATATCTATACCAGGTGTGTAGCTAATAAAAGCTTCATTTTGGAAAGAATCATGAGCCATTGCAAATAATACAATAGAGGCTCTGCAGATATGTGTAGTTAGAGATTGAGCAATGACAAAAACAACTGAGTTTATTCACCACTTACCTGCTTTAAAAAATCTACCAATGCTGAGAGTAAAGGCCTAAGAAATTCCAAGTGGCACTTAAATTTTGTCTTTCTTTCAAACCGAGTTATTTCTATGAGGGAACCTTTTGGGTTTTCCAGTAATCTATGGGTTTTATTATCCCTATAAAAATGTGTTAAAAGGCAACCTATAATATATCCGAGATTGGATTTTTCTTGTGCCTGCCTTTGTATAGAAATATTTCACCACTACCTTTAGGAAGAACTTTTACATTTTCACCCCGTTTAACTCCAAATGAAGATCCAATCTCCTCTCCATTCAAAAGAGCAGTATGCTCAATATTTCCCGGAAAGTTCAGCTTCCTGAACCTTTCAACTATACGGTCTACTCTTTTCTAACCAAGGCTACTTCTTCCCTCTGGAGAAATACAAAACAACAACAACAACAAAAACTTTAAAAGGCAAAAATATTTAAGTATTTACTTCACACTTCTCTACTAATCATTACTGATAAACACCAGCAGGTTGCTATTGAAACCCCTTTGAGTGTCTCAATTCCAGAAAAAAAAAAAATAGTGGTAGCTAAGCTGTTTGTGATAGTAGTGTTTTAGAATTTGGACTACCATGTCTAGTGGAAAGGAAATGGAAGAACAAATTAAATATAGATTACTCAAAGAGAATAACTGCAGCAAAATAAAACCAAGAATTTTATACACTTTACTTCAAGTGGCTTTTGTTATTAAACTTTCTGTATGATGGTTTGGAGAACCAAAGAGTGGATTTGAGATCATCAAATCTGCATGGAAATCCTGTTTTTTTCATAAGAGACAGTATTTTGGACTTTCAGGAGAGAGATTTTCATATCTTGCTATTCATATTGATATCTTGATACTATTCCTCTGGCCTTGGGAAGTCTACCTGAGCAGTGAGATGATATCTAAGAGTACCATGTATGAAAAAGTGATTGCAATTCAATGAGATGCAAAGGACAAAAAAACCCAACCAAAACCATCCAAAAAAATCCTTGTAGAACTGATTATCACATTCTAGAGCTCAGAACATTCAGTTTCTAGAATACACGTAACTGCAGTGGCTAAAGGTGTACGTGCATGGTTAGAAAAGGTTTATGCCCAATTCCTCTGGCAAAAGGCCTTTTACAAGCTAAAATTTAGACAAATAGGTCATCTTGATTAGTAATCTTGATTAATATAATTTCATGTTACTTCTGAACTTAACATTATTTGAGCAGTCAATGACTTCAGCGATTTTACCACAGTCAAAGAATAAATTTTTAGTTTTGAATTTATTTTTCTCTCATTGCCTTAGAGCGCCCCAAGGGTTGTCCATTAAACTGAACTTCACTTCTTTTGAAACACAACAATATGCAGACACATTGAGTATTTTTGAAGGATTAGGACAAAACAAGGTTTTAAGAGGTAAGTTTCTTTTTCAGCTAATACTTTTCCATTAGGAAAATCTAAGTGTTAAAATAAGCATTTTGAGGTATAAAAAGTTGCACGTATATGTTTAAGAGGAAGACTGGATCTGCGTAAAGTTACCCACTTAGACAATTAATCTTGATATACCTGTCTGCCCTTAAATTTGACCAGATAAATGCTTCCCTTATGCATTAAGAAATTTCTACTTGTTTTTTAAGAGCTTATTTGAGTGATCTTGATAACTTCATCAGCCTCATGGTCTTGTGGGGTCCATGTTTCATTTGAAATATATTGTCAGAAGTTCCTGTAATATTACACAGAGTAACATAAAATGAAAGCATCTAAACTGAAATGGTGGGAAAAGTGCTACCAAACTCCCTGAAAATCATTGCAAGTATGGCATTGTTTTCCTCAGATCTTGAAATACTGATGATACCTTATCTCTCTCTCTGTGTTCTACTCTGAAAATGGGGATTGTACCCATTTTTCACAAGACTCAATCTATGCAGCTGAATTCCATCAGAGGTGGAAAACATATTCTGAAGATAGAATATAGAGAGAGAAGTCAGAAAGATATATTATTATTTATCCTTATTTTTGGAAGCAGGTAGAGAATGGGAATGTGAAACAGTAAAAGACTAGTTGGTATCCATACTGATGCATATGAGAGATGGAATATGCAAAATATTTATATGTCAGTCAAACAGCTAAATGCTTCAGGGGTTTGAAGCTATTGTAGCAGGAACAGTACAACAGGGAAAGCATTCCATAAGACTCAATAAACTAATTCACTGTGCTTTTGTGACAACACTGGAGATTTTAATGTGCATGGGATTATTTTATCTCTGACTATATGGTTTTTCATTCGTTTTCAGCTTCTCTGTCAGGGACCAATCTTGAAACAATTTACATTTTTTCTCATGAGGCTACAGCACATTTTATGTCCGATTATTCAGAGAATTATAATGGCTTTAATGCAACGTACACTGCATTTAATGCAAGCGAACTAAACTGTAAGTGTTTTTTGTGTGTGTATGTGTGTCTGTGTCTGTGTTTGGTTTTTATCCCAAAATTTGGTAAATCTACATTCTCAGTTTGACAAAATGGAAGTGGGAAGGGAAGCAGCATTTTCTGGCCTCAGTCCACTAACTAGATCCACTTTGAAAAATTTCATATATTTTTAAAGATCAAATAAATTATTTTAATATGGCCATTCACAGGTTTACAGGCCTGTTTCTAGCAGTAGGGTGATGTCTTACAAAGCTCATCTACTTAAATAAAACTGTGTCCATACCTCCATCGGATTCCTCTCGGCCAGTTTGTTCACTAATCAACATTATGAAATAATTGACCACAATATCTTTATAAAAAAACATTCAGACAACATTTAGAAATAACATTCAGGAAAACATGGGCCTCAGTAAAATGGCATTAGGAAAAGTCTGGATGCAGTAAATCTACAGTGACAACAATATGCAGCAATACGACTCATGCTTTGTTGATTGGACAAGTGAAGGCTTCTTCAGCTGTTAAATTTGGGGCAGGAGGTGAACAGGGAATGTGGCTGGGATGGGATATGGTGCAGGAAGCCTCCAGAGGGCCACCAAGCTCTTGTCATGTGGAAGGCCGGCCTGACCTGCATTTCAAGGCACCATGGACAGACACTGAAATATCATGAGAACAAAAGTGATGAGGATGATGCAGAAAAGACACGTGAGCAAAGAAGGACCAATTGAGAAGAAAGGAAGGGGCATCCCATGGGCATGGAGCACAGCACTCAGCTCTAATGGTGAGCCCTTTCTGCTGGAGCAACCCAGGCCTTGGCAAAGAAAAGAGGAAAACAAGGATCAGAAGTGAAGATTGGTGAATGAGTGCTAGAGTATGTAGGGACTCCCTTCAAAAATAATATTTTGTTAACAAGGACAAACAATACATTTATTTGAGTAGTTCTGTTGCATTGCATAAAGACGAAAATGAGTCACTGTGGGCTGGTTTACAAACATACTTAAAAATTTACATTGTTCATCACTCATTCTTGTGCAATTCTGAAAAAATACCATTTCTACCATATTTTATTTACAAGAAGTTCTTACTTACAGATTATGAGAAAATCAATTGCACATTTGAAGACGGCTTTTGTTTCTGGATACAAGATTTAGATGATGATTCAGACTGGGAGAGAGTTCAGGGTCCTACCCTTCCCTGGATGAGTGGTCCTGAATTTGATCACACATTTGGCAACTTGTCAGGTAAGATCAAAAAAAAGTGACTAGAAGATTAAAGGAAAAACTTGATTTTTCACTGCATAATGGGTTCTTCATAGTGGTATTACTAGGATGTCATTTTATTCTCCCATAAAAATGAGTCAGGGCTACCAGACAAAATGTTTTATGTTACTGATTGCCATCTTGTGGAAATATACCAAAACTAAAAGAAGAAATAAAGGAATAAGTAAAATGATAAAAGTGTCAGGTACTGAAAATTTTCAATGCTATTATTACACTAAAATGCCTTATGTGAGAAAGGAATTTCTATTATGCAAAAATGTTATAGGTCAAAAACCTGCATGTTTAACTTGAGGGAAAAGAAATATAATTGCATATTAGGCAAGTTACTTTTATTTCATCCCTCTCTACTGTTGACATCCTCATGGTTGTCACAAAATAATTTTGATTTTTAAAAAGTTGACGTGCAGTTTACAGGGGGCATCTGTGTCCCCAGTTACTGCACAGAAAACACACCAACTGTGCCAAACACACAAACACTCCAGTAACTGTTACAGTTAAATAACTTCATTGGAAGAGTGGTCATATCAAAAGAGACAATACTGATAGGAATTGGATTTTGAGTGTATCATGAATCCTTATCCCAGAATAAGACTCAATACTTTTTTTTCTTCTTCAACAATAAAACCAAACAATCACTTTCTCAGCTGATTTGTCAGTCCAGCTAAAACCAGATAAAACATAAATTGGATTTTGCAATGCTTATATGCATTCTATGCAAGACTTACATAAAGCTTATTCAGTGACAAATAACTGGAAAAATTGCAAATTATTCTGAAAGAACTTACTCCTGGGAAAAGAAAAATAGTATTCTGCACTTTATCAGATAGAAGCTTTTCACCCCGCTCTGAGTGTTTCTAAACAATCTTCAGAACACTGTTTTGTCTTCCCACTTGGCTCTCAGAATGCAAATCAGATAAAAGAATGTAAAATTTGTTTAATAAAACACTTGACAATGATTTCTCTCTCTTGAAAATGTTAATCTATTTTGGGTGCTCTCTATTTCCCTCTGCCAAGTCTACGCTGACATAGGTAATGCTCCTATATGTAATGTTACTATTGTGCTGCACATTTAAATTTCTGTGACCTGTATTTTGAGTAAAAATATGAATTGCATCATTAATATCAGGCTATTACATTCACTGAAACTCTATTTTTGTTTTTTTTGCTCTTGAAAAGTAAAGAACTTAATACACACTCAAAAATTGATTCTGAATGCTCAGAGAATTGATGAAACAAAGATTGAGAACTGTCCCTTTGACTATATAAAGAACTTTTTCCTTTAAGTTAGATACCATATATATTTTAATGCATGCTCTCTAAGTCAACAGAGGAAATTAAAGGCCTGGTTCAGATTTCAGATTAATTTTCAGTTATTTTAGCCTCCCACACGAAAAACTAGATAATCTGGAAGTGCAAATAACAGAATACAGTGTATATAATTTAAACTACAAAATTATAATTATATTCATTTGAAAATTTTATTATTATAATATTTGCATATATATGTATTAGATAGAAGAAAATATGAGATTACACCCATGATTTGAATCAAGCAAGAATTTTATTTTAAAGCTGCCTAAGTTTGCATTTCTTATGACAAATCCCAGTGCTTCTGTGGCCTGGCCTCATACGGCAACAAGAGGTCAAAATTCACAGCTGCAACAAATTGTCTCAGAGAAAGCTACAAACTCAATTTCACAAATAAAGGGGGTTTTTGCTTGTTCATAATGCTTCACCTTGCTATAAAATATTCACGTAGTCATTCTGTCACCCTCTCAACACGCAATCCGTATTTCCCATTGTCATCTGGATATAAATTATGAAATTTTCAGGAAATTCTTCTGCAAAATCACAAGCAATATCATAAACCCAGTAGAATTGCTACCTTCTTTACGTATAAGGCAGGTTTCCCACTGACTTGAAAAGGACTAGCTTCCCATTGCTTATCCAAGAAGCTTAAAAGCTCAATTTAATATGTCATTGACTGGTGAATATCTCTTGGGACAATCATTCACATTTACTGTGTCAGGAATCTTCCAAATCATGCAACAATATCTGTGCTTGATGTTATTTTAAATGTAAAAACTCTAATTCAATAACTAAAAAAGAAAAAAGAAAGTTCTTCTGTCCTGGCTAAAGTGTGCTCATTATCTTGCAGGATTTTATATTTCAACACCCATTGGACTTGGAGTCATAGAAGAGCGAGTCCGGATTCTGAGTTTGCCTTTGGTCCCTTCAGATATGTATTGTCTAAGCTTTTGGTATTGTTACATAATTCCTAAACCTATATTTTGTTTAAGAATATACCCCAAGTCTTTCTTTCATGTAAAATATTGATCCCACTCAGCGTGTCAGCACCAGCCTGGTTCTGTTTGGATTTCCACAATCAGTCTCAACTCCAGGCCTGAAGTTTAACTCCTTTATAACTTTGACTCTTGCAGTTAGCTTCAATGTATTTTCTTTTTCACCTTTCATCCAATATTCATATACAAAAATGAAATTAAGAATCCCTGAAATGGTTTTTGTCATGAAGCTTAACTAGGCCTCTACAATTCCAGGTGTAATCTAAACATCCAATTAATTTTATTTTCATGCTCACTTCAAATTAATCTTAATTTCATAAAATACTATAAAATAAAAAGAGTGACTTTTTTTCATGGAATTTGACTTTGTTTTAATAGTACCAAAATGCTTTTTCCCCCTCTAGGTATTTCATGTACGGTGATAATGTTTACCTTTTAAGAGTTAGCCTAAGTGATGAGCAGGGTCAGGAAAAGATCATTTTCGAGAAAGAAGGAAACTATGGAAACAACTGGAATTATGGACAAGTAACTTTAAATGAAACATCTGATTTTAAGGTTTGTTAAACTGATTTTTTTTTTCATTTATTTTAGCTAAACTGATATCAGAGTTTTCTGTGAAATGAACCCAAAGTTCCACAGCTCTGAAGATAATACTTAGTATCATTTAACGATGCATGCCATCAAATAAATATTAGCATGCAGAAGACTAGAATACCCATTTGAATTCTCACACTCCCTTTTCCCTTCTCTGGAATTTAAAGTATTAATATTTCAGAAAACAGAAAACCTGATCATTGTCAAGGAACAATGAATGCTACCATGAGAGCTTTCCACACAACAAGAGTTTTCAAAACCAATCAAAATCTGCTCTGGAATATAAAATCTCAGTAGTGAGGGTGATATGAAGCACTTAGCCATGAGAAGACTTAAATTTAAATTGCTTCAGATGGTGAATCAGTGTTTTCATTAATTACTTACAGGTTAATCCACTGAAAGCGTGTTGCAGATAGAAGTGGTTTTGACACCACATGGCAAACTGATCTGACTTATCTGTAAACAACAGGAGGAGATTTATTCCAGACAATTCTTTCAGCACCTCTCTTTTGAAAACAATTTCTTTTTATAGGTATTTGGGATGGTTTGTCCAGCTACAGTAATTTTGATTGATTTCTTGCAAGCACAGCCAGAAAGATGCATTTAACATCTGAGGAAATAAATGCATCTGTGACCTGGCTGCATCAGATTTCCAGGAAATATGTAACCACGTATGATCTCAAGAAGATTGCTATACCTAACTGTATTTCACCAGCACTAATTCCTTGTTTGCAGGATTACTTTAAATATGTGGATATTAAAGAACAGTAAAGAACAAATGGGATTAATTTCAGTTCAGAAGTCTGGGCTGATAAGAAATGCAAAATTGTTTTTAAAATTACACATATTTATATACAAAAAGCAAAAAATTGAATACTTTTAAATCATGTTCATCATTTAAATGAAGAAGCTACTACATTCCTCAGAATGATCCACTCAGTTTGCATAGTGCTGTTTTGTTTTGTGAGGAGTTCCACCTCCACCCTGATGCCTTCCCCTGAGTGTAGCACCAGTGTACATCACAGTGGAAATAAGAGCATTGAAGAAAAGACAGAAGAGTACAGCATAGGACGCTGAAAAAGGTACATTAAATTATAAAATTCTAATCTTTTTTTCCTGATTCCAGGTTATTTTTGATGCCTTTAAAAGGCGTGGTCCCAGCGATATTGCCGTGGATGACATTGGCCTGACAAAGGGAAAGTGTGATGACAATAATTATGTGGAGCCAACTGCGAGGCCAACTGTTCCTACCACGCCTTTAGTTCCTAGTAAGTAAACACTAAATCACTGTTGAATTCCTATTACTGTATTTGTGTATGAGTGGATCAGAAACCTTCAGTTTTATAAAAACCTCTCTTCAGCATTACAAAGTTATCTTCAGGATAACATACTAAGATCCAGTTCCATGCCTCTCCAGACAGGTTGTACAGCTTGATCCAGACCCTTCCAGCTGCAGAGAATTTTAGAAGAAAGCACAGAGGTTTAAGCTTCCTCAAAACATTCCAGTTTCACAGAGCTAGCCTGGAAAAATCTAGCAAAGAAAAATAGAGAAAATACCCATAGCTATCCTTATAAATCTGGATAACTTATAAAAAAGAGAGAAGAATGTATACGATGTTAAACAAGTCCGAGCACATTCAAAGCAAAAACCAATACAAATAAAAATAAAGCTTGTGGAAAAATCATTAAAATATCTGATGGGGCTTGCCTTGTAATTTATTCTGAAAGAGGATGAATTTTTTGGGAAAAAAATTCTACAAAAGACCTATTCACACATGGCTTCAAATCATCAAAACAAACACTGAGCATGTTCCAGGACTGCCTCTTATTAGATTTGCTGTGCCTTTCAAAGCACAGCTGGTTGCTCTCTTGACAGCACATAGTAAATAAAAATGGTCTAAAATTAAAATAATAGTAAGACTGTTGGCATTGTATTCATGTTGGAACACTGTATACTAATACTATAATTCTCTCAAATCTGTCACCTCCAAATCTACTGCATCAAGACAAGTAAGAAAACAAAACTTTCTAAATATAAGAGTAAAATGCAGTTTTAGAGCTCCATCATGAGACACAGGGAGGTAAAGTTCAACAAAAAAGTGTGTCTGTCAGCAAAATTAAATTTTAATGATAGTAGTAATTTCAGTCATAGTTTCTCAAAATGAGTTTTGGAACTTAATTGCAGTTTTTAATGAAGTAATTTTGTGGAGAGATGCTGATATCTGCCCCCTCCTGCTATCCTTCAGGTGCTGTGGGTAAACACACCTCACAAGTTAGCACCAGTCTAATGATTAGTAGTATAATAGCCCTGTGGTAAATAGTAGCTCAGTGCTTCTGAAAAATACCAAAGGAATTTCAAACTATAGATCACTACCCAAAATATGCTAAATATATGATAAAATATATGATAAAATTTTAACGTTCAGAAAAAGGACATGGTAATAAGGCTCCTTATGAATGAAATTAAAGATATCCAAATGAAAAGATGATACAAAAGGACAGTCTATGCTGTTGCTGGGGAAAAAATAACTTGTTTTCATAGCTTTCTTGGGACATGCTACTACATGCTATCTGTAACCTGATAAAAAAAAAATGAATGTTATCAATCATCTTCAAAGAAGTATGAAATTGCTTTGATGAATGTGTACAAGCTTACTAACACTAATGGTTTCACTACCGATGTCATGTCCATAAACAAGACATAAAAGAATTTGAGCTGAGTCCATTTCTGTTACTAGAATTAGAGCTTCAGTACAAGTCACTGGCATCATTCACAGTGCCACAAAAGCTCCTTGATACATAAAAAAGAATATTTTTGACGGTGGCATAGGGAAGCCAGATTTGCTTTTGTCTTTCGCACAAGACTGTCAGCTTACACTTTCATCTAAAACAAAGATTACTTTCATCTTTGTGTTAATTTATAACCTGTCTTTTAACACAAACAACACTGTGGAAACGACAGTGTAGATTCCACGCTTAAGATATGTATGTCAATATAAACTGAAGTTTTGGCTAAAGCACAGAGAAATTTATTTATGCATAGGTCATATGTAATTTCTAAAGTGTTGAGAAAATCATCTGTTGTGCTCAACCACGATTGTTGGTAGTGATTACTATTTGTTTCTCTAATGGGTAAAATCTATATGAATAACTCCATATGAATTTGTGTTTCAAGATCACTAGAAATTTTTACAACATTTTTTCAAGACATGAGTAAATTCAATTTCTTCTCTCTTTTTTTCCATGTAAGACAAAGATCACTACTAATGCGCCTTACATGTAGTCAACTCTAGATCAAATTTCACATGCCTTAATGTTCCATTAAAAATAGCCAACATAATCTTTATCTGTTGTTCATGGCATTTATAGAAAATAATCCTCCTTGTGAGCCATACAGCTGTAACATAATACACTTATTAGTTGGGGTGGAAATGTTAACAGTTCCTTTTTCTTTCTGAGTTTGGCTTTTCTTGCCAGGAGGGATTTGGTGAAATTGAAAATTCTAGAAGATGGCTGTTGAGAGGAAGTTCAAGTTTTTCTGTTGTTGTTGGTTTTATTTTGGGGGGAGGGGGGGTTTGTTTTGGTTTGGTTTGGTTTTTTGAGATTTCTCCCAGTGGGATTCAATGGTCAGACTTGGTAGGACTTGCAGATTATGTAGTCGCCAACCAAGGGGTTCAGAGTGTGAGATACTGTTAGACATCATGGCATGAAAAATTTGAGCCATAAGGGGTGGCGAGGAGAGATTTAAACTTTAGCCAAAGTCTGATAGTTAAGAAAAATATCAATTTTAATTCAAACAATAAAACAAAACCAAAACAAAATAAAGAAGTTAAAGCTGTTTTGCCTTGACTACTATTTCCTGAAGCAAATGGAGGAGCACTGTCCATTTTTCAATAAAGTAATTGTGAGCAACAAAAGTAGGAAAATACCAAAATTCATTCTGATGGTTAATACAGCCATTCTGATGACTAAAATTAAAATAAATAATATTTCTCAATATCAAGTAAAGTTTTTGAACATGAAGCTGACATATTTGGGATGTAAACCATGATCAAAATTATACATTGAAATAGAATATTGAATATATAAAGTACAGTTAGCTGTGTCCATGTGTGTGAGTGCACATATATGGGTGTACAATATCTACAATATTTGCTTTTACAGAAATTTTATTAATTTTTACCTGTAAGTACATATACATCTTTATGACAAAAGCATTTCCTACTAGAACAGTTGTTTAAAGGAAAAAGAAAATGGCTGTTTTTACAATTTACAAGGTTTAAGTGTAAAAGCTTTTGGGGTCCTGATGAAAACAAAGTGACAGTATAAGGGGTTTGGGGTTTTTTGCTGTAAGTTTACTTGCTAGATAACAAAAAGAGCTTTAGATTTGAGTATCTCTGCTTCTGCAGCAAGAATAATTTCTCAGCCAAAAGAAAGCGTGGTCAGGCATTTGAAGGGGCTACCCAGGGAGGTGGTGGAGTCACTGTCCCTGGAGGAGTTCAGGAAACAGCTGGACATGCCACTCAGTGTATGGTCTAGTTGACAAGGTTGACAAGATCTTGTTGATGAGTCAAAGGTTGGACTCAATGTTCCCAGAGGTCTTTTCCAACCTCAATGATTCTGTAATTCTAAGATTGATCAGATAACAAGAAAGGCATACAAGCAAAGTGCATAATTTGGTTAAATTCGGGGGCCTCTCTTACTCGACATTTTCTAGCTTTTTTACTATTGTACCAGTAAATGAGACAGATGACCATATCACATTCTTTTCTTCATATTTCTGTCATGTGCACAGCTTGCAACCAATAATCACGAAAATTACTTTTAAAATTTATCGTTGTTACCACAGATTGAAAAATTAAGACAGTAGGTTAATTATGTTCTTGGAATGTTTTCTTTTTCAGCTGATTGTGGAGGGCCGGTTGAACTCTGGGAGCCAAACAGTACATTCAGCTCTGCAAACTTTCCAAAAAATTACCCTAACTTAGCTTCTTGTAAGTAATTCTTTTCCAAATCTTCAGGAGAAGTTTAACCATACAAAAATAGAGATACTAAATCTGTTTTCCAACTCAGAAGCTGTCAAACAACAAAAAAAAAGATCTAAGATATATACAGTGGGGTCTTTTAACTGCGTTCTATATGGCACTGAGCAGAAGCTAAGGAAACATGTGCCAGTTGATTAAAAAGGGATGAAGACAAGCATAATCCAATGAAATGGATCCAGACAGGCCAATTCCATCCTGCCTTTTGTGTCAAATGTCTTTATGTCAGTGCAGAGATACATAAGGTGATGAAAGCCCCCATTCTACCAAAACCTGGTGTATTTGCCATGTTAATATCATCACTGCTGCTGTTAAATAGCTGAAGTTTTCTAGAGGCAAAGAATATGTGCATGCATTTTGTAAGGAATCCGCTATTTATTGAATGTTTCTTAACATACTAGTGAGAAGACATTATTCTACTGATGTTACTTGATTTAGATTAAACTAGAGCTGGC
The DNA here is from genome assembly GCA_013397115.1 of Edolisoma coerulescens. Taxonomy (NCBI): domain Eukaryota; kingdom Metazoa; phylum Chordata; class Aves; order Passeriformes; family Campephagidae; genus Edolisoma; species Edolisoma coerulescens. Next base: position 3,915,270 of record VWZW01004510.1, on the reverse strand, counting down.
AAAAGTGAATGCTTCAAGGTAGTCCACCATGTGTTGTTGATGGATAAAGCAAGGAAGAGAGCTTTGTCATTGCTTCTTAAAGAAATTTTATTTATTCCTTCAGTCTTGGAGAATTGTGTCAGGATGGTAATTATAAGACCTGTCATTTTGTGTTTCTGCTCTGCTTGAGATATGGCTCACATTTCCAGTACTCATTTCACAAGTTCCCAAATGAGACTCCCACAAGTGAGAAAATACTTTTTACTCCATGAAAACATTTTAAATTGGTTGTTGTTTTTTTTTTTTTTTTACTTTCTTTGCAAGATTTCCATAGTATCCACACTTAGATTAAAGACGAGAAAGTATAGGTTAAACAGAGGCAAAGAGCTATTTTAACTTGAAAGACAGGCTCTGTAACTGATTATAAAAATTATCTTACGATCAAATGAGACTTAAGTGACAAGACTATTTGTCACATTGTCACAGTCAGAAAAGAATGAGCTTTACTACTTTAGGGAAACTCACAGCTGACATGAATGATTAAAAACACGTGACTATGTCATAGAAGCCTAAAATTAGTTTCAAAAGTGTTTTAAGAGTGAGAATCTATTGAATTTTGGATTTTGACAGCTTTTAAATACAAGATTTAAACTTCTTAATCTCTTGGGTGATTATTAATAATTTAGGAGAGGTTTTTTTTTTTCCCCCAAAGCCCTTCAACATGAAAAAGGCACAGTAAATGTAACTACTGAAAAGGTGATTTGTGTGTGTGTGTGTGTGTGTTACTATTTTCCAGGTGTGTGGTACTTGAATGCTGAAAATGGAAAAAACATCCAACTTCATTTTCAGGTTTTTGACCTGCAAAGTATTCATGATGTGGTTGAAGTCAGAGATGGCAGAGGACCGGATTCCTTACTTTTGGGCAAGTAGCAGCAGGGGGGATTAAAATGAATGTAATCAGACAGCTGAAGCAAACTGACGGATATAATATAAAGGAAATTAAATTCCTCTCATTTCATTTGCATTTTTTGGGCCTCAGAAATTCGGACGAAAAATTGAGAAAGCATACTCTTTATGACATCATATTTCCAAAATATTTGCACACACTCAGCCCTCCATGCAATCTGTGTGAAATTAACTTCTCAGTAAATCAGACTGTTTATGTGTGTGGACAAAGAGAAGGATAATCTTTTAGTTGAGCTTAATTGTTCTGTGCTGATTAGGCAAACCTGGTGTTGGGCTCTGACCATTGCAGTCTGAGAGCAGCTAGGTTTGGGGAAGCAACTACATCCCTGTGGTGGCAGTATTTGCTTTTGAACCCAAAACATTTTGGAATCCATGTGAACAAAATAGGTTGAATGTACTCATGTTTTCCTGGTGAATAGCTGTCTACACAGAGAAAGGCCCGCTGCCAGATATCTTCTCTACAACAAACCAGATGACAGTGATCCTCCGGACAGACAAGTCTACGACAAGGAAGGGATTTCTTGCAAACTTTACTACTGGCTACCATCTAAGTAAGCATCTGAACCTTTGTATTTAAGAGGTTATACCACTGGCCAAACATATTTCAGAAAATGTGGAGAGTGCAAAGTGACTCTCAGCACTTGCTCAGTAGAAATATGCAAATGTTAAAGAGAAAAAGGCTGGTTACTCATCTGTGCTTTGTATTTCCTGGCATGAAAAGTGATGGGTTTGTTTCTTAGTGTAATTGGAGCAATTTCTATACCATGTGCAACTCTGGGATATTATGTGGAAAATTGACTCAGTATTTTGACCAAAATCTTTTCAGATGCTAAGAGGGCAAATGCTAACTATTCCCCATAAAAGCCCCAGGAAAAAACATCACTTTGTAAAGCATTCCAGAGTATCAATAATGTGTGTTTAAATGCATTTGTAAAACATTTATTATTGATAACATGCACTAGAAGAGAAAGCTGTATGTGGTAATTCTGATCAATATTTGCAATATGATTCTTCTTGCATCTTTAAAAATTTGGTCTTTAGTGTGTGAATAATCTTAGAAGAACTAGTCTCTTAAATATTTGGACAGCAGTGTTTCTGGTTCCAGCCAGATCCCTTCCAAAAGACTTGATTTTCTTTGGGACTGCAATTAGACTTGTCACTCATAATTCAGCAATCAATTCTCCAAAATATGCAAAATGAAGCCAAATGTAAATTACATGGAACAGTAATGTGCTTAGCAGGACAAATAATTATACTAACTCTTGGCCAAATCTTGACTGAATTAATTAGAGGCTTCGTATTACTTCTGTGGGAGTCTGACAGGAGACAAACAGAGAAAGAAAAAGCAGAGAGACTTTTGAGAGATGTGTGAAGTACCATTCACTTACATGAACAGAAATTCGACAACTATCTAAGCTCGTTTTCTTATTTTAATTATCAGAAAAGGCAAGTTTCTCCCAGCTTGTTTAGCCAGCGGCAGATTTTTTATGGAGTCACAGTAGTAATAATAACATTGCTTTTCTTAATCTTTTAAAAAACCTTCATCATTGGTCTACATTTGTAACTAAACTCTGTTTAGTCCCATTGTGCAAGACTGACAGGTGGGTTTATATGTACATATGACAAGTTTGCTGCTTCTTGTTCTGCCTTCTCTATCACATTAGTTCAGTCCAGCAATTCTGCCTTTTTTATTAGCTGGTTCAGCATCTTTGCTGGGCCAGCCTTGCTCATATTTTGTAAAATGAAAATTGAGCTTAGCGAGGCAGAATTCTCAGAGTGGCCACTGCCAGTTCTGGTTAAATATATTAAAGAAGTTCCATTTGCAAAAGAATTATGCTTATTCATGATCTTTGCAGCCAAAGGACAGAGACTAATATCCTTAGCATGCAGGCCTAAGGATAAAAGGATTGTCAGTAAATAAATTAAATTTAGAAGAAAAGCAGATTTTTCTTCATATTTTATTTTTTCTATGAAATATTGGCTTTTTGAAAAGTAAGAATTATTTGAACAGAAATAATTGTTGGCAGTATGCAATAGAATAAAAACACTGTCTAAGGAAGAACTAAATTCTGTGGAATATCTGTCATTAGTTATGGACATTGAATGTGTGAAAATCTGGTTCAAGCCTTTTATAAACCATATACTTCTGCTTCCATTTGGTACAGGCCATGCTGATTGATGGATGAATCATTTTATAAAAATATTAAAAATTCAGAATTAAAGTAATTATCTTGCTTTAAATAAGACTTCTAGATAATTAAATACTTCTTTCAGAAAATCCAAGAAGGTAAAAGAAAACATGTTTGATAGAATTTAAGTTTATGACTGTATGTTTCCTGTAAATGAATGAAGCCATTAAAAATAGACTTTATAGCTTTACATTATAACAATATACTCCATACTTTTACTCTATAACAATAGAGTTATAGCTTTACATTTACTCTCTTCCTCATTTGCTTTTTTTGTATAACTGGTTTGGAAGTAGCTTAATCCTATTTTCATGAATGCTTTCCCCATTCACTCCTTTTAATTTTGTCTCTTCCACCTTTCCTCACAAATAGGTTTCAGAAGGAGATTCTCAGCTCTCATTGCCTCTTTGCTCGTATGCTTGACTTGACGCACTTTAAGGTCTTTAAAATTCGTGAAAGTGCTGAACGTTTGAAAATTGAAATCATTAGTCACTTTTGACAGGATTTGACTTTTCACTCCCATGATTATCACTTGCAATAGAAGAACACTACTAACTGAGCAACGCTAACTAGAGCAGAAGCTACAAGGCAGAGTACCATAGATCTTAATTAGCTTCCATTTATCTGAAAATTATCTTTATTTTGAAAGAGGGATGTATGGAAATGGAAAGAAATCACAGGTTCTGAATACTATCTACACAGTTTTCTTCAAGTGAACTGTAAGATCTCCTGTGAACATCAACCTTCCTCATAATTATGGTTTAATTTTCCTCTCTTGATTCCCTTTAGGGGCTTGCACAGTTGATGAGCATCAGTGTGGTAATGGGAAATGCATCCCCTTGCATAACCTGTGCGACAACGTACCTCAGTGTGAAGATGGCTCTGATGAAGCAAAGTGCAGTAAGCTTTCCTTCATACAAAGAAAACATAGAATCATTTGGGTTGGGAAAGACCCTTAAGGTCATCAAGTCCAACCATTAACCCAGCACTGCCAAGTTCACCCCCAAACCATGTCCCTCAGTGCTACGTCTATGCGTCCTTTAAACCCCTCCAGGGGTGGTGACTCCACCACTTTGCAGGGCAGCCTGTCCCAATGCTTGACAACCCTTTTGGTGAAGAAAGTTTTCCTAGTATCCAACCTAAGCCATGCATATTTGGCAGGCATTGCCTAGGAAAACAGCCACAGAACCTCAGCTAATGTAGAACGCTGCAGATGCATGCAGACCATGCCAATTTACACAGCAGTATCTCATGGAGTTTGTCAGGGCCAGAACAGTCACTTTTCTGAGATAGTGTATAGAACCTGGTGAAGAACTCTGGAAAAGGTAGGAAGCTCCTCTGAGCTGAAAACTGTAGTTGCTCATAATGTCCTCAAAATTAAATGGAAACTCAACACCTGCTTTTCTTCTGTATCCATTTTGTATTTCCAAGTTCTACCAATTGTTGCTGTGATTAGTTTGAGTTTCACAGCAGTATAAATTCTGCAGTGCAGCGTAGAGAATAAACATGTTCTTGGTGGAAATTCCCCAATAGTTTCGTGGGTGTGAAGCCAAACTACAATGCGTGGCACTCTCCAGCCCACTCGAACTGCATAGGGTGAATGGATGGCACAGCTTCAAAAGCAGCATCCATTGCTCGCTGCTATTCCTTAGTTCTCTGGTAAAATGGTTCTTTCCAAAATTCATGTGTACAGTATATTAATTCATTTCACATAGCTGGGAAATAAGATTCTCCAAACCAATAATTTAAATGTAAAACTAATGCTTAAATCATGTTTGGTCTAGCACAGCAGTTAAACTACTCTTTCTGACAATCTGCCTTTGAGAGCAAATGGAAGACTTAAAAGTGGTCTTTAAGCTTAGCACAATTCCTTTGCTTTAAAGATGTCTACTAGGAATCAGATATGTTTTTAGGTGTGTGAAATCAATCCTCATTGATTTCAACATTTTTTTAGATGCACATATATAGAAATATACATGGTCTATGTAAATACATGCAGATAGATAAATAGATGAAGACACAGATTTGCTCCTCAAATTAGTGCCATTGGCTATTTTGCTGCAAACATATTCTTCCTTTAAAATGTATGGAATAAAATTCGCTTCAGTTTCTTCTTAAGCAAAGAGAACTTGAATTTTTTTTCCCAGTCATTGCTAAAGAAGATCTGAACAAGGTAACCATCACCTACATTACCATGATGTACATTTTCCCAAAGTTTTATTTTGCCACTGATTGTCTATTACTTCATAACAAATTACCTCACATGAAAAGCCTAGGAGATTTGTTTCCAAAAACCCATTTAATCCAAACTTTGGCTAAATCACTCTACGTCTTAAAACAAAATGAAAATTCAATTAGAAACTCTCACATTGAGTCTTTCCAGTGTCCAAAAGCCTTGCCCAAGCCTGAAACAAATTTCTTATCAGAAGTGGCAATTTGAACTAGACAAACTGTCTTTTCAAATCCCCCAACTTCTGAAACTTCCAGGGACTTCAAAGAAATGGCAGAATTCTAAAATATATTATATCTGAATCAAGCAGGTTTTGGATGTGCAATGACTTTATAATTCTTTATCAATAATGTATTTGGAGAACATGGATTTGATAAGGAGAAAGGAAAAGAAGTTATAGTTCAAGTTCTCTCAAGAAGAGAGGTGTCAAAAGTATTTTGTAGAAATCTTGCTGTGCATACAATTCTGAGATGTTTAAGAAGCTCAAAAATTTAATTTAATCTGAAATTTACCATTAATTAATCTCTGTATATCACTTCTTTCATTCATGCACTCCAGGTGTCACATTTCAAAAACTCTAAATGTTTTTGTTTACTATTGTGAGTACTCTTTGTGAAAGTATTTTGGTGGAAAAAGGTTTTCTGTACAAGTAAGATTTTTTAAAAGAAAAATATTTTGGTATCCAGTAAATGTCAATGCATTGCATGCTTTTCTCTACTTCACAATGGCAATACTTGTCATCTGCCTGAAATACAGCTGTAGCTGCTGAGACATACATGAGACTCTATTAACTTTATAATATATATTTTTAATATTATATAATAAAATTCTTACTTTATATACATGTGTATACATGAGATTCTGTTGGCTTTGTGGTCCAACTTCCTTAGTCACTATGCCAATAGCATAAGATTCTTTTACCAATAAGAAAATCAATTTCTGAATTTTTGTTCTGAATATTTTCTTTTGGGAAAAGTTTTTATAGAAGGACTGGTTTTCAGTGAGCTTTTATTATTAGTGTGAGTGTTTTAACTAAAGCTGCAATGAAAACAGTGAAAACTCATAGCAACTGGAACTGGAAGTCTATTTTTTTTCTGTCAACACACATTTTAACCTTATTTCCAGTCAGCGTCACTGAGCATCACGGAGCTAGAGCTTCACACACTATTTAGAAATTATATAGTACTGACTAAGAAAAAAATGCATTGTTTAGAGTTGATGGAAAATATACAGTTTATTGTCTGTTTCTGAGACATTTGCAAAATGCAAGGTATGAAACTCTAGTGAGGCAGAAATAAAGGAGATAACAATAGCATTTCCTTCCTATGGGAACACAACATCCTGGAGATGCTGGGTTTATTACCACTGTAATGCATTTTAACTTCTTTTGTGTTCTTCATTTGAAATAATAAATCTCTTTATATTACATTTCTGTTTGCTTGGTGTGGGGGAGGAATGTGGTTTGCCACCTATCTAAAATGCTTCTGCCCATTTTGTTCTCCAGTGAGATTACTCAATGGCTCCCTGAGCACTGAAGGGCTGGTACAGGCCAGGACTGGGAAGACGTGGCATCTGGCATGTGCAGATGACTGGAATGGAGAGATTTCTGACAGTGTTTGCCAGCTGTTGGGGTTGGGGTGAGTGATAAATATTCATTGTCCTTTGTAACTTGTTTGCAGATTTGTTGAGTGTATATTGGCATTTTCCCCCTCGTTTTACTGGTGTACTCTCCAAAAAAGTGGCAAATGTATCTGTCTCTGTCAAGTGGAGTGCTTGGTGTGCCAACAAATTTGAAAGTGTGGCAAATCCTGTTTTGATGGCATTCAGTGCAGGATTGATGACTCTGAACATGGCAGGTTGGGCATGAGGATACATATTGGAGAACATTGGGAGAGTGATGTGGGTGCATCAGTCTTTTATCACTTTATGTCGTCCTTTACATCTTCACTTTCATAAGGATGGCTCAAGAGTAAACCTGGAGCAGACAGCAGCCTTGGCTGCTCTGCTTTCGTACTGCTGCTGTTCATTCCAAGTAAAGATAATCCCTTGGCTATTCTCCTGCTGGGCTCCCAATACATTTCATAACTATCATTAGATCTGAGCTGTTGGGAGAGGAAATGGAATTTCTCTTGAGGAAGACTTAGAGCAGGGAGGGAGGAGGGAAGTATATGACCAAAAAATAGATTTGGCTTTAGTCACTGTTCAGAATTTTTAGGGGAAACATGGGGATTGTTGAGTGCGGGGTGTTGCATTTTTCAATCTAGGTAAAATTTATGGCCTACATGCTGGCCTTACATCATGTGCTACTCCACTGCCATCCACTGAATAATAATTAGCTTTCCTGCAGTGCTGAGGTTTTTAAGGAATGTCACTCACCCAACTAATAATCAAATTAAATTCTAAGCCTGCAATTCATTATTTTGGTCTCTGACCAAAGAAAGATGCCTACAAATCCCCTTCTGATAAATTAATTGTAGCAATTACAGAGTTAGAATGGCTTAGAAAAATATCAAAGTGTTATTTCAAAAATGCTTCTAATTGGATGAATGTGTGCTGATTTGTTGGGTTTTTTTAAATTTTTTTTCCTTTGGGTAGATACTGAATTTACGTAACTATCAGATAGATGACCATAATTTATGTAGGCATGCATGTAAGAACATACAGAGTATGTTTAAATGTGCTTCTGGTCAAATACCCTGTTTTTTAGAGTGGCCAGTGGCCTTTTTCCTCGGATTCTTTCTGCCCCTGCCCTGCCTCCTTTCCCGTCTGGACAGGAGTAATTTTTTGGTCTATTGATTTAATTGACATATTTGATAGGCTTCAAAAGCTTTGTCTTCCATGGTACTATACCTTTTAAAAATTATTTCATGCTTTTATCCCCGTAACATTCTGCGGCAGTATCTTTCAGGTTGTCTCCATAAACTATTCAGATCCACTTGCTAAAAATGTTCCTATTAAGCTTCCTAGTTATTTCTTATTCATTCAATTTCTCGGTTCATTGCATATGCCCATTGTCAAGAAAAAGTTTTAAAACCTAACTTGTATCATATTTTTGTAACCTGGGTGCTACTGCAGTTACTGGTCCTACAGCACAGGATAAAATTCTCATAGGTGTGTGTATGTATAGGTATGTACGTATTGGCATACGAACACATGAGTGTATATATACATATACATATATATATATAAAAATATATATATGTGTAAATCCTGTGAGCATCACACTATTCTGCTTTTCTTGAATCCCCCTGTCGCAGCATGTTTGTTAATAAGTGTCACCATATTTGTTACTAAATGGATGTTTGCAATAACAGGTCCTGAGTAGGCTGTAGCTCATGCTCTTACACTGAATTACAGCCTAGAATCATGCTTTTATTAGAGAGACAGGCTAAGGTTCATCTAGGACAATTTACTTTTAATGTTAATTGCTTATACATTTGCTAGTCTTACTTGCTGTTTAATTTATGAAAAGGATTGAGCTGATAGGGGTCCTGTATCATATCCTGATTATTTATGTTGCTGGGCTAGAAAGTGCAATGCTCCTCACAGGTTCTAATAAATCTCACTTGTGAATCCTTTTGCCTCCGTTTTTCAAATATGTGACTGTTGCATTTGTGATTTATACCAAACAGGAAGCCAGTCTGGGGACATGCTTATCTGTGCATCTACAAAATACACCTTAGGCAAATAATTTACAAATCTTCTTAATGAGTCTGGGGTGCAAGATGAACAAATTGATGCTCTGGAGAAACCTGAAAATAATCCTTTGTTCAGCTTGGACTTGTAGCTGTGTGCATCTGACAGCACTGCTAAAATCTGAGTGTTATCAGTATCTTACTTCCTGGAACCAAGAAAATCACAGAGTGAGTTTTTCACCATTCCATTGGGCAGATGCAAAACAACCCTGTTTCCCTGGGACCAGAGCAAGCTGGGTCTTTGCTGAATTCTACCCAGGAATAGGGATAGACCTGGAAATTTTGCCACACCCAAAAGTCCAACAAGACTGAGAGTTTAGGCTTTACTCTAAAACCCTTCTTTCTATTTTCTTCGTGAACTTGCAACATTCTTCAGAAGAAAATGAGTTCCTGGGAATACTTTGCTGGTCTCAGCAAAGTTCTTTGTGATAGAATTTGACTCTGCCTACCTGGCTTGGCACTTTACTGCTCTCTCAGACTGTCTAAAAGGCACTTCCAGGCTGAGAAATGCAGCAGTAATGACTTTCCCGGCATGTGGATCATACAACTCTCCTGGTGGCAGAGCAGGGTTGTTGAGCACCTCTTTACTCCATACACAGCAGATTTGCAGGCAGATTCCAGACTTCATCCTTCCCAGGAGAGTGAGATTTACTGCATTTGAAGAGAAGGGATGGTACAGGTGCTCCCTGTGTATTAAACCTGCACAAATGGTTCTCTTCTTGCTCCTGAGATGTGTAAGGCTAAAGCGCCAGATGGGAGGCTGTCAGCCCCCCAAAAATTATGCAGTCTAATCACAGTAATCTTTTTTCCCCATATTTCCCCAAGAGAAAGCAAATATATTTCATGGATGTGTTCCAAACTGGTCATACAAAGTATCACAAAGTATACGATGCAGAATGGGCTATAAAGAAAATCTGGATATGGGTTCTAAATGCCAAAACAATTCATCTCACCAACAGTACATAGAATTCTGAGTTCAAAAAGCCATTGCTACCAAAAAAAAAGTTGAAGAATAGACTAATTAATGTGTTTAAATTAACAAGATGACCTTTAAAGGTCCCATCCAACCCAAATGGTTCTGTGATTCTGCGATTCTATGAATACACCCCACTCCTGCTCAATAGCAAACATGACACTGTTGACTTATTCCACAGCTACTTTGATTTCAACAGATCTATGAGGTGAAACTTAACTTTTTTTTTTTTTTTTTACTGCATTACATTCTTCATGATACAAAATATAATTTCATTTCCTTTCTAGACAGTATGGTATAAATGTAACTGCACCCCTCAAAAAAGCAAGACTGTGATACCCCAAGGTTCAGCTATTACTGCCCTGTTTGGCATACTAAGTTTTAGTTCCATACATTTAACAGCTGGTATTGCAAACCCTTCTCTGTGGCACAGAAAAGCCAAAATTAATATTTACTGTTGTCAAAAGAATCAATTAATGTCGTTTCAATGTTATTGTAGTATTAGAGATCTTATTTCAAGATGTAAGACTGGAAGTAAGTGAGTCATATTTTAATCCGAATGAGTTTCAAGCCTCAAAAATCTCCTGCTAAAGGGTCATTATTTCAGGGAAGAAAAAAAATCTGATGTTTATTCTACCAGCATAATCATTTCCCAACTATTGCTCCACTGGCAGAACAGGGTAAATATCTAAAAATATGCCTGTCTTTTTGTCCCAGGGATGCAAATATGTCATCAGGTGTATTATTCACTGGAGATGGCCCATTTGTCACCATCACCAAAGGAGCTAACCACAGCCTAATTTTCACAAAAAGGTGGGTACAGTGAGGTTTCTTCCTCATACAAACGATGGCTTTAAGTATGGTAGTGATTATTTATGCACTAATATATAGCTCAAATTCATTGAAGTCTACATCCGTTTGCTCTTTTAGCAAAATATTTCTTATCTAGAAATCTCTAAATTATGGCTACATAATATACTAGAATTAAGACTACCTATACATAGTATAGAAGGATTAAGATGGACTGACATTCACCCATAGTTATAGAGCAGTTGTCACAGTAGGTGCTCTCTGTAATCAGCAGAGAAAAATAAGCACTCCAAAATGCTATCCACCAAGGCATCTCTTAAAATGCAATCAGTCACACTCTATAATCCTTTGACTTTATTGATACAGACTTCGGATACAGTGAGGAATGCTAAAATAAGCCATCTGCAGACAGGTATCTATATTTAAACAAACTAGCCCCACTCAAAAAATGGCTTCTGGATTTTTCTCCACTTTTACAAGTGAATTATTAGATGACATGATCCTCAGACTACATTTGATTCTATTCTAACCTTTTTCAGTCCAAATAACAGCTGAAGTGATTCTAAAGGGTGCTATGAACTAGTGGGTTCTTGTAGATTAACTGAAAATATGATGTTAGCCCAGGATTACATCCTCAGGAAATTGTGGGATTTACAGTACAACTCCCATGGAGAAAGGCTTGCTATCATCAATTTAAAGAATTTTAATTACTTCAATTACTGTTTTCTGCTTATAAGAGCATTTACTGTACAAATTTTTCTGGATTTCTACCAGAAACACTGAGCCAGAAAATTACTGTCTAATTGCTAAAATGCTGAAACCATGTCGAGGACAGCAAGGGCCCATGTTCTTTCAGTTTCCCCTTATAAACATACCCCATATTAATAAAGCAGGAGAGACTTCTTAATTTTCTATGGTCTATTACTTTGTCTACAGGAAAAAAAAACTTAAAAGTTACATTTTATGTTCTAATTATACTCTGTTAACCCCAAACATTTATCATTCTCACTGTTGGTGAAAGTATCTTAAACTAATGGAATATCACTGGAGGCTATTTTTCTTTCTTCCTTGAGTGAATGTCTAAACCAGCATTGCCACAAGACATCTTGAAGAGCAGTAATGATTTAAAGATGTCTTCTGTTAATACCTATTTAACACTAAAAGTGATTAAAGTAGGAGGAAATTGAATAAATTCATTTATCTTAGTTGTATTTCTGGTGCAGAAATAGGTGTCTTCTCACATGTTTCACTTGGACAGCTGATAGGAATCATTTTGCAGGGTGGCATTATTACAGATTCACACATGGATTTTGTACATATAACAAATGATAGAAAGATCACACAGATTTGATAATTTAAGCAACTGAATTCATTAACTGGTAATCTAACTATAAAATGTATTTCTCACATTGTCTTTGGTTTTTATTCAAGTGCATCCACCATTGACACAAAGGAGGGCACATATAATAGGGTTTGAAAGCTGCAGTGACAGAGACAGCAAAAGCGTTTTCTGGTGCCCTTAGGTAATGTGTTTTTTGGCAGGATAGCTTTGCAACAGCCCCAGATCCTGCCTTTTAGATATATGTGAGCAGATTCCACAGGGACAATTGTTTATGCCAGTTCTAAGTGAAGATCATGCTCACAGACATCCTAAGTACTCCAGATTTCTGCCTGGAGTGCTGCTTGACAGCTGACACTCAGAGAGACACAGAGGAGGGTGTTCAGCACATGCCTCTGGTGCCTTTTGGCCTCTCCTGTGCTGACCAAGAGGCAGCTGAGAACTGTTGGGCTGATGTGCAGGCAAGGAAGTGCTTTTCCTGCTGGCAGCTAGCTTCACAAAGACAAAAAAGCAGAGGCCAATGAAGTAATTTCTACTAAAGCAACCAGTAGGTACTTGTAGTGGCACCGGCAGCTCCGTTTACACTGAAAATGTAAAATTATAGGGACAAATCTGACATTTTTGTGGTTAGTTTGGGTAGTTTATGCATCTACCTATGAGAAAGCGTAGGATCAGATAAAAGACCTAATATACAGCACCACTGACCACCCTTTGAAACCCTATGAAGGCATCGTGGAAAAGGGTATTTAGGTGCTACGAAGTTTATGCAGAAGATGGCATTGGCTTCCTGGGGATTTATGCATTTCTGGTTGTCCTTGCTGTTTGTCTGGTTACATAGGGACACCCTTATGAAGTCAATGCAGATCTGAATACAAGTCACAGAAATTGGTTTCCACTTTTTAAATTACAGCTTTAAAATTAGGTACCTACCTTGAAGTGCAAAACGGCAATGTGGGACTATTCAGGGCTGGAGGAATACCTCATTTGCACCTCCCTGTAGTGGAGGTTTAACTGGGGAGGTGGTGGGTGGTTATTTCTTCCCACTTTATTTCTTTTACCACTTTATTTCTTTTACCACTATGCCATTGGGAAATTACTGGGTCACATCTCACTCACAGCAGATATCAAATTTTAGAGCAAACACAGTGAGGGATACATCATTCCCTATCATGTTTAAAGTGTCCTTCACCTTTTCTATTTAAAAATGGAATGTGGAAATGCACACTGGAAACAAACTGTTGGAAGAGTTTGGTTTCCTATTTTCCTCTCATTCGTATTTCTGTGTGTATCAGATTTGAATTGCCAGCACATACACTGTCCCAAGTGTTTCAGGTACATTACAGGCTATGAACATAATATTAAAACCTCTGGGTATCAGAAATGCTTGAGCAGTTTTCATTTGTGACCTTGTGCTCTTCAGATTCTGGCTTTATATCTCTGCTAAATAATTTCTAACCTAGCATATGCAACTATGTATTTTACAGTAGCATTATTTTCTTAGTAAAATGATACAGGGATATAAAACTAACCTCTTAAATTCTTTGGCCACACTGATCTCTAGTGGCAAGGTATTGAAAACACCTCAAAAGGTAGGAAAAAATACCATAGGCAGCTATAACTTTATTGCAAATCTGTCACGGACAGATGACTCATTTTCCTAAAACACCAGAGTCTACTTTTATTTCCATAATAGAAACCAATTAAGTGCCCATTGAAGAAGAATATGTACATTTAATGTTATATAGCATATAATGCTGTATATTTATAATTAAAATATAATTTAAACATGTAGCATTAGTTATGATACTTAACAGGTTGACATTGCTAAAGGAATGTACTTTAATATATATGATTATATAAATTTCTCTGTGTGTGTATGTATATCTATTTGACAGTCAGAGTTATTTGGTGTACAGATACTTGTGATTTAATTGCACTTTCATTCTAGAGAACAGTGTTTGGACAACCTGGTGGTTCATCTGCAATGTAACATTCAATGTAAGTACACAGAATCCAGGAATATTTCACAGAGAGATCAGATTGTTCAGACCATAAAGCCTAATGTTTATAGCTTGAATGGAAAGGTTAGGGAATGGACTATAAAATGCTATACTCATGATGATATAAGCACAGGAAAATTTAGTCTTCACTTGATTTCAATGTTAAGTGTACGCTAGAGATGGACCTGTAGCAAAAACATATATAAAATAAACGCATAAAAATTCCAGAAGGTCCGAGGAAAGAAAACATCTAAATCCAAATTAGACAGACAGATCTTAATTTCAGCTATAAAAACCCAAACTTTTTTCGACAGTATTTTTGAATAGCAGTTCAGATTCTACAAAGCCTATTTTTTCCAAGAAAATTGACTAGTCTAATAAAATATGCTACATCCCCTTTATTTTTATTTAATTTTATTTTGCTTTATCTTAGCTTGTGGAAAACACCTGGTAACTCAGAATAATCAAACAAGAATTGTAGGTGGAAGTGATGCCAGAAGAGAGGCTTGGCCTTGGATAGTTTCACTCCATTTTAATTTCCAACCTGTTTGTGGAGCTTCCCTTGTCAGTGATGAGTGGCTGGTGACAGCAGCACACTGTGTATATGGGTAATGTTCTTTTATGTGCAAGTTCACTGAGGAGGCATCAGATTATGCACAAATTGTGACACTGATATGAAAAATTAACAACTAACTTGTGGTTTAATTACCACGTTTTGAATCACTTGTGGGCTCAGTTGAAAGCTCCCTTACTTTCTGGTAAATCTTCAGTCCTTACTTTAATGCAGAGAATCATGGAAACTAAGCAGCCTTTCCTGAACAATAAGGAATTGCACTTTAGATGCATGGTATTAATACTGAGCATTGGTACTTAATCCTTAATTATTGTGAGCCTCCATAAATTAGGTCAATCCCTACCAGCGGTATAAAGGGTGACTTCACATCCCATAAAGTAAACCCAGCATTCCTGATGTATATTATCCTGGATTGATCAAGATTTACTGTGCATCACTGGAAGGAATCTTGATTTATGTTCATTGATTAGGCAATATTGGACATCCTCTTGATGGTGTTATTTGTATCATTCAAAGAAGGGATGCATGTTTAAATATTTTCTAGGGTTTGCTTTCATAATATCTACAATAAAAACAAGTGTTGTAAAAGACATATAGAAACTAGAATGGCAAAAAAAATATTAATATTCAAAATTACAGTAGAGCTTTCACTACAAATAGCTAAATAGTAAGGCAGTGGAGACTGTGCCAAAATCTTAATGCTGCCTCATGGCATGACAGGAGCTACATTCCACACAAAGTCACTGAAATGAAAAGGATCAAGCCCTCTTAGTTTCCACACAATAAATCCACAATTGTCTTCATACTTCCTTTTCACTGGAATCATCTTTCTATTTTCACCTAAATCGCCTAAATTTTATCATCTTGGCTTTGCTAGAATTTTCCTAAATTGAAGCTTGCAGCTTCATACCTTCTGAACATTTAACTTAAACACTCCTGGTTTAGAACAAAAGAACATCTTGATGTCAAACCAAAAGAGGAGCAGAAACCAATTCAGTCCAACAATCAGGCTGAAAATGTACTTTTTAAACCATAAAGTGATTGATTAAAAAATAGCAAATACTTAATTTCTCTGACAAATACAGCCTCAAACCAGCATGTGTAGAACAGGAAAAAAAATGCAGATTATGCCATATTTTGTTTTAGCATATCTTTTTTGATTTAGATTAAAAACCTAAGAGACCAGTTTTCTATGAGCTGCAGCATTTCCAACAACATCTCAGACCTATTATTCTTTAGATATTCCATTACCATTTTCTAACTGGGACCAATATTAATTGCCTGCTGGGCAGTCAGCAGTATTCTTCATAGGGCTTAAAAAGCCATGGTAATTTAGTTAATGTATTTTCCTCCTCTGCACCACTGTCTGATTAATTCGTTATAAATAATGCATTATAAGCTCACCATAAAAAAATCAGCAACGTATATCTGCAGCGGATGTTTAAGACAGCGATACTCTCACGGAATTCTACGCACATCTGCTCTGTTCTATTTATTTGACAAAACATACAAACGCTATGGATTATCACCAGGCTAAATATCAGCATTTTATCTAATACATGTTCTTCAAAACTCTCATTAATCACTCCTAATTGTGAATACTCCCTGCAAACTTGTAGGAGACAATTAAAGCCATCCCGCTGGCGAGCGGTTCTTGGCTTGTACGATCAATCAGATCTGGCACAGCCTTCAACAGTGGTGCGAAACATCGACAGAATAATTATGAATCCTCATTACATGAAGCAAACAAAAGACAGTGATATTGCTCTGATGCACCTTCAACACAAAGTGCAATATACAGGTGAGTTTTTATTTTCCCAAAAACCCATTTATTCCATTATACAAAACTGTGTTAAGCATATGAGGGTGGTGGGGAGTCCGCTCAGTACTTCCCGGATATCTTGGCCAAAAAGTGGGTTTGACTTAATGGACATTTTCATAAAAACCTGAATACAGGGAAGAAGTTGAAATTGCTTGCTTGTTTCTCATTCACAGATTACATACAACCTATCTGCCTACCAGAAAAAAATCAACAGTTTTTACCAGGAATTAACTGCTCCATTGCTGGCTGGGGATACATCAGGGACGAAGGTGGGTCATCTGCTTGGAAAACTCTGACAGGCATGGAGCTGTGAGGGAAAGCTTGTTCCCATTCCACAGGAGTTGCTAAGGTCAAATAGTTTAGAGAGCTTCTCTTCCACATGAAAATTTAGGAAATATCCCATTCCACTATTCCTTCTCTGAAGAAAAATGATAGTTATAACATATTTATTAGAAGAAAACATGCGTATCTAAGTTCATTAGGCTACAAAGAAAGCTTACTACATCCACTTAGAAGTTATGATGACTACTTTTCTCAATATGAAATACGTACATCTTGGTTCCAGATATTGGGTGGGGGAAGAGGAAGATTAGTCTTTCTGACAATGTGCAAATAATTTTCCCTAGAAGTCAAGAAAACTGACTGCAGTGTGAAATCTATGTTCTTTTTTTATGTCATATGCTCCAGATTTGGAGTCTCTCTGAAATAATAAACATGCCATTTCACTTCCACAGCTGAATACATTGACTTCTACATTAAATTGCATTTAAAATTTTGGGTAGGAATTAATAAAAGAGATTTTTATAAAAACTTTAAACAACCAAACACAATGAATAGTGAGGAAACACTGGACAACCCACGTTCCTAAGCTTTTAATCATCCCTTAGATCTCCCCATAGTGAGTTCATAGTCATTGATTTTAGTAATCTCAATTTAATTATAACCAAATTCAGTCCCATTACACAAATGAAAGACAGGATTCAGTTAATGAGCCCTGTTTAATCAGTGACTGTGTTACAGGGGCATAAGTCTGAATAGTACAGCAGTAAGGCAGGGATTCCTGTTGCTCAGGAGCGTGCCGAGCATGCTGGAACAGGAACAAAACCACCAGTGTTCCCAGCAGGGTGTATGTATTTAATGCCACAGGTAAAGGTACTTTGTATTTTCATCAGGTGCCTCTTCAAATATATTGCAAGAAGCAGAGGTCCCTCTCGTTTCCAATGAAAAATGCCAACAATGGTTGCCAAAATATAATATTACTGAGAACATGCTCTGTGCAGGATATGACATGGGAGGAATAGATTCCTGCCAGGTAAGTAGAAGCAACTCATTTCCACTGCTGGCATAAACCACATCTAGTTACTGAATAAAATGCTCCCTGATCCTTCACTTATGAAAACCAGAACAATCCCTGTCCATGAATGTAATTTCTACACACAGTATTTTGCCCATTTAATAATTTATCAGGATTCAAATTGAATTTTTTTTTTTTTTTTAATGTCATCTTGGCATAAACAACCACGGAGGGAGATAAATATAAGGACTGGAAATTTTCTGCACTAGGCTTTGAATAATTCTTGCTGAGTAATTCCAAGAAGGAGCGAGGCACATGCTTAGGGAAATGCAGAGAACAGAGAAATAAATACCAAATAGACTGAAGTCTCAGAAATGCTTCATTAAGGGAAAGAGAGAGAGAGAAAGCAAAGCTGCTTTTCCCCAGAATCTGGAGACTCTGGAGATCTTTCCTAAATGGACACCACAGTATTTCAGAGAGGCTGCCTTTCTGCACTGATTCCTGTGGGTTTAGTTTTTATCCATTCCAGCTCTCCTTATAACTCAGTGCTTCTCTTTGAGGATGTACTCAGAGTTGGCTGCCACACGATTTTTCTTCCACCAATATGGAGTCTGTGGCACGGAGACTGGCTGGCTTCTCTCAAGCCTGATGAGGAGCACTCTCACATGATTCCTATTGCCTTTCCCTACCAACCTAAACCTTCACCAGGTGCCTTGGCTTTGCCCAGTTTAGTCTAGAACAAGGGCTGCGTTCAAGCCTAATGTCCTTTCCCCTCATGGCCTTCCTCTTTCCCTTTCTCCTTCTAAACCTTATACTGAAAAAAACCCCAAACAGTGCAGCACCACAGGCTGATACAGAGTACAAGTGACCAGCACTGTGACCAATGACCAGTCAGCCATGAGCAAAGATGCACAAGTGAATCCTGATAGCACATCCCCCTTTAGGCTGCTGTCACAGCCTTTCATGTTCTGGGATGCCCCAGAGTTATGGGAAGAAGTATTTTAATGGCTGAGTCCTTGCAGAATTCTCTGGTAAAGATCCATTCACAGGGCCTGGAGAAGACACAATTAATACTGGTTCAACTAACTCAACAGACAATGCAAAATAGTCGTTTTCTTTCTCGTCAAAACAAGATACCCATGGCTGACTCATCCTCACTCGAGCTAAATCAAATTCAGTCCCTATTGCAATGCTACATCTGCTAAACTATTGAAAAGGAGGTGAGAGGAAGGGACACCTTCTCTTCTGGCAATCTTGTTATTTTGTTCTCTAAATTTGAAACTGCGGAAACTCTGGGGTGACTGAAAATAGAGCTGTGTTTTGGCTGAATATATTCAACTGAAAAAAATCCTCCACATTTACCCTGACTTTGTGAAACACGAAGGGCTGAACATAAAAGAAATAAGATTTTAAAAAATCACTTGAAGCCCAGTTCTGTATTGGAAGCCTGACGAGAGCTTAAGCTCACATAATTTAAAAAAATAAAGAAAAAAAGAAATGGATGACTTCAAAAATTTTTTTCACATGGAAATATTCATTTGATCTCACTTCTTGGTGCCCAGGACATACAGGGGTATAGCACCTATGACTAGGGAACAAAATAAACAAACATCATAAACAAGCTCTGCTTCAGAGTTGACACGGTTCACTTTTAACTTTCGAATTTCTTATTGCAGGGGGATTCAGGTGGCCCTCTGACATTCGAAGATGGGGACAAGTGGTTTTTGGTTGGTGTAACATCATTTGGCCAAGGGTGTGCACTTCCCCAACAACCAGGAGTGTATGTTCGAGTCACCATGTTTGTGGACTGGATCAAAGAAATCATACATTAGCTTGATATTTTTCAATTATAGAAATGGAATTCAGACGCTGAAAGTAAGACATTGCATAATGATGTAAACTAGGATGCCATTTCAGTCTCACAGAGAAACTGAATAAATATGTAAATCTTGGTGAGGAAAACATTGGTAACTTCTCTTTGTTAATAACACCAATTTCCAACTGAGCACAATATTTCAAAACAGATGCTGTGGTTTTGTTAATAAATAGCTTTGTCATTTTACTTGTTTTATATAAGATCTTAGGAAAACAGATTCTTTGAACATCAACGCATTAACTGCACTGGAGGGTTTTACAAGGCATGGGCAGTTAAAAAAAACGTTTGCAAACTGTAAATGCTTTAGTGGAAAAGAACCAAAATTATCAATATCAGGTGAAATACTATCTGCTTTATGTTTTTACATTGTGTTTTTCAATGTGCAATTTCATATTAATGCACAGTCAACTTTTCCCAGCAATTTCTCTGCATATCAAACTGAAGATGTATGTTATCTCTTTAAACTGGGCTCACAGGAGTTCCTCTGCCTTGCCTATTACAAAAAGCTCTGGAATGATGTTTATGGATTGTGCACAAAGGCTGACCATGGATCATGCTGCTTTCTAACGAATGAACTGAATTTCAGCCAAAAGTTGTCTCTTGTGTAATGTGTTTGGAATTAATAGAGTTAAAAAAGGATTGAAAAGAGCTTTTTAGCTTTCTTTCTAGGCAAGTGTTTGGCAATTATCCAAACAATTATAGAGATGTGCTTGTCCACACCCAACCACAAACTCACAATACCGCAACTTCCTCTCATAAAAAGCGATGCTTTTAAAAACATTTGACAACAATGAGTACCAGCTCTCCCTTATGAATAATAGTGTTCCTATATTACACACTTTTTCTGTACTGGTGATTTTTAATACATATTTTGTGCTTTGTAAAAAAAAAACCAGCAGGGTATCCCATTACAGCATTCTAAACGGGAAAGAACACGAAAACCAAAATAAGGGGTTTATCTTCTTGAGCTCCTTCATAAATAGGTTTCTATTAAAATATAATTACCTACTTGTTCAAATGCCTTAAATTCTATGGTGTCTTAGTGTAATATGATGCACTTCTTTATTTCTGTTCTCAGACTAGTGTAGAAATGTAATGTGTTTATCACTCCACAGTACCAAAAATACAAAAGGCATTCTCACTTACTGTGTGAGTGTATCTACACATATACATGCAGGTGTATGATTGTTGTATGAAGCTCCTGGATTTGGTTCTTGCAACCCTAAACGCAGGTATGAAATGCTTGCAAGCACAGGTTGGCAGTCACCGATAAAAAAAAACAAGTCCCAAACTGTTTTCGGGTCTTTGTAAGCATTAGACAACTAGGTCCAGACCAAAATGTGTAGCTTTATCAAGACATTTATGATCACAAAGAACACAGATAAGCATAATTCTGACAGAGAGAAGGTAAAAGGTGTTTTAGAAACAGTCTCTCATATGAAACACACAGTTTTTTAACATTAAAATATTAAAGTTGCAAATTCTATCTTTCATAATGGATCGTTGTTTCTCTTATTTCTCTGAGAAGCAGAGCATTTTGGTATCAGTATAAATTGATTTGCATGAAGTAATTCCACTAAAAAGCTTAAGTAAGATATGACCTGATTTTTGCATCATTTACCATACATCACTACTGTACATTGTGTTTCAGTCGGTTAATGAAATACAAAAGCCAACTGAAAGCAGATCCAGTCACTAGAAAATGTGCTTCCTAGGAATATAGTAAGATATTTTTATTTGTGTGCGTTTTCTTGCTTCCCAAAATTCACACCATAAATGTATTTTGAGATATATATTGATAAACCACCTCATCAGACTGAAAAAAGTTCTATTATAAACACTGGCATAAAAAGATGTATCATATAAACTATTTTAATTTAAAAAGGCATTTTAATTCAACCAATTATTATCTAGGTAAAACTAACATAACCTTAGTCAATCACATTCTAGCCTTTGGTCAACATCCATGGCTTCAGTTGCCTGCAAATTAACCTGTGGAGAAACCAGTCAATACTTTGTTAAAACACTTGAGCAAAACAGATTATTTGCAATTGAGTCAGTTCCAAGATGCTTTGAAAGAGAGGATGGATATGGTGATAAATATGGAAATATTTTGTCCCAATAACCAATATTTCTTATTTCTACATAAAATCTGAGTGCACTACGACAGAAGCACTGGATGGCAGTTCCCCTCCTGCCTTCACACAGAGTTTGAGACAGGTCTGTGCTGACGCTTGCCCAGCCGTCACTTTCACTCTGTAAAAAACACTCCTGAAGGTATTTGCATTCTCCTAATTGCTGCTTCAAAATCACCTCTGCTGCCATTAACCATGATACTGATAGTGACTTTACATGTCCTTTGGAAGTATGAAGAAATAGTTAATCCTCAAGTTAAAGGGAGTAAATCCTTCAAGACCATAAAAATGAACTAAGTTTTTACTACAACTCTTCCCAAGAAAGAGGTATCTCTTCCCCTCAGCTGAATTAAGCAATATTTATGTCAGTACTAGAACAATTCTTGTCTTGGTGATCATGCAGGACCATAATATTTTCTCACTGCAAAGGAAACTGAAGTAGCGGATTGAACAAAGACAGAAGTTGCAACTGACTGGAAGAACTATAGAATATTTTAAATAGGAATAACAAACAATATTTAACCTGAACTACAGGAGGAAGTCTTTTTGAAAAGGAGGCAAAACCACAGCTTTACAGCAGCTTTAAGATGCTTCCAAAAGTGCTTCAGCAACAAATTGCACAATTAGTATCAATGGTATTGAACTTTCAAATACTTTTTCTGTACTCAGAAAAATTGAGGCACATTTGTGTCCGAAGTGATGTGGTGAACATCAGCCAGCACAGCACAGGCAACCCATCAGTTCTGCTCTGGTCAGTCTCTCCCCAGCATCCACCCAGTGGTAGTTCTGAATCTGTGTTAAAGCCAGCAAAGTTTAACTCAGGCTCTTGAACTCTTGCTGCAACAGCAGTAAAATCCCTTAACTTTTTGCTCTGACACCAGGTTGTCACCAACAAATCAAGCAGAGTGCTGCTGCCACCACCCCAGGCTGCTCCTAATGACTGGCACAACCATTCTTAAGGCACAGAAAGCTCTTAAGGAACCAAAGAGAATGGACATTAATGATGTTAATCATAACTCTAAAAGACAACTTTAAATGCATCACAGTTACCTCTAAATCTATCCATTAATTAATATAATTAATGCTTTTCTAGATAATAGTCTGAGTAATGTTGGAGTCAATCGATTAGTGCCACTTCCAAGAAAAAACCTCTGCCTTCTCTTTGTTCCAAGACTACATTATTCCTAACAAACTATTAGCTATATTTAAATGACCTTTAATGTCTTTTTACATAGACTTACTGAAACAGTAATTTTAATCTTAAACTCTTGCCCACTGTGATTTTTTTACCATCAAAAAAATATTTTACTTAAGTAACAACTAATAGCTGCCTTTAAAGGACACACCATTAATGAGGTATCACTTTCCAAGTTACTTATGTTGACCTTGAGCCAATATGACAAAAAGTTATAGTCATTCCCTGGCAAAATGAATTCATTCTATGATAGCAAAGGACTTTGAAGAATCCTTGAATTTTGCCACATCAGGCTGATGTCACAACATGGTGGCTGTTTCTGTCAGCAGCCACATTAATATTTAATAAAATAATATTTGTTCCCGAGGTCCAAAAACTGTGTTAAGTGTGCAAATAAATACTAAACAAATATTTTGTATCAAACTTTTATGCAAAGATAAATAATTGTTACACTGTAAAATTGTCAGTTCCATTTACTGTACATTGACTACGATACAATGCATGAGAGACTAAAAGAAACAGAGGAGGTTTGTTTAACTACAAACAGTCTTAAAACTGACATACATTGTGGTTATTTCCCCATAAAAACTTCAAATGCTCTGTTCATTTCATTGCTCACAACTAGCTAACTTACATCTCTTAGCAAAATAAACACATACCCTTTATTTAGCATGGCATATTCTGATACTGAATTAATAAACAAACATTATATAAAAATGATCTGAACATTTGCCTCAAGGGGGAGCTTACAGTTCATTCTTGTAGATCCTTTGCATTTTCAAGCCATTCCAAGCTAATGTTCTTTGACGACATTATAATACAGCCTCACTGCAAAACGTTACTTTTGCTTTGTTTTCAGTCAGTAAATCATTATACCTCCATGCTACTGTCCTTCCTAGGCGTCTTTGAAATCCATAGTGTGGACTGGTTTGGGCTGGTTTTTGTTCTTCCTTTACTGAAAGATAAAAATATAAACTATTTTCAATGCATGTGTGCCTTTGCAGTCCTGATTCAGCTCTGTGATCAGACCTGAGCGTTTCATCCCCGGATCTCAAGGCCACATTTGGTGCTTTCACAGCCTGGGCTCCCCATCCACACTGGCACTGTTACCAAAGACACCAGACCACCCTGCTTAGCAGTGCTGCTCCCAGGAACTGTGCTGAATTGGCCTGTATGGATTTTATTTTTTTCCAGTTCCCATCCAACCACACCTCTCGTACAGAGTGGTGGTACAGAGAAGGGTGTGGACTCAGTTTGAGCAGGGCTGGTGGGAGCTGAGCACTTCCCTTGTCTGGGGGCGACCAGAGCACACACACCCCCCTAAATCCATGCCCAAGGTGCAGCCCACCCACCCCAGGGGGCACCACACCCCTGCCCACCCTGCCTACACCGATGGGGTCACTGCGCACCCGTGCGCCAGCAAGCCTCTTCCCTTCAGGGCTTGACCTGACATCTAATGAAGTGATGGCACATGAATCAGACTCCTGGCAATGAATGACTGGTAGAAAGCTTCCCTAGGGCTAGTTTTCAGTCAAAACTGTCAATAGTAGGTTTTGTGTTTGGCGTTTTTTTCAGTAAAAAATGATAGAACTGGTTTCAAAAGTACCTGCTCTGCAATACTGCTAAAGTGTTCACTCTGATTTTCCCAGGGAGCCCTGAGGCACCCCGAAAGTTTATGGCAGTGTTTCCACATGGCTACAACTGCCACAACACACCATCTTCTCTCACTTAGATTGGCAGATGACAGTGCACTGCAGTCTACTGAAATAGGAGTCACTTCAGGAGCCATTGCAGCTGCATTGCAATGAAAATGCCTCCATCTCTGGGTAGAATACTTCACACTGATGGTTTTTTTCTCAATTAAGTAAAAACCAGAGGAGGAGAAGTAGCCCTACATAACTCTGTAAGGTGGAAACCTAAGAGTCCCAATAGTCCTATACATTCAGTTTTACTCCTTTCTTGGTGTCTAAATGCAAGCAAGTCTGAGTTGATTTAAAATGTACTTCGAGGGTGCTGAATGCTACAGTAGTTTTCAATCCCTCCAGACTTACCTCTGAAGTCCTACAAAGTAATGCATTATGTACCTGAGCCCATTGGAGTAATTGAAAAGACTCCCTTTGGCTTCAGTGGACTTTAGATCAGGCCACAATGCTATAAACAAAGCAATTGTAATGAATCAAGTAGTTCCAGCGCCTCCTTCTTAAAGAAACGAAGTCACTACTTCCTTCTGGATTAATCCAGAAAAAGCAGGCATATTTCATAAATCAATGATGAAAGGCTTTGAATGGAGAGTCCTTGCCACATAGCAGGAACAATTTCTAAATACCTTGGATCAGAACTTGAGCTGTATCAAATGAGCTTATCTTCAGCAAACCTACGCTGATTTTCACAGCTGGTTCAGGAAACAGATTTTAGTGACAAAGGTAAGATGCAATAAATAGCTTGAGCATATTGGTGTTTTGACCATCAAATGCAATCATAGAAACTGAGAAATATACCAGGTTGGAATTTAAACTTTCTGCAAGGCATTCAGATGATAATGGAGATGGGTCTTTGAAGCAGTTTCTCCTTGCTTCCCTGGAAGAAATGAAAGGGAGAGCATCTAAGCATGAATGAGCTGATCATTTCTGCTAGCTACAGGGACGAGGTGCTGCTTTGCCTTATTTACTACCCTTCAAGAGCCCAATGCCAGGCAAAATTAGTCATGACCTTTCAAGCTAGGCATGTCCTGGTTGGCCATGGGTTGTGGCTTTCAGAGGAAAGGTCACCATGTTGTGGAAGCCTAAAAAAGAATGAGAAGTCAGGGTCATGTGGAAAGTTGGGGATCCCTCCTTCCCCAGCAGGACAGAATCCCTTTCCTAGAGCTCTACAGTGTCCAGATGATCAGTTCAAGTGATTGTCTCTTTTTTTGATTTGCTTTTTGCCCAAGAACTGCATATTTGTGATGAACTAAAATGATTTGCAAGGCAGTCATAAGTGGAGATTGAAAATAGATAGGATAATATTTTTTAAAAAACAAAGTTTTGTTTCAACAGATAAAAAAAATACTTCATTTTTGGTGATAGTTTTTTGGTGATCTAAATAATTTTTAAAAATTGTTTAATTTATTTAATTAAAAGTTTTGATGCAATTCAAAATGGACATTCTGGGAACAAAAAAACCAAACCAAACAACCAATAAAAAAGAGAGCCCTGTTTTGCGTCAAAACCATTTTGTCCTTCATTTTTGTATCATTTCATCTATCAAACTAATCAGCTAACAAAAAAAAGGGCACTCTTCCAAGGTGAATTTCCAATATCTGTGTCATGCAATTTTGAAGTCTTGGAAGTTCAGATGAATTATGTCTGGATGAACTGCTATAGCATCAAAGGCCTGATCAAAGCCCACTGAAGTCAACACTATTGTTTCTATTGATTTCAGTGGGCCATGAATCTCTCATGTTTTCCCAGGAGTATTCAAGGGCTGAAACTTTTCTCGGAAGAGAAAGACCTGCCAGAAAAGGTACAAACATGTACCATACTTACCAAGAAATCCAGGGCCATGGTAATAAGGGTTCCAGAATTCAATTACTATAGAACTGCTATTGCTATACATATTATTATTTTACTACTCTTTTTTCTTTGAGCTTTCAACCTTGTGCAGCCCCACTGCTGAGGTTTGTACATAACCTTTCACAGGCTTGTATTTGCCTAAGACAGGTTGGAAAACGAACATTTCCCTTTTCTTTACAGAAAATGCATAAAATAAAAACACAATCTAGTTTATTATGCAGACGTCACCATATCTTTTTTTTATGGCTACTTGTTTCAATGAGACATGGTACCAAGGAGTACTGCAAAGATCACTGTACACTCACTCATACAGACAGAAACAGTCTTCACACGTGAAGCGTTTTCTCACCTGAAACAAGGTATTGCAGCTATTGGCAGAAAATATTAAGTAAAAACCATAAGGAAAAAATAAAGGCTAGAAATAAGGAGAAATTTTTTTTCTAATTTCTTAAAACAGAGATATCATATTCCTTTTAAGTATTCCTGCTCTTGAGGAGGGACAACAGCTTATGAATCTGCTTATTACTCTTGATATTCTACCAAAATAGCATTTATCTACAAAACATATTCCAGTTTAAACTCTTCTGGATTACATCAACTTGAAAACACTTCCTGAATTAAAGGATGAAAATGATATTTGAAAGTTTCAGAAAGACTAGCTCAGGAAAAAAAAAATACATGCTGTCATATCTTGACATATCTATATCATATTTTGAGAAAAACGAAAAGTCCAAAGAATTTTAAAGCATGAAGCAAAGTACACTGTCTTTCACAGGCTGAAATGTTTCCACTTTGCATACCAGCTGCTTGGTACCACAGCTATGTACACGTATCTATTTACTTTATGCATCCTCTTTAGCACATGCATGATGTACAAAGGATGTGTCAATGGTGTGTGGCTCAAAGCATGTTTTTGCTTTTCATTTTCAATTTCTCTGCTTAGTGGCCCATCTCTTGTTTGTGTGGTCTGTGCAGTGGAACAACATTAAGCAGCTGCTGGCCCTGAGGTTTATCCTGGGAACAAACTGTACTTCAGATTAGAAAGTGAGTCCTTGAGTTCACCCTGTATCTGTGAGGGACCCCACTATTATATCCCACAGCCCAAATACTCTATAGGTGGTAATCACAGTAAAAGAGGTGAAGTAAAAGTGCTGACAACAGCCCTGCCTATCAAGTGGTCTGCAGAGAGACTTTCTTCAGAAACAGGTGGAGTCCCAACAGCAACATACTTTGAGACCTGGAATTATTTCAGCATGTTACGGAAAAGCCTGAAGGTGAATGTTCAGCTGTAACAGCTGTAAACTACTTGGATTTCAATAGATGAAAAGATGCTTA
Source organism: Edolisoma coerulescens (assembly GCA_013397115.1). Classification (NCBI taxonomy): domain Eukaryota; kingdom Metazoa; phylum Chordata; class Aves; order Passeriformes; family Campephagidae; genus Edolisoma; species Edolisoma coerulescens. Next base: position 3,887,307 of record VWZW01004510.1, on the reverse strand, counting down.
TTTGCATATTTGGGGACAGATGTAAACAGTCTTTCAGTAGGAATAGCTTGCCAATGGAAATATGAATTCTGTATTATAAAACCACTGTGGATCAGTATATTTTACCTTTTATGAAGCATCTGGAAACAGCAAGTCCCAAAAGCCACCAGTATCAACAGCAGTAGTGGTATAGTGGGTATTACCACATAAATTAGATTCGGAATTATACCTACAAGACAAAAGTTCTCATTAATGTCTCCCATGGTGAAATGCTTTCAACCACGTGAGAAAAATCTGGAGAAAAATAATAGAAATACATTAACTTACACAGAAGAACACATATATTCCTTCTATAGGAAGAGCTCCAAAGAGAACTCAGCAGTATCAAGAATAAAACAGCACTTAAGTTATGTGTAAAACATATCTTAAGGTCTTCAATTCTGATACTTTACAATTTCATAATTCAAAATTCAAGTATTTTAACACAGTTCAGTTCACAGCCTATTTTTACAGTTTATTTTAACTGTGAACTCAGTTGTCTTTGTATGTTGGATTTCCTGCCCATGCAGGACCACAGGAGGAATGAGCCTGGCTCTCATCTTCCCTTTCCCCTTAAAAGATATACAGCTTCTCTTTGACTGATGAGGAGAGCTAAAGGTGCTCCTCTGCAGGTCCCTGGACAAAAGGAGTGGGAAATGGTGCAAGCTGAGACTCTATTTGTCTAAAATAGAGGATGGGGTCTGAAGCTTCCAGAAGGGTACTGTTTCCCAGTAACTATATGCCCATGTTTTATACTGGCACACATTTAATGTACAAATTGTGGAGAGTTTCTTACCCATTGCCCTATTTTGAAAATATTTTTCACTAGTAAGAATAAATGTGAATGTTCAGGTTGTGTCTGAGTTTTAGAGAGAGAGCCTTTGCATAGTTTACATTAAATGGCATTATTGATTTCAAACCAAAGTTCATCAATATATTAATTTCTCCGGGGTTACAAATAATGCAAACACTAGTTAGGAAGCTGGCTCAAATCCAGACAACCAGTGGGGGAAGAGAGCACCCACTTTCCATAGTCCCACGGTACCATCCTGTAAAATCCAGAGTTGCTCCTTAGGCATGTTCAGTTCCTTGAACAAAAGCCATGCTACAACTCTTCACGAGCTTCAGGACTCTGTTCAGGAGATAAATTCCTGAAAGGAGCAGCCAGGGGCATTGCAGAACCTGCAGTAGGTATCCACGTCCCAAATACCAAGTGTCATCTCTACTGGGAATCTCAGCAAGGCACGGAACTCCTCTTAGCATATGGTTTTCCTTAAAACACAGGATATTTGTGGGAGCTATGGTCTCAGTTTTTACTCTAAGTTTGGTGAGACAAGGAAATAATTTGTTTCCAAAGCAACTAAGAGACCTAAGACTCTTGAAATGTTATTCAAATATATGTATTTTCAGGGCACTTCCAAGGGAAACAGACTGTTTCTTCCTATTGACAAAAATAGAAACAAACATTAATTTAATTCCACTGTTAATATTTTTAGCAGAACACTATATTCATATGAACACATTACCTGTTTCGGTAGCAATAATATGATACTGATCTTCTGGTCTGCTTGTGTCATAAGGATTTCCTGCTGGTACTGTTGGAAAAATATCTGAAAAAGAGATGAGACATTTTAGGAAAATAGTAAAAAATATAGCCATTATGTTATTTAATAAATTAATAGTAATTAAATTTAAATTTATATTGGGAAAAAGAAAATTCTTACAATTTATTAAATATACATGTAAACAGGATTTTACTACAAAATTGGAATTCTATCTGGAACAAGAATTACAAGCAGTGCTATTCTGAACAACAGCCATATACCTGTAGCTGTTGCTCTCTGAATGATTCATTTTTCCTGTGTTCCAGTTCTTAAAGGTGCCTGTTAAATTTGAGTAATTTTGGAGGATCTTGTAAGCTGTCCTTATAATTATGTATTTACCAATGCAACTGAATTTAATGTGTCAAAATTTCTTACCGTATTCTGGCTCCGCTCTGTCTCCTAATTCTTTTTCTAAGACATTATCTGTTAAATCAATATTTGAAATTGATAGTTGAAGAATGAAAAATGTGTGCAATAAACAGATGTTTCCATTATTTTTCATGCAGTATCTCAGAAACAGATACATTCCCCCAAACAATAATTGCTTAATTCTTCAGCATTTCATCTTCTTACCAAAGACTCTTTGCAAACTAGTGTCAAATCACCTCTAGTTCATACATTTTGCTCCTTAGAAGAGGGTTATAGTTTACTCTAGTTCCAGTTCTTGGTGGGCTCTGACTTAATGGCTAATGGTTAATGGCTAAGCCCCTGAAAACCCTAAGCTCTTGTGCTGAGTAAAGCTCTTAACATACTCAAATCTTCATTTGTGCAGACAATTCTAAAACAATGTAAGAAGTTCTCTCTATCATGAGGTTATACTAACAGTGCTATGACACTACAGTTCTGAGTGCCTTGATAAATACAAACTGCTGGGAGAAATCAAAACAGTGATAAAGCCTACTAGAAAAAGGCATTTCACCTATTCTGGTAAAAAATAGCTACATTTGGCCATATATAAAGAAAGATGCCAAGACACCCCAAAGAACTGAGCTGCTGTCTCTTGACAGCAGAAGAGGAGATGAGTTTTTAATTTGATTGCATAATCAAACCTACAGGAGCTGGACAGGAACTAAATGTGATTGCAATTACCAACCTATAATTAAATTTAAGATCGCTGAATGATCAATATGATCCAAAGCCAGACTGAACATTGCAACAGTAAATGCTGTCAAGGGAGGCACTATAAAGAGGGCTTGGAAAAATAAAAGTGTCTACCAGAAATGTAGTTGCTGCTTGAGCAAGGCTGCCTAATGAGCACTGCCCTGGACTTGCTGCTGATACAATTAGATGCAACTTCATCACAGTCACCTGCAACCTGCTTTGGCCTGTGGCTGGTATCACACTCCTTATATTGAATACAGACAGGAGAGTTGGGAAAACAGCATATTCAGATAACAAACTGAAATTCAATATGCATGTGGCACTTTAATACTCCTGGTGAAATGGATGTATTTTGTATTGCTAAGAGCTGACGTTGAAGCCATTACGGTGATTTGAGGCAGGGAAAAAAGGTCGTTTGTAAGTCTCACTTGGTTTGAGATAACAAATGTAATTTTCTTACAAACATTGTGGTACTTTCTTCAGGCAGTGAAAGAAATGTCATATATCTATTTATATACATTTATGCATCTACTCCTTTCCTCCATGTGACAGATAAATACATTTCTGGAGAATACTCTGTTTTGCTAAAGAGCACAATTCCAACAGTTTGAAAAATAAATAGCTACCATTCAGTAATGCTGTATTTAGCTGCCTAACAATGTCAATACCAACAATAATCTACCTATACATTGTTTGCCTTATATGTCTCATTATAAACTAATAACCCATTTCTACCTAAAGAAAGAAATATAAATGTATTTTCATTGTTACCATTATCACCTTATTTTCTGCCAATCCAAAATACCCAGCACTTTCTCAGATTTGGTAAAAGCAATAGAAAAAACAATTCTTTATCACATCTCAACAAGAATGGTAAGTAGTTCACTATTACAGAATAATTACCTAATTAAAATTTGTTTGGTTTTAAAGCTATGAAATATACCTGAAACCAAACCTTTTTAATAAAGCCTGCAATTTCTGACATAAAAATGTTGGGTTTTTAGCAACATAAAACATTTTTATTTTGTTACATTGTTTCAAAGTAATTCGAGGAGTTCTAAAAGTGATAAAATTGCATATGTCGCATTTCCTTAAAGGGTTTATGATGATTACTGATCATCACAAAGTAGTGATATCCTCTAACAATTTTAAAAGCAGGAACAGATTTAGGGGGTGGCAGTAAAGTATGTCGATATATCAACTCTTCCAAATATTTAATGCTTGCTTGCAATATTTATTCCCATTAATATCCTCACTAACCAGAAAGTTAAGAAGTTATGTATCTACCAAAACCAGAGGAACAAAATAGCCCAGATCTCTACAGACAGATCTCTACAAAGAGAGTGATTATTGTTTGATCGTCAGCATAGGGAAAGAAGGTAGGAAACTGCAGAATTATATCTATCAAATAGCTGCTAAGAGTAGGATTTCATAGAACCATAGAATGGTTTAGGTTGGAAGGGACCTTAAACAGTATCTTTTTTCCAACCCCCTGTCACAGTTAGGGATGCCTTCCACTAGACCAGGTTGCTCAGAGCCCCACCCAACCTGGCCTTGAACACTTCTAGGGATAGGGCAGCCACAGATTCACTGGGAAACCTGTGCCAGGGCCTCACCACCCTCACAGGGGCTAATTTCTTCCTAATATCTGATCTAAGCTTACTCTCTGTCAGTTTGAACACATTTCCCCTTGTCCTGTCACTCCAGGCCCTTGTAAATAGTCTCTCTCCAATTTTCCTGTAGCTCCCTTCAGGCACTGAAAGGGTGGAATTAGGTCACCCCAAAGACCTCTTTTCCAGGCTGAACAATCCCAATTCTCTCAGCCTTTCCTCATAGCAGAGCTGCTCCATCCCTCTGATCACCTTGGTGGCCTCCTCTGGACTGGCTCCAACAGGTCCCTGTCCTTCCTGTGCTGGGACCCCAGGGCTGGATGCAGCCCTGCAGGTGGGGTCTCAGCAGAGCGGGGCAGAGGGGCAGAATCCCCTCCCTGCCCTGCTGCCCACGGGGCTTTGGATGCAGCCCAGCACACAGGGGGTTCTGGGCTCCCAGGGCACACGGCCGGGGCATGTCCAGCCTCTCACCCACCAGCACCCCCAAATCCTTCTCCCAGGGCTGCTCTGGATCTGTTCATCCCCAGCCTGGATTGGTACTGGGGGCTGCCCTGACCCAGGTGCAGCACCAGCATTTGGTCTTGTCAAACCTCATAATATTCCCATGGGCCACTTCCTGAGTTTTTATTAATGAACAAATTAAATTAATCCATAATTTCATATGCATAGTGACTTTCAGCTTAGTTTTTGAAGAGACACACCAAAAATTATTTGAAAACATTTGCATGATCCTGCTGAAAAACACATTTTCATTTACTGTAAGCACTGCCAAGAATAGAAAATGTTACAGGCTCAAACTGGAAAGTTTACTTTTCACGTCCTTTCTGGTTTTGCACCATGTTCTAGTTTATAGATCACTTTTCCTCTATTGACATATACAGAACTTATGTCATGTCTGGAAACACAGCCAAATTGCCTAGGATCTGTTTTTTCTGTCACCATCTCAACTAGCATGCATCTGCTTTTCATATCTCGAAGACTACATGCATGAATGCAGAATTTTTTCCTGCTGTCCTGGACTTCATTCTTCAAGCCATAACTTTTTGAAATAACCACCACACATGAGTTGGTATAAAATGGCAGGGCTGCAGCTACAACGACAGTGCAGTATTTTTTACAGGAGGACCATAAGATGTCTTGGTCATCCAACCTGGAAAGTAGAAAATGTCCACTTAAAACACTTTGTGAAGAAAAAAAGATAGGGAATTAATTAAATCAAAACAAACCTGGGAAGGTATGATAGTGAAGCTAACTTTGAAAACACTCTTATTAGATAGAAACCAGTTTATTCAAATGTATTAAAAATTTATTTTAATAGTTGTTATTGACATATTACATTCCCTGTTAATGCCAGCTTAGGCACACAGCAAAGGAACCAGAACCAGAGGCCAAAAGACACTTGAAGATTCCCTCACAAACCAAGAGGCAATTGTTTTTCTAAGACAATGTCCCACCTGTGAAATATAACTGTAGTTTCACCTACCTGGGGCATATTTGCAGATAAAATTGTGCTTCATGTTGCATCTATCATCATTCCATTGATAAAGGTATGGCCCTCCCAGACCAGGGTTTGCAGTTGGCTGATGATACATCACCACACAGGCTTCACTTCCACAGGAAGGCTCATCTGTGTACCAATTTCTAGTTTTTGAAGATAAGGTTCATCAGGATGACAAAGAAAAGTGTTTGCCAAAGAAAGGAGGTTGCATCAATGAAGAAATACCAACCCCAACAGTCCCATCCTCTTCAAAGATAGCCTGTATTTCCCAAAACCCTTCTTTGAAAGGAGTTTAAGGCCCAAGCTCCATGTCTCTGAATCTTAAAAAAATTCTGATCGAAGCACCTCTGCAGAAACAACACCCTACTGCTCTGCTTTCCTCGCTATTAGACTCTTATCTGTCCCCTTGTCCTGAGTTCTGTGACTTGCTGCTACTCTGGCCTTTGGCTTCATCAGGAAGTTAAAGGCTTTTCAAAAAGGGTAGAAACAGAACAATTTACGCTAAGCATCTCACAATAATTTATTTGGTAGCTGGCTCCCTTATTTGAGGTGGCCAGAGCCTTACAGAATTTACCTGCCTGCTTTCAGACCACACCCTCAAGACTCTGTGTGTAGCAGAACAACCTCCAAACACCATGCAGAGGCAAACTCTGTGGGTGGGAGCAAAGACATTTGTAGGCTGAAGCCACACAATGCCATCCTGTCACAGCTTCAAATTCAAAACCCCAACTGCCATCTACCATTTATCTGGAGAAGTCAAGGGAGAGATGCTACAAATTTCATGCCTTCAAGTAAGGCTTCGCATTTCAGGCTCCATTTCTTTCCATGAAACCTTCTCAATAAGCAGTTTCACATGCTTACCTGAATGGTGACATACTTCCATCAGCCCACTGGTAGAGGTCGGGGCAAGCACTCGACGTGGCCAGTCCGTCACCACTTCTCCACAGCCCAATCCAGAAATCACCATCAGAAATCCCAGAGCCTGATCTGGTGAGGTTTTGCAGCATGTTTTCTATTAGCTGCTGCTCAGCTTCACTTTCCAAGCTCAGTAAAGCCCCACCATCGATTTCACAAGCCTGGCGGGCCTCCTGGAAGCCCACGCGTCTGGACAAGTCCTGGAAATAGGCTAATTTGTAACAAGAACGCTTGAAGGCACCGTAGCACACCTTCTGGCCTGAAAAATAAAAACATGGGACTGTTCAGAGCACGGTAATGAATATCAAAGCTGCAGGAAAAGAACACAGGACATCATGCATATGCTGATGGAGGACTGGAGATTTTTGTCTGAGAGGATTCATGGTGATAACACTGGCACCACTGAAATCCTTTGCTCTAATTTAAATTGCAAATAGTACACAGTTCATGGGAATCTATGCCATCTTCCCATGGCCTGTGAAACTCCCCAAAACACTGAAGATTCCCAATAGGTTCTAGAAAAACATTCTCTACTTTAATGACTGTACCATCAGGCCTTTCTGGTAAAGCCAGGATCTGTTTGGAGGGTATTTCATACTAATGAAACAATTTCATTTTTATTTTGTAATTGGAGCTATTCCATTAAAAAAAAAAAAAAGTTTCAAATTCACATTTTTAGTGGCAAGAAGCAGCTGGAAATTTTTTTGATCCTCTAAGTTAACCTTGAAAGGCCATATATGAGAGGAAGTCATAGCCACTCTTCACTACAATGTGCCCAAGGGTGATGTGCCATACACCTGTAAGGGTGTATGGAAGGAAAGAATCTGCTCCTTCCAGTTCTTTGTCTGAGAAAGATACATCTTTTTCCTAAAAAGGAAAAATAATTATAATTTTCAACTACTAAGAAGACTCTCTGGGGTTTATTCAAGATGAGGGATTAACACACTCACTTGTCAGCTGCAACTGACTCCATTATGTTTATTTAGGGACAGTAGAAGGCTTCTAAATATAACCATCTCTTTAAAAAACCAAAATCAAGTTTTTCCAGTATAGAAATTTATCATTAGAGAAGAAAAGTAGGAAAATTTATTTTGTTAAGTAAGAATGACTGAAGGATACCAAACTAACAAAAACTACCAGGCACTATCTAGCTTGTTCAGAAATCAACAAAAGTCATCATTTTACTTGAAAATTTGACAATCATACAACGTGCTGAGCTGGAAGGGATCATAGAGGGTCATGGAATCCAACTCCTGGACCTGTGCAGAACAACCCAAGAGTCACACCATGTATGTGAGAGCATTGTCCAAACACCTCTTGAGCTCTGTCAGCCTTGGTGCTGTCACCACTTCCCTGGGGAGCCTGTTCCAGTGCCCAACCACCTTCTGGGTGAAAAACCTTTTCCTGATATCCAGCCTAAACCTCCCCTCACACAGCTTCAGGCCATCCCCTTGGGCCCTGTCACTGGTCACCACAGAGCAGAGATCAGTGTCTGCCTCTCCACTTCCCCTTGTGAGGATGTTGAAGACCACAACGAGGTCTCTCCTCAGTCTCCTCCAGGCTGAACAGACCAAGTGTCTTCAGCCACTCCTCATTCAGCTTCTCCTCAAGGCCCTGCACCATCTTCGTAGGTCTCCTTCGGGCACTCTTTAAAAGCTTTATATCCTTCTTATAATGAGGCATCCAAAACTGCTCGTAGCGCTTGAGGCAAAGCCACACCAGCACAAAGTACAGTAGTTTATTGTACCATATCAGATTTGTATTTGAAAATCTTGTATTTAGTCTCACTTTTAAGCAAACCCACATGACTCACATAAATAACCTTTGAACAAGATTTATCCTGTTTCACCTTAAAAAAATTGTAATTTGTCAGTGGGAAACAGCAACATCCTCCCATAACTTCAGCTGTATTTAAGTTTTCCCAGTCAATGTTTTTCTATACACAAAGAGTAAACGTCAAAGTAAACAAAAAATCTTAAAAGCTACAATAAAGTCCCTTCTTTTTGCATTAATGTTGCTTTATTTTTTGTCTTCAATAAGCAGGATACTTCCAATAGCAGACAGCACTAGGGCTGAGATGAAGACATCTCTGTATTTGCACAGAGCATAGTTTCAAGTATTTGCAGAGAATAAGCAGACTGTATCAAAGATGCATTAATACAGAAATGGAAAAACAGGATCAGCTCTTGACTTTTAGCTAAATCTGAAAGTAATTCTTATTTATTGGGATCATTTCTGTTGTAGAAAGCTAGATTATAGGGGCAGTAAGGATATACTATGCTTAGCTTTCTAGTGTTTCCTACAATTCTTGTAATTTTTCAAAACAAACAAACAAACAAACCCCAAACAAAAACTCTGAAACCTTCACCTTAAAATACCCTATCACAGTTCATCGGGAGAAGGAGTATGAGGAAGAGAAGCATCTTTGTAATCTCATTGTTACTTGGCAGACAGACTTCTGAAAATTCAGTTGTTTATCAGTAATTAATCTACCAAAATAACACAGGAACAAGAATAGTCTAAAAAAAGGACAAGCCTGTGCCACAGATATTCATGGAAAAAGCCAGGCTCTGAGTTCAGGCAGAGAGTGCCAACTTTTACTTTCTCTGATAATGTCCTGACAACACAGTGTACGCCTCAGTTTCTTTCCTGACATTTCCCTCTATTCATATAGATTAAGAGCCTTGCTCCCAATAAATGCAGCAAGAGCCATAGTCCTAGCTGGGCAATGGTGCAGAAGAACCAAGGGACAGACCCTTTGACAGAGATGCATATGAAATAATGGGCTTCTTCCCAGGACTTCTTTGAACAAAAGAACTACTCTTATCAAAGTAACAAAGTGGTAAGTCTAAATGCTGTGAAGTGGGAAGTGCAAGAATGAAAGCTGCATGTGAAATCCCAGCTCATTCCCTTCATCTACAATGCTGAAATACCAATTTTGTTAACGTGATCGATTTTCCCCAGGAGCTCTGTGTCACTGACGGGAGAGAGTGCACAGGGAAGGAGGAGCTGATCAACATTTCGACCCTCACTGCTGGGTGAGTGACAATGGCTTATTGCCAGAGTACACATGTGTATATAACAGCACAAACATCCAAAGCCTAGCACTGAATTATGCAGGACATTAATCACTTCCAAGGAAAAGTGACCACACCTTTCCCTGTCGCTGAAGACTGGACTCAAAGCATTAATTCAAGATGTATATGCAAATTCAGGAAGAGTGCTTTGTCCATTGTCTTGTTCTTTTTACTTTGCCAGACAATCTTTGAAATAAAGTCTTCCATGATTCCTTTCATTCTGCTCACATACTCCTCCTTGACATTAAGTAGCAAGTTATGAGCAAATTCAGGTATCAAAGTATCCTGGTCACAGTTTCAGTCATGAGGGAATGTTCAGCCGAGGTGAGCAGGCTGACCACTCTGGATCATAATTCCTGTGCTGTTCCTCCCTCTCAGGGGAAAATAGCTAACTTTGCCTTTATAACACACAATCCACTCCGCATCCCTGCATGCTTCTCAGGTGGCTGAAGTGCTCCCCTCACTCTCTGTTCTCATGCACAGTCTTTGCTCTTCTGTGACTCTCCCAAAATCCAAGTCAAACCTTTCAGCAGGAGAGATGGATCCTTGCTGGCTACCTGACAGAGCCTTCTCAGGATGCTCATCTGCCATTCAGCTGCTGGATGGAGATTCAAGTAGAGTCACAGAATCTTTCAGGCTGGCAAAGACCTTGAAGACCATTGAGTCATGGCAAGTGCTGTTTCTGACCTGCTCCAAGGCTTGTATCCATAAGCTGTGCTGTATTCTGGTCCAATGCAGAGGTTGTGTCAATGCTCAGCTCCATCACCCACACCAAGGAAAACAGGTGGAACTCTATGGAGCAGCAAGGAGGATGACAAGCATTCTTGATGCACAAAGACAAAGAGCTACTGCAGCCCCTAAGATGTGCCCAGCTTGCCACCGTTGTGCACTCAAAGCAGGGAGCCCTCTTGGAGCCACCAGAATATAGATGTGAAGGCACAATCTGTACCCAAGGGTTTATCTGAAAGGGTTTGCAAGTTAAAATCTTGAAGCTTTGTGGAAGACATTTTCTTTCTTCCCTTAAACTGACGTGAATAATTTTTAATTGTTGTTGCAGATGTTTGGGCAGGGTTAAGTAACTCTTAAATCAAGTTTTATAAAGTGAAAGAATTGAACAAATGAAAATTTGCATGAAATCCAGCTCCTAAATTACTGCCCTTTCATTTCTTGCTCTCTCCACCTGTGGCAAAAGAAATAATTTCCTCCTTATAGTCTGATCATTTCTGCAAGAAAATACCTCCAGAAACTAACAGAGAAAACAGCAAGAAACCAAGAAATCATTTGCTTTAAGACCCATAGCTCCAAACAGTGTGAATGAAGTACATGAGGCAGAGCAGTAAGCTGCCTGGAAGAAGCTGTGAATTTCTCTTGTTCTAGTTAATTTAATCCCTGTGTTTAGGCAGTGACCTACTCTGAAACTTTTCTTTCTTCTTTTGAAGCGGACTTTGAACCACCTCCACTACAGCAGATAAATGTGTTAATGGAAATCTGCAGTTGCGCCTTAATAGCTGGCAAATCAGTTGACATTTTAGTGCTCTTCTCGGAACACGCTGAGATGTCAGGTTTTAAAGCTTCATTTTTTCCCTCACTACTAATTTCTGGACTACAAAGCAGAAATAATTTACCACTGAAAAATGACAGAATGGACCGCATTGTACAGGAGACAAGATAAGTATGGAAATATTAACTATGTGCTATTTTACCTTACTCTAACATCTTTCAGCAGACTCCACAGTTAGTTCTAAAGCAACATTTTGTTATTTCAGCTGTATGAATTGAGTTCCAATTCTTCTGTCACAATTGACTAGAAACTAGATTTGTAAGCAAGCCTATTAGAATGAATCACGCTAAGATACTATGCAAGGTGAATAATTTTTTTTTGTCTCATCATCCCATTAGCTGACAAAAGCAAGTGAACAGTACTTGCTCTAGAAAGTGCCAGCTACCATTTCCATCCATTTGGGTCAGTTTTCATCTTTGGGTGTTGCACAGCAGCTCCATAGTAGAATGTTTAGATATCAGCCTCAGACCAAAGATATTTTTAAACTAAACTACTCATTAAAATATTTCTGCAGATAGTTGTACAGGGGGAAAAAAATCTCCTTCAAGAAAAGAAGAAACAAGCAAATTTGCAGCTGTTATTTCAATCAGTTATATTTCCATTATGTTTTAATAATCATGCTTCAATAAACAAATAATAGGTTCCTTGATTTCTGTCATGGCAGAAGTTACAGCAAAGTGTCATTTAGAAGCAAAGTTGCTGATAAAATACCCAGGTCAAAGACTCTCCATAAGCACATCAGGCTTAGCACTAAACTAAACCCCACAGGCCCATGAGGGGCACAAAGGTCATTTTGAGTGACACACCTCGCCTAGCTGGAGCCTTTGAAGATGTCAGGTAGGAGATAAGCTCCCTGCTGATAAATCCCATTCCTCTTCCTCTTGAACCTTACAGACTAACCTGCAATGCAGGGTTTGACACCATTAGCATCTACCTAGATTAGGTCAGCCACTGCATGTGCACAGCATTTGTGAGGAGAGACAAAAATGAATGCACAAAGCCTGATGTAGAAAAGTTCTTTATGGTTTTGTATTTTGACTTTTTTTTGTCCCAGGATAATGGATTCAGAAGAAAACACAGAAGAGCATTTGGTAAAAAGCAATGTGAAATATTTAACATTAACCAGAACAGTGTGAGCCTGATGGAGACCTCTGAAAAGAAAGCGACAAATAAAATACAAGGACTCAAGTGAAAGTGATAATGAAATAGCAAAACAGAAATCTACAGTAATTAACCAAAATATTCTCTGCCTGTGTTATGAAGACTAGCGTTGGTCTTGAGCTTGCAGGAGCAGTGACCTCAGGGATGGCTAACCAGCATGCAGGACACTGGGCACAGTTTGTTTTCACCTGTCCCCACATCACAGGGTACTCCACACCAAGTCCCAGTGATGCACTTCAGAATGTGCCAGTAAGAGACTAAGTGGTATTAAATTTTCCTAATCACATTTTAGTCCAAAGCTGATGCATCTTGTCAGATGATCTTTGTATTATCCAGTCAGATTTTGACTGAGTTCAGCTGCTGGTCATGTTTTGCTGTATTACATTACTGGATGTTGATGTTTCACTGCATCATATTTGCGTCCATCCACAAAATGTAATTTTTTTATGATTCATATTACTTTTTTTTAAAAAGCTGTGATAACATTTCATAATTACATTCTGTCTTCATTTATGATTAAAGCAAGTTGCCATTTTCTCTCCCAAAGTTTGTAATACTGAAGACATGTCATTCTCTAGCTGAGTCACTATTCAAACACCGATGTTTCTCAGCTCACAGTCCTAAGCAGTTTAAGGAATTCCACGTGCTTACAAATTTGACATTCAAATAAAAACTGCTGTACAGATCATACGCCAGCCTGTATCTGTATTGATATGTTCATAGCTATCTCTTCCATACCTTAGCAGGTACTTTTTCCTCCATCCTCCTAATAACCAAGCCTTCTGAGAGAAGAGAAATTTGCTAATGATTTATTCTGGATTAGGGACTGTGACTAAAGTGTCATCATACCGTTTTTCTTAAGTGATTTCCCAGGGTGAAAAACTTTCAAAGGTTCCAAGTCACTTTTAATGGTTTATATAAAAAACTCTGAGGGCCACATTTGCCTATGCAGTAGCTGTGCTTCAGGTAGATGTACACAGCAGGTTGTATGCATCATATCAGAGTCACAAGCGTGCAGACAATGTCTTAGGGGGCTTAAAGGATGCTGCTCCCAACCTCTCATGCAAAACTCGTCTATCAGGCATTGTTAAAATACTTCTTGTAACGGAATATCTTTCTTGCTAAATTCTTGGGCAAGTTATAGATGTATACCTAGGTAGCAAGTCTGAAATGATAAATAGGAATTTTTTCTATTCTCTTTCAAACACAGGCCAGATAATGTAACTTTAGCCATTAGCTGTCCCATATCTTGTGAATTAGCAAAGATGAAGCAAGAGGTCCACAGATACCAGGCAAACAGCTGTCTCTAGGATAAATATAACTTTTGCAAAGAGAGAAAAAACAGGGATGATGAAGTTTAAGTAAAGTTACTGTATTACACCACTCATACAGAGATTTAGTATAGTTATGCAGAATATGAAGCTACACAAGTTTCATTTGTTCCGGTCCAGCCCCTGTCTTCTTTATTTTCTCTTTTGCCATGGAAAGTGATTTTCAGTTCATTTCTTGCTGCAAATGGGTTTTCACTTCTATGTTAGCCTTTACTAGTTCCATTACTGTGTTTCTAAGCACTTTTGGGGACAGGGAGTGGATTTATTTCTGAATGACAACTGTCCTCAATAGACCCATAACAGCTACACTTTTAAAAATCAAGCAGTCAAAAAGCAGACAGTGCAAAGGAGCACCTGGCAGTGTTGATTTACATATTAAATATCACTTATCCCTAACACCTGGATTTTGCCACCCAGCTGAATACAAATGCAAGTAAAATTGGATCTGAGAGCTCCCCTGCACAATGCAGCAAGATGGCTGGTCACTAAAACAGGTAGTTAAGAATGCACATATGACCACTTATGACAAGTACTGATCTAAGCAGGTTATTTTTGGGAAGGTTTGTCAAAGCCTCTGTGTGCCCACAACCTCCACTGCTCTAGGTCTTGGGAAGATGCAAGAGAATTCCTTGTCCAGTGAAATGTTCTTCATTGTGTTGAATAAAATTTCTGGGAGAATTTGTCTTTTCCGGAGCAGATTAGAAGTTTGTCTGGATTTTCAAAATCCCTGATGGTGGTGCTTCAGGCTTGTTCTTGATGTCCTGGGAACTGGAACAGTGGCCTGCATGAAAGCTGCCATCTTCACACAGCAGTGATAGGCTTATTCACTCATTTCCCAAAGAAAACAACACACACATTTATTTCTAATGGCTAGCTTCTCAACCCTGGCACACAAAGGAGGCTTCTCAGGCCATTGATAACAGAGCTGTAAAGAAGTAGCTTGATGTCTAAATCTCATTAAAAGCTAATCAACACTTCACCCCTCCATAATTGCCATTTCAGGCAAACATACGATTACAATTATGTAAATCAATACAGGGTAAGTGCCTTCAACTGGAGAATTAATATCCATTTTTATGAAAATGTTTTAGTCACTGACTCAGGTCATAACTCGGTATCAAAAAAAAAAAAATCTATAAAGTATTTCCCAAAAAGTACTTTTCCCCCAGGTCAAATCATTAAAGCCCTGACAGCTTTCCTTTCTTCTAAGTGATACATACCTTCATTTTGGCATTAGCTCTGGTTTCAGCTATCTAACACTCATAAATTTAAAGCATGAGATCCATTTAGCTTTTCCTGTAATGACTATTTTCCTTTCTTCTGATCATGTGAACTTCACAGGTGTATATCACAGGGCTGGCCATGGCAGTCAGCCACTTACTTCTCCAAGGGGCCAGCTCACAGCTGCACTGTCCTGGGGATTCACAAAAAGTGCCAACATAGCTGCTAAAACCCCCTAAAGCTACCAGTCACCTTCCCTTTTTTTAGGAAAAACTTGGACACAAGCAGGCCAACGATAACACCCAAGCATGAATGGCATCTGTTTGAACATATTCAAAATAAGGGAAAATACAATGCGCTGAAAGTATCTACACATCTACAAGTCTGCTCTAGGACATGGATTATTTCACTGAGAACTTTAAAACCCCAAAACCAAACCAAACAAAACAAAACAAAAAAACCCTTACTGCTGAAGCTGTTAGCAGGGGAATTGCTTTGGTATTGTTTTGTTGTTTTGGTTTTTTTTTTAATTCTGATAAACACAGTAACACACTGGTTAATTCTTATAAACACAGTAACACAATAAACTTGTATATATCATAGGCTAAAGACACACTAAGTACTCCACAATTTCAGCTGTTTATTAAAAACGCATAAACACTGACAAGACTGGCCCAGAGAAGCTGTGGATGCCCCATCCCTGGAAGTGTTCAAAGTCAGGTGGGATGGGGCCCTGAGCAACCTGGTCTAGTGGAAGGTGTCCCTGCCCATGGCAGGGGGCTGCAACAAGATGATATTTAAGGTTGTATTTGATGATCTCAAAGGTCTTTTCCAACTTAGTTTATTCTGTGATTCTGTCCCTTCCAACCCAAACAATTCTATGATTCAAATTAGGTCCATTCATCAATAGTTTTCTGTGGAGCCATGAAGCCCAAAACAGATTTCACAGCAACTTTAAAGGCAGACATACTATCCCAGCTAAGAAGTTGTTGTTAACTTGCTGTGGAATAGACACAATAGACAAAAATTGTAGTCTGAATGTCTTAAGTATGTGTGCCAGCCTAGGGGAGCTGGGAATACTTTTATTCTCCTATCCCAAACCAGCAGACATTTTCACCAATACCCAATTTTATACCCATCAGTAGGTTCCCCCAACAGGTTTTCTCGTAGGCATAAATTTAAGCACTGTTGACAGTTTCCGCTGATGGCTTATTTCTTGCTTTTGCCTCTAGAAGGAAATAGTTCATAAATCTTTGGTCACAGAATCACAGAGTATCACTCAGTTGGAAGAGACCCCCAAGGACCACTAAGCTCAACTCCTGGCCCTGAACAGGACCATCCCCAAGAATCCCACCAT
This sequence comes from Edolisoma coerulescens, assembly GCA_013397115.1. NCBI lineage: Eukaryota > Metazoa > Chordata > Aves > Passeriformes > Campephagidae > Edolisoma > Edolisoma coerulescens. Next base: position 3,870,853 of record VWZW01004510.1, on the reverse strand, counting down.
ATACCCAAGAATGTTGGCCAAACTCTTGAACTCTGTCTTGGTGCTGTGACCACCTCCCAGTGCCCAACCACCCTCTGGATGAAGAACCTTTTCCTGATATTGAACCCGAATCTCCCCAGTCAACAGACCCACCTTATGTCAATTAAATGAAGAAAAAAAGGAGAAGAGAGAAAATATACTCTTTCTCAGTCATTTTTCATAGCAAGCATCATCCATTCTCAGTATTTTCCAGAGAAATTTCAAAGTCTTTTTCCAAGTAGGTGTATTTTCATGGATTTGTTACCAAAATGCCTGTATTTGCAATAGATTTAGGTAATATATAGGCATACAAATTATATTAATTTCCTTGGTTTAAGGACTTTAAGAGCTTCCTGTGGTGGAATACCCTTTATGCATTTCAATACAAAAATGTAGAGTGCTTTCTTTTTGCAGCAGTTCCACAATTAAAAGAGAAAGCAACAGGTAAAGCCTTGCTCATTCACCTGCTCCTAAGAAAATGGGAAAAGCCAACCCACACGGAATCTTAAAATTGGTGACAGTTCTCTTAAGGCAAAAATTGAGGGGAAGTTTGAGGGGAGGATAAATATGCTAGAATATTATAAAGGATAATTTACACTAAGAGAAAATTTAGACATAAAGCATCACTGCTTAATGCACATTACATGTATGCAGTGCTTGAGATACAGTGTGGGATTCATCTCACCAAGCTTTAGTTCTTCTCAATAAACCTGTCCGTATCTAAACTGGCTCACTGACCTCGCTGTGTAGACAACTGAATGAAACAAACGCAGACAGCAGTGTCTGTTAGCACAGATCTGCAGTATTTTCAAAATCTAAACTTAAATGATATTAATCCCACTCTAAAAACACCAACATTTTCCTTCACTTCTTATAAAGTGAGCCTAGAGTCATTAGCTGGATACTGCAGCTACATTCAGATTTAGTTAGAGCCACGCCAACTTTTTAGTTAGGACTCACTATTTCTTAAGACTGCTTGGAACTGAAGGTCCCTCTGTTTGTCAGAGGTGGGAGTAGGGACTGCTTCAGCAAGAGACTCAACTTCCTACTAGTGAGTGACAGGTAAAAGTACGGGATTAGAGTGTAGCAATTCCTATCAAAGCATTGTTTCATCTTACCTATTTTATATTAGCATCTGCAGTCTTTTCTGAGCCATCAGATTTGAAAAGAGAAAGCCATTACGGGAATTAGTTTCAGAAAAATAATGATGTATAGAACCCTTTATGAACCAATGCATGTCCCCCTGCAAACATAATCAAAAAGTTTGATCTACACAGGATCAGACCTGAACTACACAGAATTAATGGTACAGTTCAAGCAGGGAAGAGACCTGCCTTCTCTCTCTGGGAGCAAGAAAAGCCATGTGAAAGAAAGCAGACTGTCCATCCCATTCCACATGTTTTTTACCATAGCTCCATCCATGGCAGGTGTTTCTTCTTGGGCTCTTTAGCCAAGTGGAATACTGGGACTTGACAATCACGAGTTTGAGACTCGCAATGCCTTTCTCCATTTTTGAACAAAATGCTGTGAGTGAAAAGTTGTATTCCTGGGAAAGCAGCATGGCGGTCTGAGACACAGCCCTAGGATTTTCCACATCTGTTTCCTTATCCCTGAACAGAACTGCAGTCTGGCCAACCTGCACAGCTCTCCCCCACATGAAAGGTAAGCTTTACAGGGTTGACAAAGGGGGATCCCCTCTAATACAGAAATCCAACTCCTGAAACTGATTTAAGTATTTGGGTATTTCTACCCTGCTACAGAAGGACTCGTCCACCATCACAGGTCTCACATTATCAAAATCGCGTTCCCATTCCACAGGGTATTGTGGAATTTCTTGGTTAGGGGCAAGGTGTGTTTATTAGAAACATGTATTATATCCAAAAGTCATCACCTCATTTCACTTTGGGAGCCTAGATCATTGATTTGCCCCCAAGAAGACACTGCTCAGTACAGCTGGATAGGGAGAGGAACTAATAAAGGAGTCCATGGGAATTAAATGCTCAGCCTCTCCTGCAGTTCTCCAAGTCTCAGCTTTAGTGATTACTGAGACCTACAGCTGAGCGAAAGGATCTTGTACCATCTGGGCATTTCTATCCAAGAAAAGCTTGTCTAGTATGGAACTAAATACTGGATATTTCCAACAAAATGTGTTCAAAGCACACCTGTTGCACACATAGATGAGATGGCAGTGTTTTTATCAGGTTATAACTTTTCAAATTCTGAGCTCCAAATGTATCTAGAAATTTACAGTTCACATGAAGAAAAAACAACCCACAACTTTACAGAAGCCTTCACCTAGAGTAAACACTTACAGTGTGACAGACAAAATTCAGGCATAATAAGCAGGCCAAGCCCATTAAATTCAAGTATTCACCTTTTGAGAAAGGGTTTGCTATCTCTAGCCAATCCAATACCCATGAAGACGCTGCTTTTATTCTCTTTGCAGTACTTTACGTAGAACTCAAATCTGATCATAGGCCATGTGAATGAACATATCCACTTCCTTAAAGGCATCTGAAGCAATGAAGTCTATACCTTAGGGACAACTCTGGTAGTTTCCTGACCCACCAAGTGTTTTTCCTCATTTAGTGTTTTATATATCCAAGTACTGCACCACAATAGATACATACCACTTTAAAATACTACATCACTATTTAATCTGCTATTGATGCACAGCAATAGCAAAGAGCAAAACTTAAAAAGCCATAGAAATACAACTAGACAAACAGCAGTCATTAAGCTATAACATCTATGATTAATACATAGGCTGTTAAATGATTAGTAATAAGATTAGCTTGCATCTCTCCTGCCCAATAGATACTTAAAGTAATTGCATCTTTGCAAACTGCATTATCATCACTTCATGTTCTTTATGATGTCATGGGACAGCAAGGCAGACTCAGCACTTTCTCCTGAGCCTGCTTTGGCTTTTTTTCCTACAAGAATCAATTCTCTGGCAACACTAGATAGTCTGATATGGAAGCTGTGAGCACTGCTTACAAAACATCTCTCTAGCTGTACTAAAAATTACAAAGCATTTTGCATCACTGTTCAAAATGTCCCAAATTAGAGATGACAAAGAAATGACATCTAAATGTGAATTGTTTGATGCCAACAATAATTTTAATTCTATCCTACGAAAATTAACATACTTAGAAAAAGTAACAGAAACCCCTTACTTAAGAAAATGGTATTTTGAAGAGGCAAGCCCTTCCTTCTCTGTCCTCTTGACACTGTGGTCAAAATGGTAGCAAATTTGCAATTTGTGCTAGGTCTGCTGCAAACTTACTGCAGCCAATGGGACTCTTTCCTCAAGGCCCAAACAGCACTCAAGCAGTCTCACAAACAGTTTATGTGAGTGATAGGAACTATATATTTATTTGGAAAGAGACCAGTGAAATTTCCTACTATGCCAGATTATTTAGCATCACTGAAGCATAAGTAAACAATTTTTTTTTTTTAAGAAACAAGTCTATTTAAGATATAGACTTATGATTTCAAATATAAGCTTGCTTAAGTCCAAACTGCTGGTTCTCATACAAGCAAGAGGTAAGCTAGATGGGAGTCAGGTGACAGCACACACTGCCCAATTATTCAATGGTACCATTTCTTGCCTGAAATAATGTCAACTACTGCTAGTACTACGCCTATCCATGTGCATGTGCCAGAATAGGGGTGTGGTCCTTGAGAGAAAGAAAGGGGGGAAAAAATTTCTTCTAGTACATCAGAGTATCTGGAATAAGCATAAATAAATAAATAAATAATATATTTGGTTGTTATTGTCTAGGAAACGTTTATCTAATGAATACAATTTCAACCAATAAACTAATAGTACCATAAATGGTTCCTTCTATAAGTGGTTTCAAACCCTCCTCTGTATTCTGCCAGACAAGTATTATCAGTATGATACAGTGACATGAGGCTCATTATATGCTTTGAAATGCTTCAGGGAAATATGGGGCAGAGTCTGTATCCTTTCAAAGCCCCCAAAGCCTTATGTGCATCTAGGAACAGTTTGACAAGGCAGAATACACATATCACACACACCTTTAAAAGCTGGACCTCAGTTTGCTACATCTCAATTAAACACAGAAGCTGCAGCTGGAACATTAAGTCACTGGGTTTCCTCAGCCACACATGGACTCCTGCACCGAGACTGACAATGCCAAGTGCATCTTGTAGATGATTAATCTTCACTATTCCTTAAAAATAACAGTCTTACATAGCAGTCATGTAAATTGTAATACTTAGAGCTTTGATGTATCATATAAGCCACTATATTTCACAGTGTAACAGAGGGAGATGAAATATCTCAGGTTACTGTTGAGGCAAGCAAGCTTTTTAAAAGTGCTGGAAGTACTGCTACTTAGCCATTGTTTCCTGAAGATGCTGTTTTACCAAAAGCCCAGCAGCCCATCTTAGTTGTAGCAGTAGACCATGCTTCCAATAAAGCATGATCAAAATGGTCCAGTGACTGCCCTCCCTCAGCAACTAAGAAAGTTATCTGAATTCAGCAATCAAATGCCTGCAATGAAAATAACCTGCAAAAAAGTTTTGTTGACATGCTACTGTTACAGCCTCTGAAACAATAGTATACAAATAATTTGTATTGGTCTGGAGACAGTTTGTAAAGGGACACGTTCTTACCCACATATACACACACACAACTTGTTAACAAGTAGAGTCGAGCATGAAAATCTTTGTTTCCAGGCAAATGCCTGGATGGCTAGGCACATTCAACGGACCTCCGAGAACATGTCAGCTTTAGTTTGAAGGGTCTGAACCAAAGGAAGCTTAAAAGGGGTCTTTTAATTAAATTTAGCAGCTTCTGAGCATATGCACCCGTATACTGCAAACACACAGCGCAAGCCTACAGCTCTTAAATTAAACCTCAGCTCTAATGTCAGATACAGATTTCTGAAGTGTTGTCTTCCTTTCGGGTTTGAGAATTGTGGATGCACCCACACACACAAAACTATTTATGCCGCACGCTCTTAAAAGTTTGCCCTCTCCTCCTAACAATATCGCAGACAAAGAAGAAACATCCCCGTACAGCTGCCAACAAAACTCAGCGCACAGACGTTCCTCGGGAAGACGCTCCATCTTTTTAAACAATTCGAACGGAGCCGGAGCGCGCCGGCAATGAACGAGCTCTACCAAGGCGGGGCAGGACAGGAGCTCAGGCTGCCGCAGGAGCCCGCGGCCGCACGGCTGGAGCTGCCGCCGGCGCGGCGGGGTG
>VWZW01004510.1:3801144-3865406 GCA_013397115.1 Edolisoma coerulescens | reverse complement strand
AGCCCCAGCCCCTTCCCCATCCCCATCCCCAGCGCCTGCTCCAGCTCCTGTCCCAGCCCCAGTCCCAGTCCCAGTCTCTCCTGCCGCTGCCCCAGCCCGTCCCAGCCCAAGCCCTTCCTGTCCCAGCCCCTTCTCCAGAGAGGTCCCGGCACGGGTACCCGGTGTGCGGGTTCCCGCTCCCGGTTGGAGGCTGCGGGGCGGCGGGTCCCTCTCTCCCAGCCCCGCTGCCGGGTCATTTGGGGTTAGTCACTGTCCCAGTGGCTTGTGAGTGTGATCCAAATCCAGGTCTGTCAGGGTTTCATATGTGATAAGGGCTTTGCAGACCTTCCTGGTCTCTGTGTTTTCCCTAAGAAGAACAGAAATGTCCTGTTGCCAGCTCGAAAATGTGGGGATCTATATATACAGGCATATACCTGGAAAGCACATATGCACACTAGGCTATAAGTATATATACTGGAAAGTCCCCTTTTCTCACTGCCCCAGAAGATACTATAGTTAAATCCACATTGCTGTCACTCTGAAAATGCACTGGTAGTTCTCTGGATCTCTTCAAAGGACCACTTTCAAGACTTGTTTGTTCGTCAGAGTCATGCTGAAGTTTTGTCTACAAATACAGTTCGTAGATTTCTGTGATTACTTGTGTACTTCGTATACTTAGCTTTTAAATGGGATAGATCACTGCAGATGTGCTTAAGGGACATCTTGTATGCAAACTACTAGACAGTTTGCCAGTTAATTTCGTCTTTCTCAGAACTCAGAGATCATATATGGCATATTGTTAAGTCATTTTCCCTTTGGATGTTTATAGCCAGGTTTAGAGGTCAATACATCTCAGATTATTATGGATTTTAAAACACTTGATGGATTCCTAGCTGCCTTAAAACTACTTGGGATCAGTTTTTTACTTAAAAAACCACCAAAACCCTTGAGGTTCATAAATAGCTTTGGAAAATTATTTCAAGCACTGCTGTGTTTTGCTACCAACCTTTTCGATTTAGTAGCAGAGCTATTTGTTTGTTTGACTGATACAGATTTTTTCCAAGTGAATTTATGCTTCTAGGCAATAACTAATTTTTCTCTGCGTCTGTAGGTAAGTTGAGCTGTGACCACACCGAACAATACATTCTGAAATGGAGAAGTTACCTTGAATCTCCATGGCAGATGAGATTCAACCTCTCCTTCATGTAAAGCTGATGGTATGCAGAAAGAGAAGAGCATGATCCAGACCCGAGATGAATACAACGAGAATTTTAAAATATTTTTGGTAATCCATATATTTTTAGCCTACTCCTGTGTTGCTAATATGAGGGAGTTCAAGTTTCTTCAAATAATATTTGATCTCAAGTGATGTCCAGCTAAAGGAGGTGGGAAAATTTAGAAAGGTGTTACTAGTTTTCCAAAGTGTACAGTCTCCTACCGTCTCAGAAATGATGCATGGATAATAAGGGACAAACACCCCCAAACTGGTGGGAATCTTATGTTGAATACCTCCTGATACTGAAAAGGTCTTCTATCTTTTTCTTACACCTTTGCAAACTTTCTTAGCTTGCCAGCCCCTAAAGCCCTTTTGAAATACAGTAGTTGCATATTTGCACAGCTAAAGAAAGTCTCCAGGCATCCACACCACCTCTTTTCCAATGAAATTAGCAGGATGCAAGGGAAACATAACGAATTCTGTCTTTAGTCGATTATGCATCACCTTTCTGACATGCTTTGTGCTGGTTTATTAGCCAAAATTGTATACACAGTGACAGCATTGTGAAGTGACTGGGCAACCCAGAATTTTAGCAAATACAGTAATTGCATTCTAACTCTAAAGCTTAGCAATACCTATTTCAAGATTCTGGTACTCAGAATATGAATGACATCCAGTGCATTAAAAGTTTATAATTATTTTGGCTAAATCTTAGCAAGTTGTATGTCCATGAAATGACTCTGAAGGAGGACGGTGTTTTCTCTGGCATCGTTAATTTGCCATGTTGCAAAGTTTTATTTCCTTATCTGGAGAATAAGAAATTGGAAGGAGAACAGTTTAGTTGAACACAAAGCTTTCAAAATGTTGCTATCTTCAAATCAGGACTAGGTACTTTTCAAAGGGAACTCTCTGTCTAAGGGAAATTATTTAACAAATCAAAGAAGAAAATTTGTAAACTTGAGCAGTGTTGTTCCAAAAGGTAGGTAAATCATTTTTTAATAAATATGATCATTAAATGCTGATATGTTGCTTCTCATTGCTTTATGAACATTTGAAAGACCACATTTGGGCAATTTTAAAAGATGACTACTATTCAGTACCACTAATCAATTTTCAAATAAACCTAGAAGGGGGAAAAAAGTAAATTAAGTTGGAATAGTTGCTCTTTGCAGCAGCTTTAGAGCTCTTCTACCTTGTGATTCCCCAAAGTGATAGTGCTCTATACTTTGCTTTCATGAAATGCTGTTTAAAATCTAAGTTACAGCTGTTTTCTGGGTTCATTTCTCAGCAATGAATATTTTCTTTTTAGTGTTCTCACTCATATGTAAAATTCTTCTGTCATTTGCCCATGAGCTTAGTCTTTGGAGCTGCCCTGGTACACAACTGAAAGTAGGAAGAGAAAGCAGTGGCTTGCACATGGGTAATTTATTATATAACTTTGCTAGAACTCCATCAATTTGATATCTCATTGGCTTACAAAAATGGTTTAAGCTACTTAGCTTCTTCTGCCAAGTTTCTTGGGGCTATAATGGCATTATATTTTTAATGGGTTTTTTATTCTGTAGTTATGGAAAAGAATTCAGTACCGATGTTAAAACCATTTGAGAAAATATAAGAGGTACTACAGGAGGGAAGGGGATGGCAAAAATTTTAAGCTCCCTTCACTCCTTTTAGCATTAACCTAGGTACCATCCACCCGTAAATTTAATGCAGGTCAAAAGAAATAAAGAGGAACAGGGAAGAAGAAAGGAAGTGTACCATTATTTGGTATTCAAGTGTCTTAAATATTTATGTCCACTCCACACAATATGGTGCGGCTTAGAAATTCCCAAACCACCTGTGAATTAGTGGTTTGCATATCTGGGGCCAGTGGCCCCCAGTTGCCATGGCAGTGCTCCCACCTCTGCCTGTCCAGCTCCCAAGCCAGCCAATTCAGCAGTGGCGCGGGTGTTTCTGCAGAGTGCTGCATTGCACAGCACAAAATGCCACTGTGGCTGTACGTGCAATGCAGCAGGACTGACAGCTACACCGAGTTCTGCCAAGGAGGACCAAAGTAATTGAATTTCCTTCTATTATAATCCATTTAGATGTAACATATAGCAGAAGTAGCTTTAAAAAAAAAATAAATAAAAAAAAAAGAACAAAACGGTTTAGATAAACAGGATTCCTTAAAGGCCACAGGATTTTTTTTACCTATCAGCACATTTTAAGTTCACAATTTAAGTGAAAATTTTAAGTTTGCAAAATTTTTTAGCATTCTAAACTGTAATATCTTGCATCTACTAAAATAACATGCTTTCCCCACTCCTCCCCCCTAAAGTCCCATTAAATTTAGTTCCTCAGCAAAATCTTCATGGCTAGAGACCCAACTTATTAATATTTCTTGGGCTTGGATCAGACTCATCAGTAATGGAACTCTGCATGTTAATTAAGCCTGATTCTCAAAACGGATAAAAAACTACTACCTCTAAGTGAGCAGCAGTTCTGTCCCAAACCAAAATAGTAACCTGAGTTTTGAACTGCCAAGACGAGCATTTTGACAACTTTAAAACTTTATTATGAAAACATATTCAAGGCAAGGTGGTAAATGAAAACAACTGTTGATCAAAAATTTATCTTTCTGGGTAAAAGTATTGGTTCACTGGAATTCACAGCTGAGACAAATTTCTAGCCCTTTCTTTGTCTTCTCAGTGGAAGCAACAAGTGTGTAGCAATATTCTCTTTAGACATATGCCCAGCTTCAAAGTCGAGTTGGTCTCTACTTGAGGAGGTTAAGTTCTATCTTTGGAGGAGAACAAGCATGTGTTTATCTTTACTTGATTTGCCTTTACTTGATTTGAATGAGAACTTCAGTCCTGGTTATCGGTGTTTGTCAAATACCACACAGCAAATTTGTGAGAGTAAAAGTATTAAGGTTAGTATTCCTCTTTCACAGTGTTATCCTGTTTTCCCTGAATACGAGAGATGATGACAGGACCTCGTTTGGCTGCTGGGGTCTCTATGTATTACAGCTACTAACAGTATTGACATTGCCACTGTACCCTGCATGAAAGATGCACTGCACATTTCCCTCTTGCTGTGACCCTCATGATTGTTTAATCTGATTTTGAGCTTATTTTCTCCTAAAAACTTTCTGTTTCTTAAAGCGTGACTACCAGGCCAATACACCCATTCTTTCCTTGTCAGCTGCTTTCAGGCTTTTGAAAAGAAAATGTGATTTAAAGGAGATGTGGTGGCCAATAAAGATTGATGAATCAGATCTGCTCAGCAGTAGAGATTTCCTGACAGTCTCAGGATTTTTCCTTTCCATGTGGAACTGAGCTGTGTGTTGTGTTTTGCTGTTTCTTCTTTCCCCTGGAGGCACTTGTACCTACCAACAGAAAGGGTTCAACAAGGCTGTGGAGACAAAAGGAGTGTCATGTATTGTTTGGGGGGGTGTTTGTTTAGTGATATTTCCTTTTAAGCCCTTCATTGCAAAGCTTCTCTTTTCCTTGGCTCTACCAATGCTTATTCTGTTCCTCTACTCCTCACCCTGTTATCTTAATTTGATAAATCTGTGTGTGTTTCTTCAAGTATCCTCAATGTTGCCCTGTCTCAACCCTCTTCCTCCAGCAGTCCGTCTCCTGAATTCTGCAGATGCTGATAGAACTGCAGCTCATCATTGCTCCTCCTGAGTCTGAACCATGTCCTGCAAGCCCCATAATGCCGTGAAAGCAACTCTGCAGTGCTGTTTAGTCCTGGTCTCCTAAACAGCAAGGTTCTCCTAAGTCCTGATGCTGAGACACGGGATCTACCATCAGGTGAAGAAGTGAGAGTACTTGGGCAGCTGTGGAGTGGGAGGGATGTCTTCTCTCTCTTCTTCTCTGGAAAGAACTTAGTGTTTCTTAAGTAGAACAAGGAGTCCTGCTTGTCACTTTGTTTTTGCTTTTGTCAATGTCTCAACTCTTTAACAACCTAAGCTAAAATCAGCGTTCGAGTAGCAGAGAAAATAAAAAAACCTAACACCTTTGTTTCACAACCTTGTCCTGTTTTCTAACGTATTCTGATCAAATTTTGCAATTTGTCTGCAAGAACTCTCACCAAGCTTTGTGTTGTGAGTTTTTGGTGTATGTGCTCCTCTCTCTTCCAAGCAGGAGATGGGGCAATGTTGATGCTGGCAACATTACCCAAAGTCTTCCTCAGAGAAGGAGCTGCTTTAGTCTGTTCCTCCCAGCCAGGATAGGTCAGCTCACACCTCTTAGCCAGCCTGCCTGATGGGTTTGCTGTGATGCAGGGGGAGTGAAAGAGGGTATCTTGTGTGTTGTGTCAAAGCAGAGCAAACTATGCTCAACGTCAAGCTGGATACAGTCACAGTGCAATGAACGTGTGTGCAGAGGTGACTTCTGAAACCTCTGCTGCCTGAGCTGTGTGGACTGTGAGTTAATGGAGTCAGGACCAACTGAGGCAGAAACACAAGAGCAAAGCAAAAGAGACACCAGAAATCCACAGCAGCAAGATTATCTTGTGTGGCTCCAGGTCTGTTCTACGTAGATGTCAGCAGCTGATGATTCAAGTTTTTCCTGCTGCCCTTCTGATCCACTCTTGCCAGCCATAACAATATCACTTAAAAAACCTCAAGGAGAAATATGGTTCCTGGAAAAAAATCATTATCCTTCCTGAAGAGCCACACCAAAATTCCATGCAAGAGGCCTGACACACAAAAGTCAGCTTACATTAGCACTATGTAGTCAGTGCTTCCCAGCCTTGTGTGAACTTCCAGGCTGGCAAGGTCTATCTGTCTGGGACTGAAACAGAAGTAAGAAATCCCTGGATCTCTGACCTGCATTTCCTTGCTGGCCTTGAAAAGGCTCATAGCTTGAAATTTTTATATTACCTCCCAGCTCAGGACATCATCATGTGCAGACACCAGATCTGATCAACTTCTGCCACTTAAGTCCATATTTCCACTAAGAAAGAGCTCCTTTCAGGCCTGGGAGAGGACAGCCCGGATGGTGCTCTGGTGTATAACTTCTTCAACCCAAATTAGATGGGAGAGAGGCCAAGATCAGAGACCCAGATGTCTGTAGTGTAACAGCAGGCTAAAGCCTCAGAACACTGAAGGATAACTGCACACTTCACATCCAGTGGCTTAGCACTTTAATTCTTCTCTATGAGAAGGAATCATCCTAATTCTTAGGCTTCAGTGCTGAAGAGCAAGGGGCAGGTGCCGCTGCCCTTGCTACTTTTGTCTTCTTCATTCCCCCACACAAACATGTTTCTTGCACAAAGCAGTCCTTCACAGCTCTGGCTTTGTTCTAACCACAAGTCCTGCAAACCAGAGGCTCCCCAAAGCTTCCCCTTGCTGGAAGCATGGGAGGTGATGAGCAGATTGCAGCCCTACTCTTTCTGGTTCAGCTGCTGGTGACTGGGTCCCAAGGCAGCTGGATCTCAGCCTTTCTGTCTGAGCAGTCAATGTCTCAGACTTGTGTACATTTGGGATTTTTTGTGTATTGGAAGAGTTTAAAAGTGAAAGGTTTCTGTAATGAAGATGGGTAGCTTGTACGAATACAGCTTGGGAAAGAGGAGGGGGTGGAGTTAAAAACTAGATTCCAGCTGCTACCTAGATGCAAATTAGGCAAAACCTACAAGCGTAAACTTGTTAGATCAAGCTCATGCAATCTTTAAAATTCCAATTATGGAAAATATTCAGCATAGCAAGATAACTGCCTTTCATTCATACCCTACACTGCCTTGTTTACTGGCCTTTTAGCATTTCATTTAAAAGACTAGACAGTGTGGCTCATTATTAACATGATCTAGTTCTCTGACTGGAAGCAAATGAGCTGTGATGCTGGAGCTCTGGAAGAAACTGTCCCAAATGTCATATTGCCATTTTAATCTAACATGTAACACTAAACCAGTGACCTCCATGGATTTGTTGTCTTGAGCAAACGGTGGGGTTTTCCAGATGCAACACTACCTACACCTCAGGGGATTGCTCCATCATAAATCTGCCTTCAACAGGGAGAACTACCATGGCCTCATAACTCTGAGTATTTCAGATGGTGGTAACAGGGTGGCAGCGACTCCTCACTGTTTCAGGATTCTAATTCCTGGAGAGCTGGGCTTAATTCAGTTGCAGATGTCAATTGCTGCTAATTCAGCTCTGCAGCAATAAGGTGGCTGATTCAGCAGGAAAGGGAATTCATTTTCTTCTAGACACATACTGGTATCTCTTTTCATGAGCTAAGCTATTTGTGATCCTCCCTACCTTGCAGAAGCAGGAGTGCCAGTTACAACTACTGTTCTCGCATTCCCAATGAGGTTTAATCAATGTTAGGGATGCCAGGAACTCTGAAGACTTAGCTTTCATGCTTCTGGTCCAAAACTGAGCTTTGGCAACTGACACCATCTGAACATGCTACTGCTCTTAAATTGTTCTGTTTTCCTCCTTTCCGGCCCCTTATCCCTGCAACTTCTTGAAGTGCACTTGGGGAGGGGGGAAGTTAATCCACATAAAAATCTTGCATCAGCTAGTTTAATGGATAACATGCATGAAATTTAAAAAAAAAAATCCTCTCTAGAAAGTCTAATCAGTAGATTTTACTTCATCCTTATGGAGAAGACTGAATAATCTCACGAGACTACATTGTTGAATTAAAGCTTCAGTTCTTTCAAAGGTGGAAGATTTTGTTCAAGGAAAGAGAATTGATGAAATCTGTACCAGAAAAAGAAATCTAGAAATTAAAGACATAAAAATTCATATATGAAAAGTTGGATTAGTAAAAGCCTGGAAAAGAATATATGGCTTTACAGAAGAAGAGAAGATACTGTTCCTTAGGAACACTTGACAAAGGTTATTTTTATTGTAAGAGGATATACTACCTAGGATGCTACTTCAAAAACAAACATCTGAGGGACTTTGCCTTAAGTAAACCTAAGTAAGAACAAACACTGGGACTTCAAGAGTGCTGGCTGCACTTGGTACAGCAAGAGCTCTATGTAATAAGCTTGTGCAATACATCTTCTGACTTTAAATATGTAGCATACCTTAAGGATATCTGCTCATTAAAATGATTCTTGTCAAACACTATATTGCACAAATTGACCCATGGCTTTATGAGTTTCCAAACTTGGAATGCCTTCAGCTCTCTGGAGTTGAACATCAAATGACAGGTAGTATCTATGAGATGGGATGGAAATTGCTTCATGTCCTCTTGGAGGAAATTTGCTGTGGAAAACTGATTTCAATACTTGTTATTTCTTTTGGAGTCACCAGGCCATTCTTCTGTATGTGGTGTAAACCCTTGCCTTCAGTTTTGCAAATGAGCTGTAGAAAACTCATATATTAGGGAATGGATGTAGTGAAACTGCTGACTTAGTATTGCCAACAAAGCTTCCACTGTGCAGACAGTTCCACAGGTGAGAAAATTGAGGATTACTCTTAACCTTTTTGGATCATCTTCCCAAGCGAAGGTCAGAATCTCTGAATGTGTTTGGATTCTCTTTTTTATCAAAGTCTTGCTAACAAGGATTTCGGTGAGGTAAATATACCACTAAACTAACAGTAAAAGCTAGTTACCTTTCATAGATCAGCAAAATAAAATTAAATAAGTAATAAAATAGAAGAATAAAGGCTAAAAGTTACTGTAGAGTCAGCCTTTGATGTCTATTAGTTTAGCTTTGGAAGCATCAGAGTAGTAGAACTGCTCATGAGAATTTAAACTATACCTATAAGCAGCAACAGAAAACCTTTTCATTCATCTTTGAAAGCTCACAATGGACAAAATATCCATTCTTTTGAAGTTGCTGATTAATTAGGATTACTTCAATAGCACAAAAAGGTTTTTTTTTTAGGAAACTATTTTTTTTAATATTTAGTTTAAGGGAGATGAAAATGCGTCAAGTATCAGAGAATATATATTATATAGATATGCATATGTAGTTGTATAGTAATATATGTTAGCACATATTCTACGTGTGTATATATTAGAGTATAATATTCCTCACAGCTGAAGTAGAATGACGATATCTACAAAATAATCAAGTGATGTAAGCATGAGTTTATCTGCCACAAAGTAATGCAAAAACCTACAAATTCCTATCTTCTGTACAAGCTACTTCAGCCATAAAACTGAAAAGAACATTGATCATGTCATTTGGTGTATCTATCCATCTTTTTGCTGTAATTCAAAGAGTTCTAGAGGCATATCTGATACAATCAGGAATGTTAGATTGCCATAGCTTCCTAGCTTAACTTTAGCCAAGTGATCGGGGGTAGGTACTTTGCCTTTTTAAAGTGTTTGGGTTGTTTGGTTGGGTTGAGTTGGGTTTTTTGGCGGGTAAGTAAAGCTAAACAAGTGATAAAAAGATTAAGAGTGTGCCTGCTGGGGTCAGGGGAGTGGCAGGAAAGTGTCTTTGCACCTGTAAATGTACAACTATTACTTTCTTATTCCTCCTTATATTTTCAAAAAAAAATGAATATCAGGCTATTTTCTCTTCTTTCTTTGTAGATTCTCCTTTCCCTTCTTCCTAGATTTTTGCATGAGGCCAGTCTCCTGTCTTGCACTCAAATTGACCAATCCAACTCCCAACATAACCATCCGGTTTTATCCTTGATTTTTCTTGTTTTCATGTTTAAATATTTGTTATTCTTCAAGTTAGAAGTAAATTTCCCAGTCATGGAGATAACTCCAGTACGTCATGATCTCTCACTACATGAATCTTTTCCTTTGGATGCTGCTTTACCTCCCTTTTATCCCTCTTTATTGCCCCAACTTCTACTCCACCAATGTTTGTTGCATGCAATTCCTCTCTGTAGAGAGAGATCAGGGAGCAAAATTGATTAAATCATTAAATGCAAAACATCTTAGTGTTTGTGGCTGTTCCAGCTGCCTAATATGCAAAACCTGAGAGTGTTTTTAGTAAGATGGACTATGGAACTGCAGCCAAGTAGATGCATGGGGACTGTGATAGAATTAGTGATGTTAGTTGGCTATGGGTATGTCATGGTACTGAATTAACTCAGGAAATAATTGTTTGTGTCTAATTGTTAAAAACATCAGAAAAAGGTTTGAGATAAATTACCTATGCTGTAAGGCACTTTATTTCTAACATTATCCTAAGAATGTTAACATAACTACAAGGTATCTTTGAGAACTTGCAACAGCTTTGCTATAGGAATATCCCAGTGGAAATGAATTTTTACTTTAAATTTTGGTTTTCTTGTCTCTCCTTAAATGTTCTTCCTTAGTTTTCCATTCACATGAAAATTGTTTTCTGTCTTGAAACACAGAGGCTAGGAATGAGAGGTTCTTCTCTCTGTTATAGGAGCTACAATTTGGAAGTTTTGAGTATCTGAACACCTTAAATCCGTTTTTTCTGATCCAGATGTTATAAACAAAAACTGAAAAATCTCAAAGCACCCTATTCTCATAACATGGGTGTCACAGACCTTGCTCTTCTTGCCTTGAGGTCCATGCAGCAGGTGCTTGCTGCTGACTTGAATGACCCAAGACTTTGGAATCCTCTTTCCACAAATAATACAAACTCAGTATCTCTTTAGGGGCTTTATCGATCTTGATGGACACGATGTCACAGAACTGTTCCCAAATATCTAACATCTGTTCCCAGGCTGCCATGACCTCATGGAGCTATCTCTGGCATGGTTTTGAGCCACATGATGTGTCCTTCTGGAGAGGGGTGGATTCCTCTGCGGTTAATGTGAAGAAGGTCATGGACAAAATTTTATTTAAAAAATAATACTAATAGTTAAAAAGCATTGCTGATAAAAACCGGGCAAAAATTGTTGCCCCACTACTGCTTCCTAGAGTGTCCCTACACTGCCATCCTCCAGGGTCTGAAGGGAAAAGAACTAAAACAGTGAAACATGAGCAAAGAGCTTAAGGAGAGCATCCTCTATTTTAAAAGGCTCAAAAAGGTCCTCATTAACTTTTCAAACTAATTTGCAGACATCAAGAAACACAAGGACTCAAAATTCCCTTTTGCACCTTCTTGACCTCTGAATAACCTGTACAGTAACGTTTCTGATGATTCAGTATTCCTCTGTTTAATATTTTTGATCTGACCATGTAGAGCACAGAAAAATAACCAAGAGGGTCTGCTTCCATCTTCAGCCTTTACTAAACCAAGTATTTCCACAGTTCCAGTACAAGCTGGCAAAAGTTACTTTTCAAAAGTTCTTAATTTTGGTTAAAATCTATTTGAGTTACAAGTTCAAGAGGTTTCCCTTCTGCGTTATGAAAAAGAAAATAGATTTTATAGCAATAAATCTTTGTTGGAAGCATTAATCTGTGGAACCATAATGGTTGAAATCATCCACAGAGTAAATCCAGAGGAAACAATTATGTAGAAAATCTCTGGTAAAATGAACTTTTACCTCATGATTCTAATTACAACGAATCTGGGAGCTGATTGTCAAGTCCTCATTTGAAAAACAACAAAACTTAGTTTTTCTTCATATTTCTTCATTCTTTGCTATTGATTGAACTTGCCCTTTTCACATTGCTACTTTCCTTTTAATACTTTCCACTTTATGACAAACTAGGTGTTCCACATTAGAGCTTTCTGCAGCTAGAGCCAAGGCTTCAGAGAATCCTAATGGGCACAAGGAAAAGTCTGACAAACTGTATTAAAAAAAAAAAAAACAAAAGAAAGAAAGAAAAAACAAACGTATTGTGATAGTGTGTCAAAATAACCCTTTTCAGTTTTGCATACTTTCTTCACGTGATAGACTTCTCACTCGGTTATGAGATCATCACACACGGTCCATATTCCACAATTTATATTTCATCAAGTTTTCAGATTTCAGATCTACTTGCTCATCCATGAAAATCAATATAACTTCTGTATCCATTTATTAAGCTGTGGTGGAAAGGACATGAATCATCAGTGGCTAACTTTACGTTGTTCGATATGATACAGCATTAACTTAATAGCCTCTGAAGATCACATTTAGCTCTATCCCAGTGCTGTGGCAACCGCTTCTCCTTTAACAATGATTTGTATGCCTGAGACCTTCCAATGCTGTTAATGTGCTTCACTCATTCAGAGCTATAGAGCTCTTCAAGTGTGAAGTATTCATGTCTATCACTGCAGATGCAAGGTGCAAAACAAAAGTGGCAAAGAAATATAAATGTTGGTTTACTTCAAGACTCTGTATTTTGACAAAGAAGAGTATCCTTTTCTAAATGTCACTCTGATGCCATAGAATCCAAATTGAATCATAGAATGGTTGGAAGAGACCTTAAATAACACCTTGTTCCAACCCCCTGCCATGGGCAGGGACACCTTCCACTAGATCAGGTTGCTTAGAGCCCCATCCAACCTGGCCTTGAACACTTCAGGGATGGGGCAGCCACAGCTGCTCTGGGCAACCTGTGCCAGGGCCCCAGCACCCTCACAATAAAGAATTTCTTCCCAGTATCTAATCTAAACCTACTCTTTGTCAGTGTAAAGCCATTCCCCCTTGTCCTGTCCCTCGGGCCCTTCTAAATAGTCTCTGTCCATCTTTTTTGTAAGCTCCCTTCAGGTACTGGAAGGCTGCAATTAGGTAACCCCAAAGCCTTGTCTTTTCCACTCGGCTCTGCCTGCATAGATCAAGGCTCTGCCCAATGTCTGCAGCCAGGACAGTAAGGAATCATCCATAGGAATGCCAAGGATGCCACGTTCAGAATTTCGTAGTGTTTAAGTACCTCAGATGCCCCTTTGATTCACTGATAAACTTGAGAAGCTCAGTGAGGCTGTCGTAAGAGAAAGGGCTTTTAGAGCTTAGACAGATGAAAGTGAGAGAAAACCCTTCACCACTGACCTCAGCAATAAATTTAGCCTCCCTAAAGAGGTTTTGGGTGTGCTAATAAGTTCTTGATGAAAGCTGCTTGTGTTTGTGCACTAACAAAATCTGAGGTTTTCCTCTTCTTTTGTGGAGGGACAGACCACGTGAAAGTGCAGTATGAAAAGTAAGCTGCACACGATGGACATAAAGCCCAGTTTTGCAGTCTGTAAGTGCAACTATCAAATTACTTCTGTTGTGGATGCTGAGAAATGTTTGCCAAAAAGCAAACAAGCTGCTAAAGTGGTCTCCAGACAGATACACTTTCACGTGCCTTTTTAATTAACTTTGGATTATTGGATCAAAACTGTCTCAAGTCTTTTCCAAAGGACTGTGTTGAAGACCAGACTGTGTTGGGACTGGACACTGAGCATACCTGACATGTGGTGTCGTGAAGCCAGGTAATGCTGTTACCCATTTCACTGGACCCAGACCCTTTCTGTAGCTGTTTAACACTGACATAACACTAATATTTGCAGCCAGGGCAGGTGAAATTGGATCTGATGAGGGAGAAGAACCTCACACAGGACCACACATTGCACCAAGTGGCATTTCTGGACATCTCACCTGCAAGCTGTGCTGCCCATTTGGAAAATGCAAGTATCCATGCCCATAACTGCTGGCAATTATACCATGTGGATGGCATCCTTGAAAATTATATCATAATGAGTACTCTGCTTTTTAAAACATACTTCCTGAACAGTGTTATGTGAACAGTAATTAATTCTGGTAGGCTCAGAACAGGATTATGAAACTACTGGCTAGTCTATCTAATCAATTTATTGCATCAAAACACCAAATAAAGAAACAGAAATAGGGAAAAAAATATTCTGGCCACAGACTAGGTTTGCTTGTGCTGTGAATAAAAATATCAATTCCCTAAGGAGGAAGAGAATTATGCTGTAAGTCTGCTGTAGCATTCATGGTACCAGAGCTAATATAATAATCATTACTCACGTCATCTTCGTGAAACAGAGGAAGAGAACAAAGGTGAACTAAATGGTCATAAAAAGTACTGGAGTTAGAGAGGGTGCTTTTCTGGAACACAGACTTCTCTTGATGCTGTGGATTTAATTTTGACAATTTAAAGAGACTTGATCAGAAAGCAGAATTTTCCCTCTGGAGGAATAGTCTAATTTTTCCACCTGCAAGTCCTAAAATGAAATGTAAATGAGAAGACTCAAGACCAATAATTACAGTAAGAGCATTGAAAATGTAAAAATATAGAAGTTTGTTTTCATTTCAGATCTGATCAGTATTGCCTTACTTCTAGTTCATAATGAAAGCAAAGTATTTAATCTGAGACTGAATGCTGCAGTGGAGTCACCTACTAAGAAAACCAAAACAAGAGAGCTTTTTCCTCCCAGAATGACCATTTCCGGGCCCATACTCTTGCCAGTGGCCAACTTCAGGTGACAACAGTATGACAAAGCCTAAACACAAAGCCAGCTGCAGGAAGGTGGGAAGGACAAATCCTGTATGAAACTAAAATTACACTGAGATTGATAAGTAGCGTATGCAGGTTTTCTGGAAGACTTTTAGCCTTAGGTTTGTTTCTAAGGGAAGACAGACAGGAACCTAGGGGTTGAAATGAGGGGTGGGAATGTGCCCCTCTGCTTCTCAGAGACTTGTGCTGCAGCTCTTCAGAAGTTTCCCAAGCACAGGGCAGAATGGCCCATTGCTGGTGCTGGGTCAGGCTGTTCTTCACGTACAGTGCCCTGGAACTGCAGCACACACTGAGGTCCCGAGGGTCTCTTATACATCTTTGTTGTGCTCAGCAGAGAGATTTTGACCTTCTCTTCTCTTCAGTGTTTTAAATTTGCTCAGAGATACTGCCCAAAGCTCCTTTTTCATTTCAACCCATGATAATTACTGATAATGGCCTGGGTTGGAAGGCACTTTAAAGATTATCTAGTTCCAACCCCCCTGCTGTGAATAGAAACAGCTTTCACCAGACCAGGTTGCTCAGAGCCCCATCCTGCCTGGCCTTAAACTCTTCCAGGGATAGGGCAGCCTCTGCCAGTGCCAAACCATCTTCACAGTAAAGAACTTTTTCCTAATATTTAGTCTAAACCTAATCTCTTTAAGATTGAAAACATTGCCCCTTGTCCTGTCCAATGATAAGAAAGGGTAGTTTTTTCTCTGTGGCCAAGCTTTGAGATGGGCTTGATTTCTAGCTTTTCCAGCATCCTGGAATGTATCTAGCAGTACTTCAGATCCCAACTGGCAAAGTGAGGTGGACAGTACTGCTCTTATATCAGCTCTCAGTGTTTTCTTTTAAAAGAAGCATCTGACTTGAGGCAGGCAGGATTTCCTTCTGGATCATCCTAGCAAAGGTGGTAACAATAATGATCAGAGCTTCTGGGCAGCTGAGCAGCACAAATATTAATGCTGAGCACAAATCATTACAGCAAAGAGCCGATGAATATCTGCTTGCATAGAGGATCTTTTTGCATCTATTTTGTCAGTAGTGGTTTGTCTGTATTGTCTTTGCTATGGCATTGTGCTTCACTGCCATAGTCAAAGTAGAACATCAGAGCAGAAATCTCTGTTGATAAATATCTTCTACAAATTAGTCAGCCTCATTTCTCCTCAAAGAGAAAAACATCTCCTTTCTTCTGCCGTTTGGGTTGGCTGGTAATTAGTCTTCTGAGCTGTGTCACTGGACATCATCAGGCACTTGGAAATTTTGACAACCTCTTCAGCTGGTAGATAAGGCAGTAAAAACAGTTCTGTTTTTCTATTGTCTTCAATGTTACGAAATCTCAGTATTTAATATTCATAAGTTAGCTGCTAAATATTTTCATGTGTAGTCACTGCAGTATTTTTACTCTTACCATAATGCTAAGCAGAGAAAAGAATTTTATTTTGTTTTGTTGTTTTAAAGAATTATATAGTATACTTACAGACTGTGTGCAGCATGCTATTTGCACAAATAAGCTCAATCTGAAAAAAAATGGAGGGTTCAGAAGAACTAGAAATGATAACAGCAAAAAACACATTCTGTACTAAAAGAGGTATGATGTTAAACACTCTAGGAAAAAACCTGATGAATGTGCTCATAGTCAAACTACACAAAATTGGTGTAATTCTGAAATTGTCAGAAAAGTGATTGGGGAAAAAGACTTCTGATTTTGCTTTATCTGAGTGCTCCTGTTGCACATCTAAAGGGAATAAGTGGTGCCAGGTATGTGGTTTCTTCTTTTTTTCATGCTGCTGTGCCAATCTAAAAAGGGAATGGTTTACATCTGGTTGTCAGTTCTTTTGCCATAACATATTTGCCTTTATATGTGTAATCTCCTCATCTCTCACACCTGTAAAATTGCACAGATTGAAGCCCTTATTAAGGACAAGACTAGTACCAGTTGGAGCAGGGGTGAAATTAGGCCACCAGAGACCTCATTTCTACTGGAAAATGCATGAGCTGGGAAGAAAAAGTAGCTTGGCTTTCAGATTTAAGCATGCTCTGACAGAACTGCTAGTAATAAAATCCAAACAAAACACTGTTTTGCATGTGAACTGAGCAAATGTAATCTGAAAGTCACCGATTCACAGCGTACCCAGAATCCTGAAATCGGTGTGGTGTGGCAGGGCCATATGGCCTCTCTGAGAGAAGCTATTTGCAATACCAAGTCTTGCATACCATTCCTTATCTTAAAGAAAACTTTAAGAGTTTGTGCTGGTTTTGGCTGGGGTAGAGTTAATTTTGTCCACAGATGCTGGTGTGGGGCTGGGTTTTGGGTTAGTGCTGAACACACAGCGGATGATACAGAGATGTTTTTGTTATTGCTGAGCAGGGCTTGCACAGAGCCAAGGCCTTTTCTGCTTTTCATACTGCCATGCAGTTTACTTCACAAATATACATGTATGCCTGTTCATCTGCCTATCTTTTAGTGCACTCGTAATGCCCACTACAGATGGTATTTTGTTCCCATGGACAGCTTGATGGTTCCGTCAAAATTTTTGACAGAAGCCAGCCTGAAGGTTGTCTAGCCAAACGCTCAGCCCACACACTGAGAGATAAGTCCACCAAATGAATCCCTTTGCTGTCTGGGTTTTTCAAATTCCCAGCAAAACATTTGGAAAAAAAAAAAAAGAGTGAAACCTTCTTGCCAATTGCATTAGGTAGCCAAAGGATCACTCCATTAAGGTAAGGTTCTGGCCTGAGCACAGATCATTCTGGCTTGTGCTGAGCCAGCCAGAAGAATAGGAGAAGATACACAGCTTAAGGGGCTGTGGATATCTATTTTACTTCTATAGCTGCCCTCCAGCTCATTATTTTATGTAATCATATAGTTTTAGTGAGTCTGGAGCTATTAGGATATAGGGGTCTTCATTACAGACTTTCTGTGGAAGCCCTACTAAAAATACAGAGTTTTTAAAAATTTATTTTTGAAGGAAAAAATTGCTAAAGTGTATTTGCCATTTAATTCAAAGGAGAAGTTCTATAGGGATGAGGTTAAAATAGGCTAAGGCATCCTAAGATATTTAAAGCTGACATTTATTAGAGCATAAAAGCACACTTTTATTGGTTCCCTGCAGAATTTACAGCTACAGTTAAGAATATTACCTTATAGTATATTTCAAAAAATTGTATTTTCTGTAGCATACTAGCTACCTTAGCTGGTAAAAAGTTTTTCTGATACATGTACATTACTTTATTGACTTGCACTTTGCTCCATGGTAGATTTATTCCTTTAAGCGACACCGAAAGTAATAAATATGAGACTTCGGATGAAAAACACTTTTATTGGCACACTGGAGAGAGAAGGTAAAAGCAGTGCATAAAAGCTTGGCAGAAGCAGTCTGCATTTGTGAAATGAGGCCAAATTAATGAGGAAAACCAGTTAAAACGGAGCTTCAGCATGCTGTTCATTTTCCAATAGCTAAAAAAAAAAAAAAGAAAGACTGAAGGCCTGGTTGTGAATTTTTCACTGAAGTGCAAGCGGCAGTATATTTTATTGCCTTACGGAAAATGGAGGGGTTTTCCCGATTCCAAAAATATCCCACTGTGCTCCTTGCCACAGTTTCTTATTACTCTGGGTACTGCTCAGAAGTGTGCTATGGAGATGCAATTCACTGTCAGAGTCCATCATGCTGTGTAGGAGAGCTGGAAAAAAATGCAACACATTCCTGTTGCAGTTAGGTTACTTCAGGTTACTAGCACAGAGGTAGGGGTCCGGTCTTGTGTGCACAGCAAGAAGCTCAAGAGATGTTTTGCCCTGAGGAGGTGCCAGTTCTTTTCATATCCCATAAGAAATGTACTCACAATGCAGATAACTATTCATTAGTAGCCAAAAAAAAGGTGATAGCAGTTATAAAATCTTATTTCTGATGCAGGGAACCCTGAGGTGATGCTGTATGAGATGGATCTATGGTCAAGGCACAGCTCACAGCACAGAACCCAGCCACAGGGAGGTTCAGCAGCTCAAAGATCCTGGAATTCTGACAGAGCCTTGGTCAAAATACAGATTTCTCAACCAATGACAGCAGTCAGGACTGGAATATGCACGTAGCTTTGAACGGTCCCTCAGACATGCACTTTAATATTCTCATTAATAAAGCTGCAGTTCCTGAACAGGTACATACAATATTTCAGTGGAACAAGACAATATACTATACATAGACTCCAGATTGATGCACTTTGACTGCAGGTACATCTACAAACTATAACTGACTGTACAGTTATTGACTAAATAGCAGTCACGTGACATCCAGGATACAGAGGCATCCACCTAGATTAACCACTATGGGGATCACAGAGTCCTATGATATTCTTCCAGGCTAACCAGTGCAAGGGCAGTTTGAGCTTTCTTGCTCAGATCTGAAATAAAGCTAAGCTACTGTGCATGGACAAGAAGATTGGCAGGTTTGGGGAAAATTGAATTGCCAATTAAAGTTAATATAATAGCTATGTTACAGTTTTCAATTCCTAGCCATTAGTGATTAAAAATAATGAACCTCAAATTCCATTTTATCTGGGAATATCGATTTCAATGATACCTATATTATTCATCAAATCCATGAAGTGTCTTGAACTTTCTGTTTTAAACTTCGTTGCTTTCTCCATACCTTACACACTGTGCTTATTTGACTCCTGCCTTCCCTCACTCTTTAAGAAGTCTACTGTGCAAGGCCCTGCAGTCAGTAGAGGAGGACCATGGTACAGATCCAGCTGCAGCCTGTGGAGGCCCATGACAGAGGAGAGATACACTTTCAGCCCATGATGGCCCTTCTCTAGAGGAGGTGGATGCACAAAAGAGGCTGTGACTCCATGGGAAGCCCACACTGGAGCAGGTTTGTTGGCAGGATTTGTGACCCCATGGGAGGTCCACACTGGAGCACTTCATGAAGAACTGGAGCCCATAGGAAGGACTTTAGTTGGAGAAGTTCATGGAGGACTGTCTCCCATGGGAGGGACTCAGCACTGGCGCAGGGAAGGACTATGAGGAATCCTCCTCCTGTGGAGGAAGCTGCAGCAGAGACAACCTGTGATGAACCGACCACAGGCTCCATTCCCCATCCTCCTGTGCCATTGTGGGGGAGGAGGTAGAGAAAATCTGGAGTGAAGTTGACTCTGTGAAGAAGGCAGGGGATGGGAGGAAGGTGCTTTTTTAAGATTTGCTTTTATTTCTAGTTACCCTACTCTGATTTGATTGGTAATAAATTAAATTGATTTCCCCAAGTCAAGTCTGTTTTGCCCATTAATTGGTGAGTGATCTCTCCCTGTCCTTTATCTAGACCCAAAAATTTATTCTGTCCTTATTCTCTCCTGTGCAGTCGATGAGGGGAGGAATAGAATGGTTTTGGTGGGTACCTGGCAGCCAGCCAAGGTCAAACCACCACAGAACCAGTCAGTGAGAGGTTTCAGGTGGAAAAACAGCTGTTGGCAAGGCACTATGCCCTGGCCAAAATGGAGAGAGAAACAGCATCTAGAGGCCAATAGATTCAACATTCCTGGTGTGCAGCTCTCTGCACTTCTGTTCTTCTGGTCATTTAACTTCCAGCAGCCAGGCATGTGACCACTGGGGTGATGGTCAGGAAGGAAGTGTAGATCTGCTGTGACAATAATCTTTTGGAATCAAATGCAAGCGGTCCTGGTGTTTAACAGAATAACAAAAATAAGTATATTCAAAAACTATATCCTTTCTTTAAGGAGATCAAACCAGATCAATTTAGTATCAGCACATAAATTTCTCATCTCTTTTAATATTTACTAGCAAAGGCAGTAATTCATGCAGTTCTTTATCCTGGCTTTAAGGCTGGGGGAGTTTTGTTAATTTGACACTTCTCTGACCACCCAGATGGGTGCCATCTTGGGTCATCTGAAATAAAGGTGTTTGCAGTGATGTTTCTCTATGAAAGTTTGGCTGCATAAATTGATCAGTGTCATTTTTTTTGTTTCTACATGGTTAATTAGACCATGCCAAATTTCCTGCTTTAGTGAGGTAGTTTCTAGGTTTCATATCAGTTTGTTTGCAAGCTCATTTAGATATCTCTACTACCATGAAACTTGTACTATGCACACATTGTTGAGCAGACCAAACAGAATCTAAGAATCCAGATTAAATAAATAGTAGAAATCCTTTCTACTCATTCCAGCAACAAGCCAATTATATTTATTTTATTATTTTAACATTTTTTAATATTTTCATGGCCTTCAAAACTGCAAAGAACTGGCCTGATCTGCTCATTCACATTATGTATTTGCAGTGATACAGCTAATGTTGTTGTTTTTTTTTACTGAAAGTAGCGATGACAATTATCAGTTGTCATTGGTGATGACAATTGACAGCTTTCTATTAGTGGATGATGCTTATTTAAGTAAGAATCTTATTGAAATAGCAGACTGCTATCTCACTGGTTATTTCATTCGCTTTTAATCCTGAGCTAGACAAAGTAGTGAAAATAATGATATTTTTATCTTATGAATAAGATATTTTATGACAGTTTGAATTGTGCTGTTCAGCTATTTCTTATTAAAATCACTCAGATTTGAGATTTTCAGTTTTGTGGCTGAGATGGCATAACCAGACATCCTGGCACTCAGAAGCATTCTTCCCTTACTGAAACTTTTGTAAAAACTCCCTGTCTAGCCTAAACCACTCTTGATGCACCAATCAGCGTCGGTGGAAGAATAAAGTTCATTATTACCAAGGCACTGTAGCACCCTAACAGTATCTTTCCTTTAGCAGATCCTGGCTCACAGGACAATCATAATCACAGAATGGCCTGGGTTGGAAGGAACCTTAAAGATTATTTAGTTCCACCCCGCTGCCATGGTCAGAGACACCTTCCTAGACCAAGTTTCTCAGAGCACTGTCACGCCTGGCCTTGAACATTTCCAGGGATGGGACATCCCTCACAGTAAAGGATTTTTTTTTTCTAATATCCACTTACTGTAGCCTTAAGTAAACAACCTTTTCAGATGGGAATACATTGATCAGGGAGTCTTTTCAGTTTTAACACCTCTGAGCACACCTGTATTTCCATTATTTTTAATTGATTTTCCTCCCACAAATATGTCATTACTTGTGGTCTATCCAAACATAGGTTCATAATTCTGATGGACACGTAATGCCGACTGCTATATATAGTTATGGGAATAGGACATGCTGGAGAGTCATAGCCAGAGTCAGCAGTTAACGTATCTGCAATGAGGGAGGCAGGAATTTATGTTTATGGAATTGGAATTAAGCTTTGCAGGTGCAAACCCATAGAAGTTCACTGAAACTTCATGGCCAACAGCCACGGAAATTAAATATCTGCTGAATAGGGTGTTAAATTAGCAGGGCTGCTGAAGCAGGCTTGCTGATACAACGCTGTCGATTTTTAGTGTCAGAACTGTTTCGTGCATGTTTCTGACAGAAAAAAAAAAAAAGATGAATTTCACATGACAGATCTCTTGTTTGGAGAGAGCAGGGCGATTAAGCTGTTAATACAGTTTTCTATTATTCCTATAGAAGTATTCAAAGAGTATTTCTTTAAATACAGCTCGACATTGTGTGGCAAAGGTTGAGGCACCTGTGTGGCAGTGAATGAAGGCTATCTAAATATGAATGACTAATTATCAGGGAACAGGAAAACACTAGTTTTCTTTCATGACTGAGATGGCTTCATCCTATTCAAAATAATCTGTTGGGAAAATAATTAGCATAAAGAAGATGGAGTTTTGATAAATAACTTTGATGTTCATAATTATAGTAATTTTTGTATAATTTCTTTCATTTATGCTCATGTTTTATTTCAGTTTTTTCTTTCAGTCATAAAAGCTGATATTAAATTTTAAAGCAAACCTATCTCACTGTAGACAGACTCCTTAGGAAAAACTCTTATCTTTGTATGATAACAGTGGACTTAGCACGAATTTGCTGTTGGGATTTCTTTCCATTTCTCTGACTTTGTCTTCTGTACCATAATAAATCACACAGATTAATGTGTCAGGAAGGATGTAGAATTATTAAATTTAATATGGCTTTAAAGGAAACCTTTTTCACTTTGTTTGTGTAATATTTGATTTTTTTAAACTTTATTCAAGTCAAAAATGCATCCTTTGAAGTGTTGAGCAGAGTGGAAATATTTGGATCATTGTGCCATCTGAACAATTTCCTAACTTAGCTCCAGATTCTGAAGGAGTACAGACTGTCAGAGGGCTCTGAAGGTTGCCAGCTTGAACTGTGCTTGTTGTGCTTAGTGGTGTAAAAAGATTCTTATTTTGTCCTAGCTTTCTTTAAGGCTCTATAATACATCTCAGTGTGCTGAGAAATATAATTTCTTACACAACATTTCTTTACACAAAAATGAAAAAAAAATCACTTTATACATTAGTAATGCTTTTCAGATCTATTTAAAGATGACTTTACAGAATAATTGCTACATCTCCCCTCTCGTTCGCTCTCTAAGGAATTAACTACTGGGTTCTCCTAGTAGCTAATTTGGTGTTAAATTGCTCATATTGTTCTTCTTATCATAGAACAGTACTGAAGAGCTATTTCTCTTCTTTTTCATTTATTCCAGTGTTTGTGTGCACGTGTTTTTTAGTAGGAATGCTTGAAATTTGGGGTGCTTGCTCTTGAAACCCTGCTTAAAAACACCATTTTGTTGTGAAGGATATTTTAATGCTTTTTTTCTCCACAAATTCTGTTATTTAAAAAAGTTCATCAGCTTTCTCATAGCATGTGTAGCTAAATCCTCCCCCTGTCCAGTTACAGCTCAGTGATTAGGGGGATACATATTTATGGCCAGCTGTGCTACAAGAAGATAGATGAGATACAAGAGTGTTAAGGGATGAATTATTGCATGTGTCCCATTGAAATCCAGGGTGACTTTAGTGCAATAAAATGGTTGTTGTGCAGCTGTGAAACAGCAGTGGGTGAAGATGAAATCAGGGATAACTTGACCAGCACAAGTCCATGGAATCATCCGAAGGTGATGACAGAACAGGTCAAGGTCCTTGCTGCAAAGCCGCTGTCATATTTGAAAGGGCGTGGAAATCACAGGGACACCTCTGATGAATGGGGGAAGGTAAATGTCACATTCGTTTCAAAAAAAGGCCGAGTAATCCACCCAGGGAACTGCCAGCTGGTCAGCTGCACTTCTGTCCCATGGAGGAATCTACTTTGGAATGTATTTTCCTGCATATAGAGCAGAATGTGGTGATGGGGAACAATCATGGATTTACAAAGGGTAAATAAATCATGCCTAACCAGTCTGATTACCTTCTAAGGTAAAACACCTTGGTCTGTGAGTTAAGTGTAGCAGATATAGAATCATAGAATGGCCTGGGTTGGAAGGGTCCTTAAAGATCATTTAGTTCCAACCTCCTGCCATGGGCAGGGACACCTTCCACTAGACCAGGCTGCTCAGAGCCCCATCCAGCCTGGCCTTGAACTCTTCCAGGGATGGGGCAGCCACAACTGGGAAACCTGTGCCAGGGCCTCACCACCCTCACAGGGAAGAACTGTTCCCTAAAATCTAATCTAAACCTCCTCTCTGTCAGTTTGAATCTATTCCCCCTTGTCCTGTCACTCCAGGCCCTTGTAAATTGTTTCTCTCCATCTTGCTTGTCAGCTCCCTTCAGGTACTGGAAGGCCACAATTAAGTCACTGCAGAGCCTGCTCTTTTCCATGCTGAACAATCCCAATTCTCTCAGCCTTTCCTCACAGCAGAGCAGCTCAATAAAATACCACTTACCTTGACTTTATCAAAGCTTTCCTCCACAATATTTTTGTGTTCAAATCACAATTTTTATGGCCCAGATGGTCGTTCAAATCTGACTTGATGGTTCAGCTGAGAGAGTGATGCAGTTCATCCTACCCTAACTGCAGGCCATTAACAAGTGGAATATTGATGAGGGTTTTCCTGGGATCTGTCCTGTTTGATCTGTACCTGACACCTGAGGACAAGCAGACAATGGAGCAGGTCATCCAGAGAGACTTCACAGACCCCCTCCCTGAGGTTTTCAAGACCAACCTGGACAAGGCTCTGAGCCACCCGTATGACCTTGTAGCTGACACTGCTTTGAGTAGAAGGATGAATAACAGACCTAAAGAGGTCCTTTCCAAACTGCAAACTTAAATATGGGTTTTGAGACGCTCAGTTACAGGAAATCACTGGCTGAACGATCTGTTGATAGGTGAATTCCATTAAATTCTCCTTTTCTATGATCTTGATTTGGTTTTATTAATTTCAAATTGTGTATTTCTCTAGAATATGGCAGAAGTAGCATAAGGATAGAAGGACATGTGACAAGTGCACTGATACAGTCTCAAAAAATTGATTTGATTCCAGTTCTTTTTTATTTTTCTGATTACTTAATGCTTTGGACATCATGGATTAAGAAAAGAAAAATCTATTTGGCTCCTTGAAGCCAGATTCCTTAACCTCGTACAGTTTGCCTTCCAGAAACACAGACACATTTTCCTGCACATCAGGGTAAAAGGAATTGCTGCTAATCACCATCACCAGAGGCCTGTGGTAAAAATTAATATAATTAAAATAAAATTGACGTCCTTAATACCTGAATACGTTCTGTATTTTTTAAACTTTTATTTATTTTCATTCCATTTAAGTCCAGTTGCTACTAGCAGTATGCAGTGCCTTCTTAGGAACTTGCTACCACCCACTCTCTCTTCCCAATTTGCTGACTTCTCAGTAATTTTTGGATCCTTTAAAATAGGAATATTCCCCCATTTCTATTAAAAAATTGCAGTTTTAATTGTTGCATGAGGTGTACTTGCTCAGAATAATTTTCCTGAACATTGAGTTCCAGTTTGGTATTTTTGATGTGTTTGAGACCTCTGTACAGGAATGCTTTGATAGCACAGCTGTTTCCTAGTATTTCCAGATTCTGGACCACGGGGATAAAGTGAAAAGTCTGGAGAATATCATCAGGGAAGTGGCTTTTATTTCAGGGTCGGTTTAGCAAGAAGTAATAGGAGGGGTCCACACTTGTTTTCCTGAAAATTATTTCCCAGTTTTATTTGTGTTTGTGAGAGGATGAAATAGCAAAATAAAGCAGATTTTATCTGATTATAATTTGAGCAATTGCAATTGACAATTCAATATTTTTTGTTAAGAAAATTAGTAGGAAATCATGGGCCACATTATCTGTAATTCAAAACGTTGAAGTTATTTATTTGACACCAGGGCAAAAGAAATGCCATGAAAGGAGTGAAGATTAAAATTTTGCTTGTTTTCATCAGTTGTGAAGAAGAATGCAAATGTAAGATAAAATGACCTGAGGGCAAAGTAAAGGCGTATTCAAAGCATCCAATTAGTGAGTCTGGCAATGGTATTAAAGAAATAATGATGAGACAAAATGTTTGAAACGTTGGCTAAGTGGTAGCAATGAGACAATTAGAAACTGGTGTGGCGAAACGATTCAAGCCTTCACCAAAAGCTGTTTTACCAGTGATGAGAATCTGTTTTATTGCTGTCCTCGAGTTAATGTAATCCATTGCCTTCGACAACAGCATCAGCAATTGCCACACAGCTGGGACCAGTGTGCAGGCACACAGTGCTGTGCTTGTCAGGAAATCCACAGGCAGAAAAGGGACCTGTTGTGTCTCTGTTCATTGCATTTGTCAGATTCTTTACCCTTTCTCAGTATCCTAGCACTTCATTCTCCTACACAATTCCTACTTCTTCCCTTGTGTTATCTCCATATCCAGGTGTCCATTTTTTGTCTCCTTCTCTCTGCACATAAATCTCCAATTCACCTAAGACATTTACACAAACACTACTTTAACACCTAATTTATTCACTGTTCTGACTCTCATATTTTAACATTCCTCCATCAAAATTGCCTCTTTCATTCAATTCCTTCTCCCCATCTGCATCCTGCCATGATGCTTGATTTCACCAGTAACATCTCAACATTTAAAATAAAAGCATTATAGTCCTTTGACCCACATTGTTCAATTTTATAAGTGCTTTGATTTTTGAGCACGTTTTTTATACATGCTTTATTAATGGTATTGTGTATGCAATTTCTCTTATATTACTTTGATACCTCAAGATGCCCACAGTCTTCTATCTGAAATAAAAATGAAGAAATAAGAAGGATGAATAATGTAACCAGTTGTGGGGATTTGACCCCGGCTGGAGGTGCCCACTAAAGCCAATCTACCCCTCCCCTTTTCAGCTGGACAGGGGAGAGAAAATACAGCAAAAGGCTCGTGGGTCACACTAAGGACAGGGAGTGTCGCTCACCAGTAACCAACAGGGGCAAAAGAGAATTGACTTGGGGAAATTAGTTTCATTTTTTATCAATCAAATCACAGTAGGATGATAAAGAGTAAACCCAACTCTTAAAAACACCTTCCAAGCAGCCCTTCCCCCTTCCCAGCCTTAACTTTTTCCTGATTCTTTACCTCTTCCCCCTGCACAGCACAAGGGGATGGGGAATGGGGGCTGCGGTCAGTTCATCACACGTTATCTCTTATGTTCCTTCAAATATTTTAGGGCCATGTAGGAAAAAATGGTATGCAAATTGCACAATAAAAACAAACAAACAAACAAAAAAAAACCCCATGAAGCAAAGCAGAGACTGTAGTATTTCAGGTCTAGATTTATCCTTCAGGTACTATTTGCTGGTACAAAACTCCAACACATGATTCTGAAACAGATGTTCGCGGAATAAAGAGAGTGAGTTTAAAGCAAAGCACCAATGCAGACATAAACGTGCAAAGGCAGGAGAGACACTGTCCTTGACAAGGAGGTTCTGAGGGGATTACCAATCATGAATATTCTGCAATTATCCATGCTGAATTTTTGATGTATTAAACCTCTGCACCGCTATGCTTTAGTCTTACAGTGAGCCATTATTTGTTCAGATAGAAAAAGATAAGAGATTATTCTGCCACGAGTATGAATGAAGAGAATTTGTCATGCTAAAACATCACTGATACTGGATCCTTAATATATCTGCTCTGAAAAAAAAATGGGTTTGAATTATCAAAAAAACCCTGTTTCAGATCATTATGATAAAACTGAGAGAACTCTTCCCTTAAAAGCAGCAATATTTTTCAGTCTAAACAGCCTCTAAAAAGCCACTCCATTTTGCTGTGTTTATGTGAGATTACTGTCATAGCCTGAATGCCATACCTGCTTGGTTATTTGCCCTGGTGGATGTCTTTTTTCCTTCGTGAGTGTCCTCTCTCTGAGAGAACCTCAGAATGCTTATATTCGAAACTCAGGGACGTCCATTTAGGTAAATCCCTTTTCTATTATTCTATATGTATATTCTATTTGTCTCAAACCAGGGTAAGATATCCTATTCATCTTGTACCATGAGTCAAATTCATGTTGCTCTTACTTGAACAATACACAAATGACATCAGCCAGGCAAAACTGGTGATGTGAACTCCAAACTTGTATCATACACTTTGCCTCAGAAAATCTGCTGAGACACTATTGCAGTGACTTGTCCCCAAAGAGAAACAGAAAATGCACTCAGAGGTGCATTTCAGATTAGAATTTGACTCTACAGAGAATCATAACTACCATTCAAAGAAATCCTGAATACCATGTTGTCAGACTAAATGATCAACTCAAAATGTATGATTTATTGTTTGTCTCTCTTCCCTGATACAAAACAAGGAATCTATTGATTTTTTTGAAGCCAATTTTTATTGTGGTGCGAGGCATCACAATTGCTATTAACTATAATATTGTATGGGCAGTGAAATAGTCAGTGCTATTAGTTAATGTGCAAGCAAATATTGACCAGCAACTTTGAACAATAAATATAATGATACAAGACATGAGTGTTTGTTCAGCATTTATTCTGACAATCCAGCAACTGAAGAAAATCTCAGAGTTGGAATCTAGTTACCATTAAAAATTACACAGTGGTTTCTATCCATCTAGGTTTGGAAAAACTGGCTGTGATCCAAAGGTCTGATGTCTTTAGCTTTAGAAGAAAATCAATGGTATGTAAATAGTTATTGAATTGTCCTATACTAAGCAATGCAGCTCAAAGATTTAAACAAAAGGAAGGGTTTTAATTCAAAGAACAAAGACTAGTTAGCTACTGTTTCCCTTGGATGGAGCCAGTGTTTAATATCAGTGGGGGTTTTTTTATTAGGGAAAAGTAGAGGGATGCCGAGTGGCAGGCACATCTAACAGTACAGCCACCAGGAACCTTCTGATAGGAGGAGAAATATTTTAATTTTTGCGTGTGAGAGCATTTCTACAACAACGTCTCTGCCATGCCCCAGCACAGCACTGTGGCACAGAGCCTCTCCTGGTGCCCCTCGGCTTCCGTAGAGCTGCATTCCCTTGTCTTGGGAAGGCTGCACCTCTCAGCCTGCACCCCACTGATGTCACAAAGACAAATGCAGTTTGTTACCCAATAAATATGATTTTGTCCCTGCTACTGAAAGGCCACAGGCCCTGGGCTGAACTAACTTTAACAGGTGTCTCATGATCAAGTAAAAGGAAATGGCTCGCTCAGATAAAATAAGATTTAAATTTACAATACAGAAAGGAAATTAATATTTCTCGGACCAAATTATTGTGTAACTGGTGATTCTTTAATAGTAGAGGAATTGTTTCTTTGGTGAGTTCTTTTCAAACATAAGTAATTCCCCTTTTCAGATCTGAATATTGGAATTAGAGAGATTGCTGCTGGAGACCTGCAGAAAAGTGAGAAATATTTGCTGTCTGTTTTGTGTAGGGCAGGATGTGGTGAAACGAAGCAGAAGAGTAGCTGACCTCTTTATTGAAAACCAAATGATTTTTCTGTTAACATTAGCATATACCACTAAAAGATGAAAGATTTATTATCAAATTACTAGGAAACACAAAGAATACAATTAAGACCTGGATCTGTGGCTGCATGTTTTTAATTCTTCATCACAGGCAGGTCTTTCATAAATCACTCATCTTTTATGAAATACATTATGAGAATATGCGTAATGTTCATTTTCTCAAAAAAGGAATTAGAAGGAAGTCAATTATTTCAACAGACTATATTACTTTTAAAAACTGTTTTCCATCAGTTTTGTCAGTTTTCCTTAGCGCAAAATTAAGTGGAGAATACTCATACTCAGCGTAGCTGCCCTTCATTTTTTGTACATTAAGAATATTACATTGTCACCCAGGAAGTGTCTTACACTTGTCACTGCTGGGAGATGTCCCAGGGGTGTCTGGACTGCTCTGGGCCTGAGAAGGGCTGAGCTGGGTTCCCAGAGTGCCCATTGCCCAGCTCCTGCTCCTGGAATGCTGCCAGGGAAGGGGGCTGGCAGCCCCAGTGTGATACTGGGGCGCTGGGGGACAGCTTTCACTCCTTCCCTGGAGGAGGGGATGGGGGGAAAGCTGAGGGGAGAAGCTGTGGGAGGAAGTGGAATGAGATGTGAGGATAAGGACACCACCACAGGCAAGGAGGCAATACTAGGAAGGTGGTTTTGTACATGTAGTGACTTTGACCGTATTATTAATAAGGCTTTTTTTGCACTAAATAATTTGGGTTATTTGACTTTGAAAATGCTAATTGGACAAGCAATAAACGGCATACTGCCTTTTCCCGTAACAGTATTTGGAGTGTAAGAGTATTTACCACAATGTCTCAGTTTAGAGACAAATTTAGGAGAAGACACTCTGGAATGAGTCGTCTCCTCTAAAAGGGTTCCCACAATCCCTTTCCACCAGTACTAAATGAATACTAGTGGAAGAAAGTGAAAAAACCTCCCAAAAAACAACAGTTTATTAACAAACTGAATGCCCACAAGGCACAGGAAAAAAGGTAAATAAATGTTAGGTATTAAGCTGCCAGACCTTATCCCCCACCACAGACACACACACTGGAAAAAAAACCCAAAATTCCAGGGAAAAAATACCGGCTCACACCGTGCGCTAGAGGATGGCACCAGCATCAGTCTCAGGAAAAAAAAAAAATAAATAGGAGCTTCAGGCAGGAACTGGGGCAAACAGATGAAAACCTGGTGGCTCTCTGGCATTGACCTCCTCTCCACAGCAGATGAAGCAGGTGGGCTGGGTGTGCTTTCCCTCCCGGGCTTGGCTTTCCCAAGGTTTGGGGCCCAGACGGAGCAGCCCCTCTGTCCTGCGGGTCCCAGCCGCCCCCTCTCCCGCAGGTCCCGTTTTCTCTGCTCTCGGACCAAACGAGCTGTCCAGTTCACCTTAAAAAGCTGCCACAGGATTGCTGCTGCAGCTCCTCCTAGGCCAGGGAAGGGAAAGACTTCTTGCCTGGGGTAACAAAACCAAGCTCGCCAAGCAAGCCCCAGCCCGCAGCGCGCCCCGGCCGCCTGGGGAGCGAGGCTTTGGGAAAGGGGGCCAACGAGCCCAAGGCTCCCCCTGCCCCCAGACCCACCTCAAAGGTACAGCAACCATTTCTGGGCATAAAGCAGAGGATCAGGGAAGAGACCATCGTCATAAGTCACCCCAAGACATACAGACAATACATCTAATTTATGTTAGATGCTAATTGCTATAACTAAAAATTAATTTGTTTTTTAAAAATTGCGCCAGAAAGTGCACAAGTGATTAACTTTTCCCCTTGTATGATGAATAGTTAAAGCAACCTTGTGCCTCAGTTGATTTGTGCATTAAGGACTCTTCAGACATAATTTGCTGCCTGTTCTCGTTTCATGTGAACTGCAGCAAGCCGTATTTCTGTTCAGCATCTCGAATACCTGACTTTCTCACTGACTCCAGGGCAATATTCTTGTTAAATGCTTGAGAAACAGGAAAACTTCTGCATAACTTACCACCCAAGGCACAGAAACAGTGACTTAACCATGGTTTATAGCAGAGTGGGGAACTAAACCTTGACACTGCAAGGCTCAGGGTTCAGGTACCTACAGTCACTAACAGCAAAGCTCATCCATAATGTTACTCATTCCTAACAATATGAGTGACCATAACACTGGCTAGGAGCTATGGAGAGGAACAGAGACAGCTAAAGGATCTTGCTTTTGGATTGCTGGTTGCTCAGGAGAGCTCATGGTCTGGAATTGTATCTGGTCATTTACAAACTCAAGATCTCTCTTCAGGACCTCAGATGTGCTAGTTCGTGTCCAAAGATTGATCTGCCTCTGGGCAGCAGGGTTTTGTGCACTGAACTGGAGTAAGTTTTGTAGCTAATGCTCTACAGAGCTGCAAAAAATGTCTAGCATGCACAGAAGTGTTAGATCATTGTTGAGAAGAGTTCACAATATCCTCCCTCTGACAAGATCCATGATGGTTGTGCAAGGCTTCACAGCTGACAGAGTCCCACTCCGTATCTCCCACGGCCACTCTTAGATCTGTTTTTCACCACATCTCTCTCCCAGTGGCACAGAGAGGAGCGAGTGTTTTCCTTCTCTTCCCCCTCACAATGAGGGGTGCTGTGGCAGGGAAGAGAGCAGATTCCACAGGAATCACTGTCTGTTTAGCACCACCAAAGACTCTAGAGAAACATCTGCAAGATAAAGGGTATCAAAGGTGATTTTTTTACAGGACTCACAAGCAGAGGTGAAGATGGTGTACTAGCAGAAAGTATTTGCTAATAAAATATTACTTCTCTTTTGGCTTGAAAGCTTTTAAGTGTAACAGATGGCAGCACTATCAACATAATGTAAGATAAGGGACATTGGCTCATACTGGAATACTACTGACCTGCTTGATAATATTTATGCACTTGGAGACTTTTTTTTTTTCATTTTTAATAACTTGATTCCCTTTATCAGGCAAGAGTTACTTCCAAAGAGGCACTGTTGTTGTCTGGAAGTCATCTGGAAACTATTCAAATATCATAAAGGTCAAATTAAATGACTGGCCTTATTTCCAGAGTGATATACTTCAAACCATAAGATCCCTTCACAGCTGAAGCAATTATGAACCTTTTCTTACAGAGGGAGTGGATTTTTGATAAAGAACTATTGGAATAGTTTTCAAAATGAGGTGAAAACAAGCTGACAGGGTTGGAAAAATCCTGTCAGTGCAGACATGGATTCACTTATTTTGCCTGTCTTGGTTTCAGTACTTATCACTCAAGCAGCCACAAATAAAATCCAGTCATCCAAATTTTGGAAGGTTTCAGTGTTCACTGAATCTGGAAGCCACCATTTTAAAAAAAAACAGAATTACTACTGTATATCTGAAACAATGGAGCACATGGACTAGTACTAACTAGATGTAAAACATTAGACTGAAGGCACAGTCCTACTTGACCTCTAGTTAATACACATTGCCAAAATTTTGTCTGAATTGTAATTGTTAAGTTTAGGTTTTCTAATTAACCTATCTTGTACATAGTGATTGATGGAGCACTGTAAGGTCTTTAAATTTTGACAAGCAAATCAAATATCTTTGCTACAGAATCCAATCCAGAATCTAAACCTATTAGCTTTTTAGGATATCTCGCCAGTAGGAAATTATTTAATCTATTTATTTTAATTCTTCTGCCTGTAGGACATCTCTCTATGTCTTGGAAATAACATTTGACAAGGACTTCAAGATTATATTGTTAAGATTATAATAATAATTAGATCCATTTGCAGCATTTCCTAGTCATATTATAATATAACAGTACTGTAGAAAGAACTATTCAGTGTTTGGAAAAAAGAGTCTGATTGTTTTCTTGTGGACAGTGCAGATTGTCAGGTGGTGTAAATCAACATTGCTTCCATGAGCTAAATACCTTGGCTTCTATGCTTTAAATGTACTTTGTTCACAAGGTTATTTCAGAAGCATTGTGATGGTAATTCTTTCCCTGGCAATTATCAGTTTTTCCATTTGCAGGTTTTCTTTCCTCAATACCGTAATCATTGAAATTGAAATGAAGGAGAGTTTTTCACTTCAGCATTAGTTTGGTGATTTGATAAATGATGCTTAGTTAGCATCAATTTTACTGATGAGAGGAGAGGCCTTTTTAGTTCTATGTTGTCCCAGGATAAATGGTATAGATCTTTCACAAGTAGTGATGATTTTTAATTTCTTAGGTAAAGTAATTGTGGGAACTTGTGATAGGTGTTAGACATTATTTCCAGTTATTTCCTTATATATTGATGTGGGCACTGTGTTAAAATGTCCTGACTGGTAGGTTTTTCTTTGTATTTATATACACAAAGTGAAATCTTCCACAAAAAGCAGTAATTCCAATCACCAAACTTTGGTTCCCTGTGTTCCAACTAAACTCCCTGTCAAACTTCTCTCCCTCTAAAACTTTTCTATTCATAACTTTTCTGTTGACAGATCTGTTATTAGCTGTTAGTCTCCTGTGCAAATGTCGTGTTTCTTCTCTCTCAGTTCATAGGCCTCTCCAGCTTTTACTCTGCTTACAATTCCACTTAGGTATTTTTGTGTTGCAGGTACACCTGTTCCCTATATTCCTGCCTTCCTGAAGATCATTTATGTCTTTTTTCATTCTTTCTAAAGAGCCACCTGTTCTCCAAGGTAACAGGCTGGCTGTTTTGCTCCAGTCCTGCATTCTGTACTGATTTGCTCATTTGCTTCACAGTACCTGAATTTCTCTGGCATATTCATTCCACCCCTCAGTCACGCTGATCTGCTCTTTGCTCAATCAGGTGAGTCTTTCCTCCTTTATGCAGGGAAAATCTTTAGTGATGAGCAATATTGGACCTAACATCAGAAGTCTAAAAGACGAATTTTTTTTTTCCACAGGTGGTATTAAATTAATCATAATCCCACAGTAGGTTTTTACAGTATCAGGCTTCCAAAATTATGAACTGAGCCTACCTAACAAATGGGTCATGATATTGACTGAAAAAACAGTATGTGACATGACAGCCACAAGAGTGTATTAATGCTGATGAATTGTGAAGACTGCAGAAAATACAATTTCTTAAATGCAGGAGGTAAGATTTGCTTCTGCATAATTGCCATGGATGGAATAATTTGCATGGTTTTTGCTCTAGGTAAGGTCTTAGCCTGGGAAGATATGCTGAAGCCACACAACAGGACAGTACCTACTGGGTGGGATGGAGTGGGGGTATAATTCTCTCTTGTACAGTATAAATCCTGTTTGGAAAAGGGTGATTTTGACTCTGAAATGGATTTCCACATGAACAGCAGAATGTTTCAAACAGGGTTGGTGTTCTTTTCACTTACTGAAGCTCTGCAGTAAACCATAGAGGGTAACGTCACTGTCAAGAGCAGGTTGTAAGAATATATTATGGAAGTGTTAGCTGGATTTGGCATAGTAGCCTTTTTTCTCTCCAATGGAATAGTAATTACTTCATCCAGAACTAAGATATCAGTACTTGAAGACTGAATAGATGTTTGCTGCTCTTTTTGGCAACATTTGGTGCAGAAATGGGGCCATTTCTGGAGCACTATCATATGCAGTTCCATCAGCCTCCCTGAGGATCAGACAAGAACCAAGATGTTCAGCTTGCTAAGGCATACTTTCAAGCTGCTGGAATATTCTGGATAGCTTAACATGCCAAAGTAAACAACATCTGAAACAAAAATGTAATGAACTCTAACTGGCCCCAAAGGACTTTTAAGTGCTTTTAATTGTCCAGGCAGTTTCTTTCAACTGTTGGCCTCTGAAACACATTGTTTGCTGCTCCAAATAAGGAATGGCCTCAGTTAATGACAAACACTTTTCATTAACTAAGTTGTCTTGAAATAATCTTACTCTTTCTTTGCCCTCTTACCTGAAAGACAACTTCTGACATTGTACCAAATCCATTTATCATTTTGTGCTTGCAAAATATTAGTTATAGGACAAAATTTATAGAAAATTTAGGCAAGCTGTAGGTCAAATCTGAGTTCATAATCACCAGTTGATGGAAAAAATGGTGGATTGTTACTCTCTTTTTCTGTTTTTCCCTTTTTATTATGTTCTGATTTTTTGGGGTTTTTTTTGTTTGTGTGATTTGCAAGCTGTAAAAATCATCACCATTTCAGTGTATACACTTGCTGTGCAATTTTGCTACTTGGTCACTTCAGAAATTGACTGTCAGTGCTCTTTGGTGCCTAGTCTTTATGAAGCAAAAGCCAGGTCACTTTGCTAATTATTAGGGATAAGCAAGCCAAGCCAGCTAGACAATATGCAATACAATATTAATAACAATGTTTATAAAAATAATCATAATAAATGATGTAAATTTGAACAAGTTTTCTAGTATTAAACAGCCTTTCTAATGAGTGTGTTAGAATAACACATGGTGTTATTGACCAAAATTCTTTCCTGATCATGTTTTTCTCTCATTTAGTCCCTGACAGTCCATGGGAATGATGCTGCCTGGAACGACTACTAACCTGACTCATTTTTATACACATTTCTCAGCTTGCAGCTTGTCTGTAACGTCCCTAAGACTTCTAATATGTCTTTTGTCTTCTTTCCACAGGGAAAAATGCTGGAAATGTCATCCATCCGCACTTACAGATGCAAGAGTAAGGTAGTTGGATTCACAGAGCAAGATGATGATGTGTGTTTTGAGTCTCTTGAGATACTTGTCATGTTGAACTACACTTAGCAAAATGCTTCACACTGAACAAGAGAAAAGGCAAGTTGCTGTCTTTGGACAGCAGATATGACTTGGATGAGGAACCTTTGCACTGTGTTCTGTCTCCCTTCTTCCCCTTATGTTGGCTGGGTTGGCGGGTGGGCAGTTAAGAGCAGGCCAAAACAGCCACTCTGATGCCATTTTCCACCATTCCTAGCTGACTCCTTGAGTCAGCTTGCCTGAGCAGAGATCAATAAAGCTTCTTTAAAAATAAGCACAGATTTCTATTGGCATTTCTGTCTAAGAAATTGTAGAGAACTGGAAAGGAAGCTTTAGCAACGCAGGGGCTTAAAAACAAACAAAAAGCTTTGGAAACAGAGAAGTGACAGCGTAGTTTAGTTTGCTGGGCTTTTTCTTCACAGTTAATGAAAGGAAGAGGCAAACTGTACATTGGAAGACATCCAGAAGAAGGATGATTCATATTTTCTGTAGGGCAGGTGTGTGATAGAGCCAGACACCCTGGTTCCTGGATCATGCAGCCTGGGAAGATTGTGCTTGTCCTTCCCATGACTATCCACCGAGCATTCCCTTCTAATGGAAACCTGATTAGTGAGGTCTCCTTGCACTATAAATGACATTGCAGCTTTGCAAACACTTTTCCAGTTGCAGAGGTCCAGGCAGTACCTGCATAATTACAGGCAGTGGCCCTGTTCCTCCACTGTTCATCAACCTATGAATGCAGTGCAAGAAGTTTTCACAAGTGTTTGGGTCAAAAAACATAGTCAGGGCAATTGTGTCCCACATGCTATGAAAGAGTAAGGTCCACTTCCTAGGAATATGAAATACTTTCACAAAACCTTTGATGATGGCAGATATCTTAGATATTGCCACTCTATAATTATATGTAAGTATGCAATAAGATGTTGGTCTTTTGTGATTCCTGCCATGCTTGTGGAAGGGCCAGAAATTACAGGAGTGGGATAAATGG
Organism: Edolisoma coerulescens; assembly: GCA_013397115.1. Lineage (NCBI taxonomy): Eukaryota > Metazoa > Chordata > Aves > Passeriformes > Campephagidae > Edolisoma > Edolisoma coerulescens. The sequence continues at coordinate 3,828,474 of VWZW01004510.1, read as the reverse complement.
CACACTTCACATCCCTTCTTTCCTAAAAATGTAACGAGCTCAGCTTGAGAGCCCAAGCCATTCTTTTCAGTTTGACAAACTGCAAAGTGAATGAACATGTTAACTAAAGACTTGGGCATCTCTATCTCAAAGAAAAGTGTTGAAGTTTATAATTTAACATCTATCTCCTTCCTTCATACAATGTGGTTGAACACAGTGAGACAAGAGACAGAAAGGAAATTTTGTCTGTGCTTGACTTTGGGAGAGCTTTTCCACGGAAGAGTTTTATTACAAAATTTTTAAAAAATTATGTCTCAAAACCTGGTTAATCTGTTAACTACTATTGTTAGTGAACCTGGTTAACAACATCATTAACATCACCTGGTAACAACATTGCTATTGTAACAACATTGTTATTGCAACAATGCTGTTTATAAGAGGGGAAGCTGTTCTGGAGGGGGACAGGAAAACAAACAGAAGATTCATACAAAGGAAATCAGGGCTCTCCACCAGAGATTGTGTAATCTCGTGACAAGAAGCGGCTATCTGAGAATTTGGAAGGGAATATAATCACTGTACCTTTTATTGTAAATTATCCAGGGATCTTTCAGATGTCACAGCAGTAGTATCTCCTGTAAGAGGGGTACAGGGGATTGTATCTTCCATTAATTGTATCTAGTAAGGAAGCAATCAGTATCAGTAAAGAAACTGATAAAATAGGGCATTTCTGTTTGCTAAGCAAGGATAGTCTAACTAAGGCACACTCTAATGAAACACCTTGCCTGTCCTTTGTTATGCATTGCAGATGGGCCATTGCTGTGGGAAAGAGCAGCGTAAAGCAAAACATGATACTACAAACAAATGATGGGAAACATAGTAATGGGAAATTGAACTTTTCATTCAGCTTATGACTAAAAGCATTTTTACACAATGGGACACCTGGCATTCCGCCAGAGCGAATTAGCAAATCGGTACTGGTGGAACTTGAGAGAGAGAATAGGAAACTGCATGTTTTATTTGCATTCTGCCAAAGGTGATTAGAATAGCATGTTCTATGCTAATGACTTAAGCAGAAACAGAATATACTCTTTAAAAAGTGAACAAATTCTTAACTTCCTAACTGAATAAGTTTATGAGCTCTAGTATAAATATGATAAATACCCATATCACTTACTTTTGCACCATTTACTTAATATTTTCAGGGAATTTTCTCACATATCAATTATAAGAATTTCTGTAACCTGCTCTTCCTAAATGTTTCTGCTGATTCCCACAAGTCCTAGTTTCGCTGTCTTTCAGCAAAGATGGGGATAACAATTCCATGCACTGAAGAAGAGGCTGGCAATTTGACAGAAATTAAAATGACAGGAGGTGGGATCACTTCCATCCTCCAGCAGAGCCAGAAGCAATATAGCTGGATCAGTAGAGCAGTGAGCCATAGGTGCTCAGTCCATCCAAGACCACAGCAATATGGCAGGATGCTTAGGGAAGGATGTGCCTCTGGACAGCATCAGTCTGCACTAGATGATTATCCCTGTCCCATTTCCTATCAATTAATAAGTTTTCTGAACTCTTCTTTGCTCAGTATAGATGTCCCTGTAAATCTTTGGATGCATAAAGTCCACTGCCCTCTTCAGTTCAGCAAAGCTGAATTTTAATTACACATTTAAACACATCTTTAGAAACCTCATGGTCTTCACTTGGCTTTATGCTTGATAACAGATACCCAAGTTTGGAAATCAAGGATTAGATTTTTAGTCTCACTGTACTATAATAGAATCTTTGTTTTTTTAGCTAAGGAAGCCACAGGTGAAAATAGTATAGTTATGGGATGAACTAATCAAACACTGGCCAAGTTTAACACTTTAAAGCAGAAGTATGGTTATTACAAACAATTCCAGTAACACATTGGCTAAAGCTGCATTAAACATGCAGATCCATTTAGATTTAATTCTTGTGATCAACTCATTCCAAGGTATTTCTTGGTATTAATTTTCAGTCTTTATCTATTTTGATACATTAATTTTATTTACAATAGAAGTAGATATTTTTTACATTTAAGCCATGAGTTAATCAGAATATATTTTTGCAATAGTCTAAGGTAATATCATTATTTTTCAGATGTGTTTATTGCTATGTTTCTGTTTGAAAGCAGAACGCAAGATAGTCATCCATTTTACTTTAGCAAAGAAAACTGAAGGAACCCTGCTCATTTAGTTCCTCTGTGAGTGGCCAACAGAAATTACATTCTCTGTATAAACAATTTCAGAGCACAAGAAAAAGAGGTTTCATCTGCAATTTTTCATAGAAGTTCTCTGTGGACTATTTTGCTGATAATTAATTGATTTGAAAAGCATCTATGTAAGGTAAAGATGAGCTAGTACTCCTACAATTTTAATTTCGTCTTTTTCCCTGGCAGATATTTCTACTCATCTAGATTTCTTATCAACCACTTTATGCCATCTAAACCACATGCTAATCTATTGCCTCTTCCCCCAGGCAAGATCCTGCCTTTCTTCTTCTTTTAATCACACCTTCCTCATCCACAAGACCATCACATCCAATTCTCATCACATCCGTTCAGCTGAATTATGTAGCTCAGAGTGGCTTTCTACGTAACGGGAGTGGAATGTTTCTTAAAATTCCAGTAATCCTACTCAAGTAATCCATGAGATTTAAATCATATCCCTGCACTTATCTTGAGTTTCATTTGCAATTTTGGAACACTAGTGACTTAGTTTTTTCTAATCTCTGAATAAATGATAGATTCATTTTCAATTGGTAGTGTTTTTATGTGGTAGCAACTCTTGTTTCAATATACAGGAAGTATAATTCTGAATTAATAACAAAAGTAGCATTACTTTACTTTTGGGTCTTATTGCATTGAAATCTCTCCAAAAATCCACTGGCAAATGCAGGTATCATTCATAATCCCATTTTTAATGAGGGAATAAAAAGTCACTCTATTTTAACAATAAATTAGTTGTACTTCTGCGATAAAATAGATTAAAAGCAAACAGGCAGAAAAGAAGGTCAAAATTCAAGGTGCATACATGTAGAATATCCATTAATCCATAAAAATGAGGTGATCTTTTCAAAATGGAGATGACAGAGGGAGAAGCTGAGTCACAGAAAGATGAGAGAGTAGCCCACAGTTGCCTCACAGAGCAATAAGAGAGCAGAGCATCAAATGCAAAATTAGTCAATATCTTGGGCTCTATTGAGTAGCTACTCCACTCATCTTGGCACTGCTGAGAGGAGCTCTGAAAGAACTAAAGAATATGTAAATGAAATATTTGGTCAAAACTACCCTGGATTTAATTCCACTGTTTTTACCTTGTCAAAATTACTCTACAGTTTAGATTTCTCTAAATCTATGCACTGCTGATGAATCCATTTTATCCTGCTAGACATCTTTTTTTCAAAGAACAAAGTCACTTAACCCTAGTGGGATGGTTGTTTGTTTTTCACTGGGACAATAACATGAATATAATTACTAGAAAAATCAGAGGACTATCTCATGGAAAAGTCAGGTTTGTGTAAACTGAACACTGAAGCTCGATCCCTGTGGCAGGAACTGTCTTACAGTTACCTGTGATCAGCAGCTGAATAATTTGTGATCAGCTGCATTACCAAAGATGCTTTATGAATACTAAAGCTAGATCAAATTAATTTTTTGGAATCATATTGATTATCATTTTTAAGTAAAGGACTAGAGTGTATCAACAATGAAGAAATGTGGGATGTCAAGATAATGTTAATAGGACTAAACCAAAACATTTTTCAGATAAAGTGAAGATCCACAAGATCGACCACAGCCACAAGAAAAAGGAAAGCAAAACCATTGTTTCAGAGCGGAGATGTTCAGCTCCACTCTGTGATTTTCTCAATTGGAAAGTCCCATTTCAGGCACTTGCTCCACAGAGGGATAAGTCAAGGAGAATGCACAGAATGTGTGGCAATGTTACTTGCTTAGGAAAACTTTGGTTTATTTACAAGTTGCAAGATAGAATAGCAAGAGAAGAGGTCACAGCTCAGGCAACTCTTGAAGGGTACACAAGAAATTACTTTCCACATCATTTGTCTCTTACTGATGGGGCTGAAAGAATGGTCTCGTTTACTGCCCATATGGGATAAGAACTTGAACAAATGTACAGCCTATTACAATTGCTTTACACGCAGTTTTAGAAGCAGTTAGGAAAACTTCTCAGTCTTCAAATCAGTGTGTGATTTTGTCAAGGGCCAGGCTGTCCTGAGAGCTGAAGTGCCACACAAAGTGTATGTAGCTGAAAGAGATCCAAGAGGATTCGTTTTCCCCATATATCCTTGCTTCCAAGTCTCTGTGCTCACTTGAATAGAGGCAGTACACTTCAGAATAGTTTAAAACTTTTGAACTCCAAAACCTAAAATAAAAGGCTGATGCATTCCTGATGTGGTCATTTATGTGAGTTCATATTAAAATGTGTGAAAATTAACTCTTTCTCTACATGCTCCGCTTGCCTTGTTTAAACTGTCAAAAAAAAAAAAAAAAAAAAAGGCATCCAAAAACTCCTTACATGGACTACTGACAAGAGCATGTAGTGACAGGACAAGGGGGAATGGCTTCAAACTGAAAAAGAGTAGGTTTTAGATTAGATATTAGGAAGAAAATGTTTACTGGGAGGTTGGTGAGGCACTGGAACAGGTTTCCCAGAGAAGCTGTGGCTGCTCCATCCCTGGAATTATTCACAACCTCTGACACAGGGGTTGTAGCAACTAGCTAAGAGTCATAGCTCAAACACCTTCTTGCTTAGGGAATGTATTTCAAAGCCACGGGAGGTATGTAGTCAAAAAAAAACCAGCTCAGGAGGGTTATGCTGCTACAGGGAAGGTAAGCTGTCTGCGTACTAGGGAATTACTAAGCCTTTATATCATCCCTGGTGGATTCCTGTTGCCCCAACTGAACCTTAATGGGCTAACCTGCCCATAAAGCCAAACACAGGAAGGTTGAAGAATTCCTTGAAACAGCTTTCTCCTACAGCCACTGGATGTCTGCATTACGACCGTGGCAGTTCATTGCTCGCTGTGCTGCCAAAGGGTCTTCCGGGGCAAAGGGACAAATGCACGCCTTGACTGAGTGCTCCCGTTGCCCTTCTGTGCTGTGGGTTGTCCCACTGTAGCTTTTAAGGTCCACAGAGTGAACTGACTCACAGACCTATGTGAAAAATTATTGACTTAGCAGGACGGGTTACTTTTGATTCAGTGCTCAGGTCAGTTCACCAGCTGCATTTATATGGTGGCCACTCAATGCACTTTTCTGGGTGCACAGCCAGGGAAGGGAGAGGAAAACAAGGCAAAATGCCTCAAAATAGAGGCTTCTTAAGATGATTTCGCAGCTGAAGACAAGTTAATGTGAAACAACAGAGTTAAGCCATGGTTAACAAAAAATACCTGAGGGCTTTGAATCAAAATCATAAAATCATTTAGACTGGAAAAGAACTCTAAGATCATCGAGTCAAACTGTTAACCCAGCACTGCCAAGTCCACCACTAAACCATGTCCCTCTCAGTGCCACATTTACACATCTAAATACATCCATGGCTGGAGACTCCACAAATTCCCTGGGCAGTCTGTTCAAATGCCTGACAGCCCTTTCAATGAAGAAATATTTTGCTAACATCCAATCTAAACCTTCCCTGGTGCAACTTCAGGCTGTTTCCTCTTGTGCTGGCTCCAGCCTCCTGTCTGGTAGTTGTAGAGAGTGATAAGGTCTTCCCCGAGCCTCCTTTTCTCCAGCTAAACACCCCCAGCTCCCTCAGCTGCTCCTCACCAGACTCGTGCTCCAGATCCTCTACCACACACATTCACCTACTAATTGTAGTAGACCAAATGCTAGTTGTCTTCAAGCTGATGTTAAGCCAGCTGAAAGCTCCAGGTTTTGTGTGATTCATCTAATGCCTCATGTGGCCAAACTTTCCCGGGTGTTAGCATTCACAAATAATTTTTTATGATGCTATAGCTGTGCCTTTATCCTTGTCTGCTCTACAGAATATGAGGCTGTACCTGTCTAATGGCATGGACCATGCCTAGTGAAAGAGCATATTTATATATACCAATGAAACTTTGCACAGTGCTAATTTGATTTTGTAAATTTGTGGCTCTTGCAAAGGGTTTTTTTAATATATAAGTCGCTGTTCTGAAAACTTCTAGGATGAACTAGGTATCAGACTTGAAGTCAGATGTCCCCCAAAAAGAGAGCTAAAATTGGAGGAATGTATTTTTAAGGAATAAACTTTAACTCATGAAAAGATTTATGACAGGATTCTACATGAAGTATTTTAGCTTAAACTCCTTGAAAGTCTTTCTTGGTATAAAACAGGGAAGTTATTGGATCCAGGAAAAAATTTGCGTAATAACTACACAATCTTTTGTCTGGCAAGTCCTTAAATGTAGGTGTTTAGGTGTACATTGCCTTTCCAATTCTTTTCACACTGTTTTCAGTAAACAGGCAGAACTGAAATGAGGATAGCGGGTATTTCTCTAAATTACTGCACTTTCACAAATGGATTCATATTGATTTTGTGAACACATCTTCCAAACAAATAATCTGTTTCTGCCAGCTAGATGTGCCAGGCTCTACTTCAACTTAATTACCACACAAACTTGCAAGAGATTGAAATAAAACCTTGCTAGCTGAAAATGAAGAAAAGAAATTTTATCACATCTTGGTACCTTAATTTCTTCAAGCAGATCATAGAATAACTGCCTGATTTATACTATTTCCACCTCTCCCCATGAAGTCATCCCTCCCCAGTCAAAATGTGAATACTGTGGCCACTGCTACCCAGCTTTCACAGCAGTGCACGATTGGCTGTGAGTGCTGCAGCTATTGCTGCTTCCCAATTGATTTATGTATTATCTATGCAAATCCCTTGTGCTATGAACACAAATCATGCTTCTTGTGAGCTTAGAAATCCCTTAAGATAATGCTGCCTAAATTATAGCCTTGCTGAAAATACCTTTTAGTTTTTGAACAGCTGTGTGTTTGAGCTCACTGCTAACTTAAGGCAATTGAATCATCTGGCTGAACTTTATTTCAAGGTTTGCTTTGGCAGTAGCCTGGCTGTTAAATATTGATGAATCTGTATTTGAAAGAAAAACTGTTTGTGCAGAGGTCTCAGCAGAGAGGGCAGGCAAGGAATATCACTTGGAACTGCAGAGCCATACATCTGTGTTGGACAGAGCCCTTGTTGTTGCTCTGCTTGCTGTGTGTTATATGAAGGGGAGCGTTTGGGAACAGGGGGAATTCTGCCTCTTCCCCCCAGTCTCTTCCTTGGGCACTGGCTGAGATGATTCCTCTCAGCAGGAGCTGATTGTTCCTTCCCTGGCAGGAGTCAGTGATGATTCAGGGAGAGAAGCTGCCACAGTGCAGAGCGAGGCAGGAAAAGAAACCAAAAGGGAAATAGAGAAAAGGAGGGAGTACAAAGAAAGACTGCAGAATCCCCAAGAACATGAATACATATTTTATGCATTTCTGCAGTGATTGCTAGAGGTGGCCAAAGCTCTGGCTCAGAGTCCTATTCCGACTTGCAACATTCATCTCATTCCAGGTCTCACACAACACAGTTCTGAGCACCAGATTCCCAGAAGTTTCCTGCAACAAGTTAATATAGAATGATCTTTTCACATAGCATCATCTAATATTTGGGTCAGTAGTGAGGTTAAAATAGATATAAATGAAAATCAGCCTTTTCAGAGAGGAGGTGATAGTATCAAAGGGAAGGACTCATCTAAAGCCAGAAAATTGCTTTTTAAATTAATTTAAGGAACCTAAGGAACAAAAATGTATGCTGCAGTTCCCAGACTCAAAAAAATTGCAGTATATTGCACTAGAGGAAAATAGGCACAATAATATCTTCTTTTCCCCCTGAAACTCAGATAACAACACTGGGAAAATGTCTCGTCATTGGCAGCTGGCAGTGTAGCGCCTGTTAGTTTCAAATGACCACTTTTAGTTACTTTGCAGACACTAAGTAAATGGAAGAAAGCAGGTGGGGTTTAGTGGAAAACTGGAGAGGCCTAACTTCTTAGAGTTTTCTTTTAGTTTAAATCTCACAGAGGAGAGAGAGAGAGAGAGTGTTGTAGCTCTAGTACACCCTGAATGCAGGATCCAACAAGATGGGGATATGTTATCCTAAAAGTTATTCAGCTGAATCTAGAAATTTTAATAAGATATCAGGGCTACATTGTGCACACATCTATTTAGAAGTCATTGCTGCCTCAAACAAGAGGTTTATTGATTGATAACTACAGAACTGGAAACTCAAAGACTGTGGGGTTTTAAGTTCAGAGTACTACTGGCAACTGTTTCAGGTACCAAAACAAATTTTGCACTGTATTAAAAATGTAACTGAAAAGAAGATGCTTTTTAACGCAATTTTATGGATTTGAAAATATTTGTTTGAACAGCTGTTATCAAATTAGAATCTGAAAACATTTTGCTTTTACTAAAATTTTTGGGGTTTAATACAGGAGTAATGCAGTCAAAGTAAAACAAACAAACAAAATAGCTGAAAGGACTAGATTCAGGGATGCACTTTGCATTATGGGATCTCCTATACAAGAGTAAAATATTAGCTTTTGTATTTGTGGCATTTAAAAACATTTTGCAACATTGTTAGTGAGTATACCTAGTGCAGCATCATGGTGAATGAGCATTGAAATCTTCCAGCAGAAAACAAATAGAGTCAAATTCCAACATATGTAAAACTGATGCAAATCAATTTCCTGTCTGGGCTGAAAATCAAAGCTGGTTTTGATCCAAGTACTGTGCATAAATCAGGTATTCATCGTATGTAAATTGGTACAGTTTCACTCCTTCCCTTTCAGTCATACTATTCCAAAGGATAATTTTTCTCCTGTATACATATGTACCCCACAAGCTGATCAGTTTAAAGCTCAGCCAACTGTATATTCAAATCATTCATGCCTTTTCAAAAAGCAGTGAGTCACATAGGTGACTGAAGTATCATTCTTGTGGCTGCAATGACATAAAAGATGTTCAGTGTTTCACTCTCTGCTCAGGTGTTTCCATCCAATCATAGCCCTCTAAAAAAAATAGGAATTGAGCCTCTAAAAAGAAAAAATCCCCTGAGGAAGGAACTTTTAAAATATATTACATATAAACCCATGATGTTGACAGTTATGACAAGGAAGAAAAAGAAATTTAGATTATAAAGGGACCAAGTCATATTTAGAAAGCTTCATCAGGTATAGGAGCATTGCTATGAAGCCATTTTTAGTTTCAGTGTGTTCAAAATGTTCGTTTGTGGATGGCTTTGTCTTTGAAAGACTTGTTTCTTAAAATTGTAGGTGGGTTCAAGATGAAAACGGGCAAAACACAGAAAAAATCCATTAAAAACACATAGAAACTACAAAAAGTACACAGAAATACTGGGCTTTCCCGAGTTAGTTTAGATTTCAGATTCCAGCTTCCGTTTCAGCTGGTGCCAAAGTTTGGGTCTTACTATGGATAACAAATGTGGGAAATGCTGGAATTGATGCAAGCCAGGCAATTCACTTCAAACAAATGAATATTAGATCTAGAATATGATAGACCGTGTTTTGGCTTCATTCTCTGAGGATGGAAGACAAGAGATCATTCTGTATGCAGTGTGGTGGGCTGGTGATTCATGGAAACTGAGGAAAAACAGTAGAGTATTTTTGGTTTTCATATAATGAAGACACCGTGTTTTTACGACAGAAGAGCTCAACACAACCTTCAGCATGAAGCTCCTCCCCTAGTGACATAGGCCATGGTCATGTGACCAGGTGGACATTGTTATCTGAATTGCTATAAGTCAATTTGTTCGCTAATTTGGGACAATCATGTCTGAAGGCTCCTGTATTTTATCAACAGGGGTTTTTTTTCACTACTATTTGAACAGATCACATTTATCTTCTTTGCAAGCCCACAAAGCCCTGACTCCTTGCACAGGCTGGAAATAAAGTTGTAGTTGCATTCCACAAGAATGACGCCCACCACAGAGTCATGCTGAGGGTGAGACATCATTGAACTGAAATGTGTTTAAGGCTGCTGGACCTGCTCTGCATCTTATATTATATGAGGTAATCCTGCAGGTACAGTGGGATACTTAGCGAGTGACTTCTCAGGAACTATTGGACTGGCCGAAGTTTCATATACTGCCAGTGATTTCCAGTCCTGAAGGAAGAAATTGATAACTGGTTGGAAAATATTGCCTGCAGGAGAAGTCAAAACACTTGAGGATATCTTACCTCCTGAAAGACACTCACCTGTGCCAGTGACTTGGGTTTCCCAAGTGAGAAAGGAATTGAATGTGGTGAAAGTAGATTCTAAGGCACTACATTCTCCTTGATAGTTCTCCTGAGCCCACCAGGGAGAGCACAGGACTTGCTGCACCTCTCAGAGGCAGGAAGAAAGAATGAAACACCTACCCATGTGAACCTCTGCAGGATGTTGGTTCCCCTTCTTATCTGCAAATTCAGATCAGCTGAGCAATGTCAATCTGGATCCTATTAGAGAATTCTCATCTCGATTTCTCTTGGAATTCCCTGGCATACCTCTGTTGGTGAAGAGCACTGAGAGAAGCTTATGCTCCTTTTTTACAGCATTAAGACAACACTCCCTAATTCTAGCTCATTTTGCCCATCTAGCAGTGATGGTCACACTCTTTATACAGTCTCTTTAAGAAGCTCTTCCTGCTGGAAGACCATTTCTGGGATTTAGTGGTCAGTTGCATTTGATTTCTCCATTGAGTCCCAATGACAAGAAAAAGCAAGTAAGGATCAGGTATGGACTAGGTTAGAAACACAGGAATTCCAGGAAAAGAGGAACAGGATTTTCCCATTGTTTAAAGTGAGGCGTGGAAACAAGTCAACTCTTTCATGTGTATTTTAGTACTCTGTGCTTCATCTAAAAGGAAAAGCATTTGAAAATGTGACCTAAAAATTCTAGTGGCAGCTTCATCAGAGATAAGCATCACTTGTTAAGCTGATAATGTTCTTCTTCCCCCCAGGAGCTTTGTGGTCACAGACTCCTGAGAACAAAGCAGCACCATATTTAGTGTGTTATTCACCTGGAACCTCGCCAGGCATGCCAGACAGAGCGGTTTATGACATTCCCTGTGCTTTCAATTGACATGTTGCTTGTTGATATAGGGGATGGTGTTTCTGGAGATAGTGTGGGCCCCATACAGAAATTCTAAATATAGTCCAATCCATTCAAGCCAGTGAGAGGTATGGTATTGATTAGAGATGGACAAGTCTCTTCAGCTTTTCTGAATATGACAGAACAGTGTAATGAGTGTGTAGGAAAGATGACCACTTTCTTCTCACAATACATTACCTCAACATATCTTTGGCCTATTCTGAGATTTCCTTTGAAATCCAGTTTCCCCTCGGGAGTGGAGAAGTCCCACACTAATTGTAGTCTCATTTCTAGTGACTTGGATGTCAGCAGAAGCTCTGTTTTATTATCACCCCCTCTTATGCCAGGAAAACATGCAGCAAAGTGTGGTATGCTGATGAGGTGTTCACATGGCAGCAGGTGTATCAGTTGCCCCAGCTGTTGTATTTTCATCTCTACCATCAGCTGGAATCCTTTCAGACTTTTACAGGACACTGATACAAGAGCAATGTAGAAGCTTTGTGTCTATAAAAGTCTAATGCCTATCCAGTGCTTGATGGTGGGGTTTCTTTCAGAGACCTTACACATATTTCTCACTTTTCTAGAAGGTGTAGAGGAAAGCAGGAGGGCAACCTAGCAGCCTATCCTTGCCCGTGTCTTACTGAGTACATATTTCAACTACAAGAGGAAAGGGGGGTAAAACAGTGCCTGATGTGATGCACTGAGTAGGCTGCAGGAGCTCCTCAGAAAGCTGTGCTGAGTGCAGGGTGAGAGCTCTGGAGTAGTCCTGGCAGTGTGCTGGATACTTTAAAGCCTTGGGGACTTTTTTGGAGTGACAGCTAAACCTCAGCAGTGCACAGGTACCTGGGATCTTCGCTGAGGGCGGCCACGTGTTCCTCACCTGTTTTTGCAAGTATTGCATGACTGGAAGTAAATTTGCCATGTGACCAATGTTCAGGTTTGTGCCACCTGTCCTGAGACCCCATACACAGGTACAGCCCCCAGCAGGCAACGTGGGCACAGGTTTTGATCCAAGGACAAGCTGGTGAGTGAGGATTGGCCATTGCCACGAGGAGCAGGTGACCACCCACAGGATATGCTGAGGCATACCCCAGCCTGTCCTGGTGCAGTGGTTATTGTGTGCTCTGGAGATTGGGTCACATCATGCTACTGCTGTCACATGCTTGTGCAGGCCATTGACTTGATGTTTGTATTTCTCCTTCTCAAGAAAGCTGCTTACAAATATTTTGCCATATATTGGATCCATATTTTGAGGATAGAACTGGTTTTGTTCACAGATTTTATTTTTTTATCATATTAAAAGCTACCAATGGGAAGTCATTTTGCCTTCTTTTCTGGAAAAGAAAAAAAGAAAAAAGCTTTGAACCTTTTGGGATTTTTTTTTAGAAAACTCAGGAAATGTCCTTTCTTCCCAAAATTGCATATTATAAAATCAAGACCATGAGCTAAAGATAAAATTTCTGTTTACCATTCAAATAAATTGATCTCCCTATCCACATAAAATGTGCTTTGTTGTTTCAACATAATTATATAGTTCGGCTTTTATATTTAATTGAGGGGTTTCTGGCACATGTCAGACTGTAGAATGCAGAGAGAGAGAAAGCTATTAGCTCAGTCAGTCTGGATTTTCACTGTCTGAATTACTTTAAGAGCAGAGAAAAGAAAAACATGCTGGAACCATTGTTGGATGAGCTGTTGAAGGAACAAGGGGAATACAGAATTTACATTTTACTGTGGTCTAATAGACATCCGTGGGCAACATTCAAAAAATCTGATTTCTGTTTCTGCAAAAACATCCCCCCCCACCAGAGTAATGATGGCCAGAACCCAGTTGCCTCCTAGTCACCTCCTAGGAGCTGTTTGTACCAGGGAGCTGCAGTTATGATTAGTTTTGATTTTATTCCTGTTTCCAGAAAATTTGTTAACAGATTTTGGACTGTGCAACAAAAAAAGTCAACTGGCAAAACAGACAGCAGATAAATAAAAAGCAACAACTGACAGAGTGACCCCACAGACCTACTCTTCTGGTATTGTCCACACTACTCTCCTGAAATCTGTAGGTTTAACTTACCTCTGGCAAAGGAACAAATGTGCCAATGACTAAGATATTTTGTAAAAAAATAGTCACTGTAAGTGCTGTCACCAGCTGCAGATGTATTTATGACCCAGGAGCTCCAAGTCACATGCCCCTCAAATGGAATTGGAGTTCAAATACTCCTCCTTCCAAGCATTATTGTTTAATTTAATTAGATGTCTCCTTAGTCGGTCATCCTGCTGCTGTGGATTTCAGTCCCAAGTGTCTGAACAAGTGTCTGCCCAGCAGACCCATTTGCCTGCATAAGGTAGCCAGACTCTCTTTGTGGGCAAGTGAGGAAAAGTTGGACACTCTCAGGCCAGAATTCCCCAGTGGTCCTAAATTCTGGTGAAACAGCAAGGGAAGAGAATAAAGGAATTCAAGAAGTGCCCATCTGTCAGTACTCAAGCACAGAAAAAGGACTGGCTCCTTGCTGGGGTTCCTGGCAACTCTAACTGACAGACTGGACACAAAATGAAAGTTTGAAAGCCCGAACTCCCTAGAGATGTAAGGACTAAAGCTGTGATTTGGAGCAGCGTGTCAGGACCAAGCAGAAGTTGAGGGAGCTCTGTTGTGTTCTGATGTGTGTCCAGGCTGAGGTATAGCAATTGAACTGACACATTTCTGCGTGGTCAGGAGTTTGCTTCCACTCTGCCTGGGTAACTCCAAGTCTTTGTGGAGAGAAGTTGGGAAAGAATTCCACTTGATTTTTGAGTTCAGTGTCAGCTAGTGAGTTAACTGGAGAACATCTTCTAAGGCTTTGCATGGGCTGCAGATAAAGAAAAAAGGTGTGTGGGAAACAAACCAAAGGCAGGATTCTTTGCCAAAGTAAAACTTCTCTGATGGGTATGTATATGAAAGCTTTAAAAAGTGGTTGTACCGCACATTAGAGAGAGGAAAATCTCCTTTGTGAACAACAGTTATAAAATAACCAGAGAAATCCACCATCCTCTGGCAAACCAGAAAAAGCAGTTACCAAGAAATCTTCGTCTGTGCAGAGGTGGGGATGTTCCAACAGGCAAAGCAGTGGGTCCTTTGGGTTTTGCACCCAGCTTGTATCACTTGTTTCTTCTCTCTGAGCCTGAGCAAGCTAATCCTCCATCAAACCCCTGTCAGCCAGACACTACAATTTTGATTTGGTGCAACTGCTATAGTCCAAGACTGGGATTTTGTTCTGGCTTATAGCAGAGTCTCAGTAGCCAGTGTCTTGGGTTGTGGTTTTGCCACATTCACTTTGCTGCCTGGACCATCTACTTGCAATTGCAAACTTGACTTTTAATGTAATTAGTGGCAGAGCTCTGCTTTTTAATGTCAAAAGATTTGTTGGCTGCTTTTCCCAACCTGCTGCTCCCAGTGCTTGGAGCCCGCATTGAGCCTGAAAGCCCATTACTGGCTGTCATCAGTGAAATAAGATATAGAAAAAAAATGCTGATGTATCATTTACTGCAACTGGAAACCACTTAATTAATATACTAATTTTATGTGTTTAGTAATTAAAATTTAATTAATTCATTTTCCCTATAAGTGTACAGAAGGGGTAACTGCTCCTCTAACAAGTGCTTTATTTATTGTTTTAAAGGCATTTGGATATCGTCTTATGAGAACTAAAACATTCTCTTCATATGCTTCCCTTTTTTCCTTCCAGCTAACTCATGAACTAAGAACTGAATCAGTAGAAATTATGCTCAGAGCTGATGGCTCATCTATTTCCTTTCTTTGGCTGCCTTTACAAGTAGGCAAAGAAGGTGCTGACTTGGCAGGCTTCGGAGCCAAGACTTTTTAAGACCAGCCAGTGATTTGGAGTTCTTATGTTTTATATGCCTGGCTTGAAGCACTGTAGAGGCAATTGATTTTCAGAGGAATAGCACTCAGCACTTTGTAGAAATCCAGGCCCTCTCTAGCACTTTCAGAGTTATTGAATAGTTCTGAAAATCTGGGCCCAGGTCTTTGAGTTCAGGATCTGACAGTGAAAATCCAGGTGCAGTTCTGCTCCAACGGCTCTGAGGGCTTGGGCTGCCAGAGCCCTTCAGAGGAGAGAGGTTCTCTTCAGATATCTCTTTCAACCTTCTCATGCTCCTTTTATTTCCTGCTCTGTTTAGGAGCTGGGAGGAATTGGCACAGCTTTTAGATGAAAATAAAATGCATGATATATGCTCCTTTGGACCCCTGGGAGTACTTTGAAGTTCAGCTTGAGAACACAGGTATTAGGGTGGAAAGCAGGATGACAGAGTATTTTGAATTTCTTATTTTGGATAGAATTATGGGTAGATTCATAGAAGAGGAGGAGTTCTGTTTTCTACCAGTGCCTGCTTCAAGTCACAAGTCAGAGAACGGGAAGAATTGAAAGCAAGGCCACAAAACCAAACGAGTTATATATGTACACACTCTCTCCTGGGATGCAGCAATCCATCAAGGAGTGCAGGCAGGGAAAAGTGTGTGCTTTCTGCCTCACTTCCTGAATCATCAGGAATCACGCTGGTTGACTGTTCTGGCTTCCAGCAAGATGGGGCTAAAAATGTTTTCAGGCCACAGTGCAGGAACAGCCAGAGAGGAATAAAGTTTATAAAAATAAACCTGTCTGCATTCCAACACTTTCTAACCAAGGCTAGCACTGAGAGAAGAGCAGTACCTACAAAGAAGGGATGATTGTTTTTGCCCAAATACATAACAAACAAAGAAATACTTTCACCATACAAAACTGTCTCAATTTTTGTCAGTAGGGACTATTCCACAGTCACTGAGCAGGGCTTAGGCTGTCCTGTGTCAAGTAGAACAGGCTGAGACTGAACAATATAAATGGAGTGAAATAACAAAAATCTGGAGTGGGAGGGGGGGACGGGGACGGGACGGGACAGGACAGGTTTCTGCAGGTTAAGAAGCAGTTGACCTTAAATCAGCAAATTAAGCTGTCGGTCAAACAGCCGTGCTGTGCTATCCGAAGCTGAATCATGGGATCCAGAGACTCTTCAGAGTGGGTTAACTCAGCACCTCAAAACAATCCAAATATCAATTTTATAGCTCTCCTAAGCAAACTTGCAGTGCAAAATGGGAGAGAAGATGAGGGGCATAAATTCATGCACTAATAAGTTTTGGAAGAAAGGTTATAGAGGAAGTGAATAAGTATTGCGATTTCTCTAAATTTCAAGGGCAAAAAATTACTCTGATTTGCTGTTCTCACTAAACTACTTTCCTCTTTAGCTATAATTATTGCACCCACGTGTGCAAATCTGGACCGAATTTAAAAGCAAAAAAAAAATTACATGCAAGACACTGTGTGACAATCAGTGTGACAAATTAACTCCACTTTAAAAATTCTTCCAAAGAACCACTTCAGAGAGACTTAACTTAATAATAATACAAGGACCAGGACAAGGAATATCTAAACATCTAGAAAGTTTACTTTAAGTCATTATAAGCAATAGCTTTCCTTCCTTCTCTCTGCCCCACTGCCATCATAAGAACCAGATTTCAGTATTTTAATGGTCGATATCTCCCCCCACTCACAAACTAGTTAAATTACAATATAAATCTGAATAATATTTATTCCACTAATATGAAATAATCTCCTTAAAAATTCAGCATTGTGAAACTTTAAGTAGATAGAGAAAGCTTAAGTGGTTTTTTTAGGAATTCTTCTGCTAATCCTCTATCATACCAACTGAAATAATGTAAGAGAATAGAATAGAAGAAAAAAACCAGAAAATCCTGTAATACCCAGTTACTTTTTAACTGTAGTGAGCTTTTACTAATTTATTGTCAGAGAAGCTCTGCTTTTGGACAAGAATAAAATTAGAATATGAAACTTATTATTGCCCTCCAATATTATTATAATTATAGAAAAGATATTATTAAGTATAGCATGCTGTCCAGCTGCACTTCCAACATTTTACTTGGACCTTTTGTTAGACACCTGCTATCTTTGCTGTAAGTCCATAGGACAAAAGTTCTAGGGTTTTTCAAAATTTTCCTTTTCCTTTCTCAAAAAAACTTCAGTATAAAACCTCATAATATTGCTCACTGTGAAGAAACATGACACTATAAAGGAAACTAAATTTACTGAATTTTTAATGCCACCCTCCATAAGAATGTCTTTTTTCAGACATATCCGGTGCCTTTCAAAGTATCAAATCTGGTTGAAAAAAACTAAAAAAACCACCAGTCCTTCAAAAATGTTGACTTGTAAGTCTGTGAAATTAAAATAGATTAAATAGAAAACTCGACACAAAGGTCTCTGCTATTTAAATCTGAAGCTTTTGCTTCACCAGTCCAATGGCAAAAAGTAAAATTCTTGTTTGACTTGTCTCAGACAAAGTATTCTAAGTGTATTTTCATATTAAGGAAGTATTTTTGCCAAACTAATCAACAGAATTTCAGCAGAGAAATGTTTATTTGACAGCTGTTTCAATACCAACATTAGCAGGCATACTGTACCTCTTGGGTAAAGCAAGGGGAGAGACCGATCACAAAAAGTAAGTGTAAAAATTCTCTTGGCTTTAGGAGCGCTAAGCTTTGATAAATTCTAAGGAAACATATTCATCTTAACCTCCTTAATTTCTAACTCAATGCTTCCCATCACACCATTATTCTAACTCATATATGTTGAGGCTGAGAATATTTCGTGAGGAAGACTTGAAAAAATGAATTGCTAAGATCATGTGACTGAGATGAGGAAGAGGAAGAAGGAAACGAAAACACCTTCAGGTGTTTAACAGGATAAAGTAAAATTTGGATTTAAAATATTTTTTGCAAAATTCACACCCCCTAAAATCTTAGTTATGCTCAGCAGAATTGTCGTAGAAGTACCTTAAAAAGTCATATGTCAGAGATTGTGAGTACCTCAGAATGCTAATAAATTATCTCTTAATTCTATGAAATTTGTTTGAGGTTAGATAGCAACAATTCTGCATATTGCTTATGCACAATTTGAAAAGCCAAATGCACATGAATATAATTGGGACAAATAAGCACGTTTTAGGACTATCTTCTCTTCAAAAGCACTCATCCTCTTGATCATCTTGAAATCAACATCAAATAATCCTGTACGTAATACCAGCAACTTGAAAATGTTAAAAAATAATAATGAATAAAGAATTACTTTGACATATAAGCAATTTTTGACTCTCTTTTATAGACAAAAAAGGTTAGAAAAATAAACTATCATATTTTTCCACTCTGTTGTTTCTCAGAAAAGATAAATTAAACCTGTGAAATAACTATAAAGTAATTAAACTATATATCATATATATTATTTAAATCTGATATTAAACTTACAAGCCACCAAGATAAACAAAGGACTAAAGCACCTCTCCTATGAAGAAAGGCTGAGAGAAGTGGGATAGTTTAGCCCGGAAAAGAGAAGGCTTTGGGGTGACCTGATTGTGGCCTTAGAGTACCTGAACGAAGCCCACAGGAAAGATGGAGAGAGACAATTTACAAGGGCCTGGAGTGACAGGACAAGGGGGAGTGTCTTCACACTGACAAAAAGTATGTTTAGATCAGATATTAGGAAAAAATTCTTCTCTGTGAGGGTGGTGAGGCACTGGCACAGGTTGCCCAGAGAAGTTGTGGATGCCCCACTCCTGGAAGTGTTCAAGGCCAGGCTGGATGGAGCTCTGAACAACCTGGTCTAGAGGAAGGTGTCCCTGACCATGGCAGGGGGTTGGAACCAGATGACCTGTAAGGTTGCTTTCTATGATTCCGTAATTCTAAGAGACCATTCTGTGGTTCCGTAATTCTAAGAGATCTACAGCAAATATGCTGTTCTTGATATGGTCCAGCTAACTGGGGATGACAACAGTAAGAGCTACACTCTCCCTGGGGAGGGGGGAGAAAAAGTCCCTGGTCCCTTTAGCCTACCTGTGCTATTTCCAGTCTGGTCCTAAGGCTTTACAGGAGGAGTTTGCAATGTCTTCAGTGTAAGAGAACTTGTTGGGGGAGCCATTGTAGCAGAGTGCTGGTTCATATTTTCCCCTCCCAGTTTTATGTATGTTGTTATAAATATTCATTTTCCTTGATTAATATGTATAAAGCTCTAGAAAGTTCTGTTAAACTCAACACCCCATTGGTTCCTACCCTAAGTCCCTCCTTTGTGTTATTCCCATAGGTGCATTCACTGTGAACCCTGTGTTCCTTCCCTTATCCTATTGGCTGTATTCCTTATCCCCGCCCTTACCATTCCCGGTATAAAACCTCCCAGAAGCCCTTGCGATTTGGCTTTCCGTTCCTGAACCTTCACTTTAATAAACCCCCGTGGAACTCATACAAGAAGCCTCCTCTCTCCTTCTTTGTCTCCACCTGCACACGCTGGATTACCTGCCCAGGGGCTGCTCCATCGGGTGAGGAGCTCACCTTTGGACTCTTTTTGTGTGTGTGCCGCCTTTACCAAAGACGTAGCAGCAAGACCTCTGAGCTAGCCATGTTTATATACCTGGGCTTGCGTGCTATATGCCATGAAGGTGCCAAGACCCTTTCCTGCTGAGAGGAGTGTGTTTCCTGCCCAGAGAAAGGGAGCGTAGACAGGGTGTCCCTGTCTGTTTTCTGCTGCCCCAGCAACATGGTGGTCTTTAAGGTCCCTTCCAACCCAGACCCATTCTGTCGTTCTATGATTCCATGATCCCATGTTCATAACTGCGTTTGTGCAGTTGTCAGGTGCCAACACAGATAGAAGCAGCAGAGAGGTGGGATGAGAAATTCTGTGTTACCCTGAGAAGGTCGCGGATGTGGCTTAAATGCCTCAGCAATAAACACCTGAAGATCTTCTGTGTGAACGAAAAAAAACCACACAGGTGTGGCAGCACAACATTAGTCTCTCAGCCTCTATTTCAAGAAATTTATAGCTATCCAAGCAGACTTAGATCCTCTCTTTCATTCTCTGGTCTGACTTGTGATCAATAAGCACTATTAAAATTAAATCACCTAATTTGCTAAATGCCCAACACAGGATTGTGAAAGCAAAATATGCAACTAATACCACTCTCAGAGCTGCTCAGAAATAGAAAGTAATTATAAAATATTGACAGTTTAGGAAATATTAAAATGTAAATACTGAATTTGTTTTAGAAAATTCTGCTTTAACTGCTCCTGTTTGTTCTCCCAACACTGCCATTTTCTTTTTTTTGTGTGCTGGTTTCCCTGTCTTTGTCTTATTTCCTATCAAATATAGGAGTCTTACCATTTTCTGATGTTTAAGTCCTGTTCATAGTACATGAAAAGAGATAAAGTTTGAGGTGATCACTTCATAGAACAGGCAGCAGAATGAACCACAATTTGCATGAAGCAGCAGGGTTTCCCTTCTGAATCAAAATTTTTAGCACTGGTGGGTTTATTTTCCTTTTTTTTTAACGAAGAAAAACATCTGTCCTGTATTTTTAATGTCATTCAAAAATCTGAGAATATCAGAAAGTTCTGAAAATATCTAATTGCCAAAAGTTTTGCTGTGATCAGTGTTTAAAAGTATTTAGCACCCCTCAATTTGAGTAATTCAATTATAAAATCCCATTTTTTATACTTTTGTTTGGAAAGTTATCGAAGTCTGTTAGCCAAGCAAAATGTTACAATGCAATTTTAATGATCAATTACAAAGTAACACAAAGTCATCATAAAGGTCATGGATATTAATATTCACTGAACAAACAAAAGATGCAGTTGATTTGTGTGAACCAATCTGGTTGGACAATCTGCTAAACAATGCTAAAAAAGGGATATAAACTTCTCAGCTAGTATTTCACTGGAATAATTCAGCCAGTTTTTGCACAGAATAAAGGTAAGGCTGGAGAAAACGAGGAAGAACAATTAAGCAAATGAATCCCCACCTCTGCAGTGCTGGCTGACCTATGGCAATGGCTAAACCTGGGCACCCATTCCAGTGAGCGCCGCCTTCGGAAGAGGGATACATGCAGCAGCTCTCGCCACTTGCATTTCATCAAGTAAATACTGCAGGGGGTATAATCAGCAGAATTAATTCAGTTAGACTGTGTCAGAGCCTGCCAAAAACCTGTGCTTGATGGTTCACTTCTTCATGAGCATTTCCAGCAAGTGTGTCACTAGTGCTAAGTGGCTCGGGTGCTGCTGCTGTGTGAGAAGCTGTAGGAATATGCTGAGCTTCGTAAATGTGTCCATTTTATACAGTCCATGAAATTCATGCTAATTGATCTGAAAGAAAAAGCAGCTCTCATTCCATTACCATGTCTTCCAAGTGCCTTTTAGGTACCAGCAAAATCAATATATTTCTGTAAATAAAATGTGAACTATATCTGTGTGGTCATAAATTTGATAAAAAGTGGTCAAATTTAAACTAATAACACCTTAATAAAATACATATCTGTATATTGGCAATTATGTCCCTATGGCCACACTTAACTTGAAAGAAAATAACAAACCTATGAAAACAAACACTTTATCATGGGTTGGAAGTAGATGATCTTTGAATTCCAAACCTATCTATGATAATGTACTATTATGAGAGGGTTTTGCCTTTACATTTTGCTGTTTTCTAAATGCATTTTAGTGTTGTTATTTTAATTATATTTTAACCATGTTGAAAAAAGGCCTATGAACTTATGCATGAGCAGAGTCACAGGCAGTCACCTGTGGCTGCAGCTGTGGGCAGATGTGTCTGGGTTTATGTTATCCTGAGTTGTCCCATGCTATGAGAGTGTGGACCTCTGTGAGCTCAGCACTGCACCCTAAGTCCAGCACTCAGCCAAAGAGCTGCAGCTTTACTGGCCCACGTTTTCTGTAGGATAAGCTTAGTCCTTGCAGACTGGAGGCTTGCCCCATTTTTCCAAGCCCAAAGTTAGTCACGCTTCAATGAAACACTTCTCTATGTAGTGCTATCAAAAAGCTCCCTGTGGTGTTCAGGCAGTTTATGGGGTGTGTGCTGGTTGTACCTACCAGTGACCAGAGCTCTGGCCAGACCATTAGCTATGGTGACCAATTCATTGCCTCTGGCTGTCCCAGTTCTTGTGGCCACTTTGATTCAATGCTGCTTTTGACTCTTCTTTCTTAACTTCGCAAGAAATGCTGCCAGCTCCTCACTAGCGTGTCCAGCCAAGAGATTAATGTCTTGCAACCATGAAGCAACCTATTACAACACATCTGTTCCTTTGTTGCCCATCATGAAGTACTGCTGGCTCTCAGAAATGAAAAATCCTGTCAGACACTTTTATTTTAGTTTCTCTTATCTATTTTTCACTCTGCAAGTCCCCAGTGACTCTTCCAGTTTAACATTCAATTTGCATCCATTTGTAGCTGAAGAAAAAATTATCTCTGTGTTTTCAGTAGATGATAAGTCTGCCAGGTGCCTCTAGACCATGGCACTAATAAGTTTATGGGAAGTTTCAGCTAAGGCTGGCCTGTCACAGATAAAGTTATACAGCTTCTATATAAATGGACAAAGGCCAAAACCACCTCCTTTCTTTGGGCAAGTGGCATTTTGGTTTTGCTCACACCCACTGAAACACAAGCCATCAATCTTCAATGTTAACCCTATTTTAAGGCATTGACTCCAAACTGCCCCCTGAATTGTTTTCAGCCAGTTTAATTCTGTGCTTTCTGCTACAGAGCCTCAGCAGTGTTAAAGCACCAAGCTGTCTATTAAAACTTAAAACCCATCGCTGAACAGTTTTACACATCAATGCTTTTAAGGTACTGTGGTTAGCTACATCACAGAGAAATAACTTGCTGGCTTCATTTCTCTCCTGCGGCATCTAATTTCCACTACACAGTATTTAAACGTGTTTATTCATTCATGGGTCTGATAGTTTTAGAAATGGCATCTCAGTATCACTCACATTTTCAAAGCTACCAGTTGCTATGCTTTCACTACATTTTCCAGACAGGAAATCAGGTTATTTCTGTATTCATCATGTTCAATCCATCCTATCAAGTTGTTAAGTTCCTCAGTGAAATAAAAAAGCCCAAAAGATAGTGCCTTGAAAAGGTGCTTTCCAAAAAGATTGAAAAAACATAACAGGACTTGTGCTGCGGTTTCAGAGCCCGGGCAATAATTTAGGCAGCAAAAATGGAACAAGATAACTCCCCAGTAATTTTTCCCCTGTAAGTAGTGTAGAAATATAGGATGAATTAAGTTGTAAGGTTACTTGGGTTTGGAGTTTATATGGCCCAATCTCAGCATTAGGAATTATTCTCTTTTGATGTCATCTTTCTTAGAAGAAGTAAAATTAAGCAGAAGAAGATTTATAAAGGCATAAATTAGGAACTTGTAGTAGGATTATAGTTTCTCTGGTATTAGTGCTTTGAAAATTCACCTGTGTCCTGAAAAGTATAAACTGCCCTTCCAGAAGAGCACATTCTGATCAGAAAGAGCAGACAGATACACTTGAACCTGGTAATGTTCAGCTGCTCTCACAATAGTTCTGTTTTAATGCCTCTCCAGGGTTTTTGTCGCATTGCCTATATTTCAGAGAAGCAAGACAATGTTTGTTTTACCTTGCGACCTTGCAATAAAAACAAATTATTTGTAAGCATCGTTTTTGGCACCATATGCCTTTTTCTGTGCTCAGCATAATTCAGTGAATGTTTCACTTTTTTTAATTTTAATATTCCTGCCATCACAGAGTCACATAGTCATTTAGGTTGGAAAAGGCTCCAAGATTATCCAAGTCCAAAATTGGACCTATCACCACCTTGTCAACTAGATCCTAGCACTAAATGCCATGTCCAGTCTTGAACACCTGCAGGGGTGATGACTCCCCCATTTCCCTGACAGTTCCAAAATTTAACACTCCCTTCTGTGAAGAAATTCCTCCTGATGTCCAACCTGAACCTCCCCTGGTGCAACTTGAGGCCATTTCCTCTTTTCCTGTCACTTGCTCCCAGGGAGAAGAGCCCAACCCAACCTGGCTACACCCTCCTGTCAGGGAGTTCTAGAGAGTGATAAGGTCTCCCTTGGGCCTCCTTTTTTCCAGGCTAAACTGCCCAGCAGAAACCCTTTCCATTGCTCTTGCAAAGAATCCCTCAGCTGTTGTCTGTGCATCCTACACTGTGTTTGCAAACGTGTGCAAAGGAATGAACAATTGTTCTTGTTTTGGCATCTTTATCCATAGGATGCACACAGGCCTGACATTGGCCGTGTGTAGGATTTTCTTCAGTCCTCTGTAGGACTCATTTTCATCCTTGCTGCCACACGCCTCCTGTATTTGTAGCTGTCTTGTGTCCTGTTTATTGTGGTTTTCCAAAGCCTTGTGAGGCTCTGGACAGGCCAGATGGGCTCAGAATTTCCATAGTGAGTAAGAGCAGATAGTGACAGGAGAAGAGGGAATGGATTCAAACTGACTGAGAGTAAGTTCAGATTAAATGTTAGGAAAAAATCTTTTCAGTGAGAGTGGTGAGGTATTGCAACATGTTGCCTGGTGAAGTTGTGGATGCCCCATCCCAGGAAGTGTTCAACACGAGGTTGGATGGGGCTCTGAGCAGCCTGGTCTAGGGAAAGTTCTCCCTGTCCACAGCAGAAGGGTTGGAACAAGATGATCTTTGTGGTCCCTTCCAACCCAGGCCATTCCGTGATTCCATGATTCTGTGAGGCTGGAGTTCAGAAATCAGGGCCAGTGTCAGAGAGTGGTGACCTGCTGATGGAGCTGTGTCTCACAAGTAGATGTCACAGACGTGATAATCCTGTTGCCCGATGAATTAGAGCACTAATCACTGCCATTAGCATCAGTGTGCCTTCCTTTTCTTGCCAAATTCTAATGGCTTCCTAAGTGATTATTCCTGAACTCTTCCAACAGTTTATTTAGGGGGAACTTATCTGGTAAAAAGAGAACACTGCAGCAAAGATATCTACAACAGTGTTAGTGATTTAGACTGTGCAATTACAGAAATTACACACTTCTAGGGTGTACTTCAGCTTCCTCTAAGGTGGATTCCTTAAATAGATTATTCCTATTCCAGAAAATCCTCCTCTTCAATGGCTATACAAACCATTCAGGGAAACAGCAACAACCTAGGTGTCTGAAACTAAATGAGGATTATTGGTATTTCCAGATTTCTGTGAAGGACTCACAACAAAATATGCCATATAGTCTTATATCATAGTAAGTTCTTTCATGTTTCCACTTCTCTCAAGTCTTGTATATTTCAATTTTTTGACATGGAATGCAGAATCCCCAGGTTTTATATAATAAGCAGCTTTCCTACCCACTTCAGCTGAAAACAGTTGAACACATGAGTGTCAGGACCAGATACGTATAGAAATAAAATTATTTTCTGCCTATCTTCTGTTTTGAGGATGCCTGTGGCTTGAAGGGGCAGCATAGAGCACTGTTTAAAATCTCTCCAGCTGTGCTTCACATTTCAGAAAGTATTTTGTTGTATCCCTGCTATGCCTGGTGTTCAGTGATCAGTCTGGAAAAGAAAAAACTTCATGGTAACCTAATTGTGGCCTTCCAGTTCCTGAAGGGAGACCACGGGAAAGATGGAAAAAGACTGTTTACTAGAGCCTGGAGTGGCAGAATGAGGGGGAATGGCTTCACACTGACAGAGAGAAGGTTTAGATCAGATATTACAAAGAAATTCTTTGCTGGGAGGGTGGTGGGGCACTGTCACAGGTTGCCCAGAGAAGCTGTGGATGTCCCATCCCTGGAAATGTTCGATGCCAGGTTGGATGGAGTTCTGAGCAACCTGCTCTAGTGGAAGGTGTCCCTGCCCATGGCAGGAGGACAGAACTACATGACCTGTAAGGTCATTTAAGGTCCCTTTCAACCCAGGCGATTCTATGATTCTATAATTGTAAGAGATCTGCAGCAAATATGCTGTTCTTGATGTGGTCCAGCTAACTGGGTATGACAAGAGTAAGAGCTACACATTCCCTGGGGAGGGGGGAGAAAAAGTCCCTGGTCCCTTTCGCCTACCTGTGTGCTATTTCCAGTCTGGTCCCAAGGCTTTACAGGAGGGGTTTGCAATGTCTTCAGTGTAAGAGAACTTGTTGGAGGAGTCACGAAGGTGCCAAGACTCTTCCCTGATGAGAGGACTGGAGGACTTCCTGCCCGGGGAAAGGGAATGTAGACAGGGTGGCCTTTTCTCTTTTCTGCTTCACCAGCAACAGAACAGCAGTCTGGTAACTATCTACAGCATGAGCAGTCCAACTAACTTCTCACTCCGCTGGAAGCATGACAGGAAAAGGGGAAAAATGTTCTAGAATACAAAATGAGACAGATGGTCTGTTAAAAAAAATTAGCAGCAGCAAGTCTCTCTAAAAGGCAGTTGGGGTCTACCCAGAAAGAAACTGAAAGTGCCAGAGAAAGCCAAATTACTGCTGCTGTTCCAATTTTATGGATGCACAGTTGGGTGAAAGAGGGCCGGAGTCTTCCCTGCATGTGTTTAGATAGAGATGCCAGTAGTGAATTTAGCAATCAATCAGCAGTCAAGGCAAGGCAGTCCAAATGTAATGTTTATATTGAATTTTCTGGGCAG
The DNA here is from genome assembly GCA_013397115.1 of Edolisoma coerulescens. Lineage (NCBI taxonomy): Eukaryota > Metazoa > Chordata > Aves > Passeriformes > Campephagidae > Edolisoma > Edolisoma coerulescens. The sequence goes on along the minus strand of VWZW01004510.1, from coordinate 3,801,823 downwards.
GGGTAAGATGAGGCTGAGGGTTTTCTCTCTCTCTCCTTTTCTCACGTCTCCAGTTTAACTGTTGGAAGATTCTCAATGCAATACATCTGTGAATAAGGTAGATGTGGTGCTGAGAAGTAGAAATGTATTAAAGCTGTTGGATTGTGCAAGTAACTGATTAGGAATCCCATCCAAATACTGTATTTCTCTCTGGCCTGTGCTAAATGCTGAGACAGGGAGAATTTCCCCATTTCTGCAGAACTACCAAGGCTCTATTTCTGCTCCTAGTGTTTTAATTCCAGTAGTTAAAAGCATGTTAACAAGAACAGCAGTCTCTCAAAGGGAAAAAAATCTGTAGAATTCTGTAACAATGACATTTGCTTCATTGTAATGAGGTGCCCCATGCCAGTATGTATAAAACAAGATGCAAGTGGCAAAGCTGTCATCCATGCTTGCACAAAGGCCCTCTAAATCAGCAGCAAATGGTCAGAATGAGAGCCTTGTGGCTCAGATCAGAGAAGGTGGCACTGGTTGCTAGGGCAGCATGGACAGTATTGAAGGATGGTGGATGAATAGAATACATTTGGGAATTTACTTACTGGTGGATGGAGAAGAAACTGGGGAAAACTTATGGAAGATCACTGAGCCATCACATGTGTAATGGGAGCTTTTAGAGGACAGAATCAAGCCCTTTTTTTTT
>VWZW01004510.1:3758087-3801135 GCA_013397115.1 Edolisoma coerulescens | reverse complement strand
TTTTTTTTTTTTTAAACACAGGATAGAATTGAAAAGGTGGAGCCTGTGCACAAACCAAAGATCTCACAGTCACCTGTTGTGATGATCACAAAATCCCACAATGGCTCAGATTGAAAGGGACCACAGAGGGTCATCTGGTCCAATCCCCCTGCTCATGCAGGGTCATCCCAGAGCACATGGCACAGGATTGTGTCCACGTGGTTCTGGAATATCTCCGGTGAGGGAGACTCTACACTCTCTCTGGAAAATCTGTTCCAGTGCTCAGCCACTGCACAGTGAAGTTCTTCCTCATGTTGAGGTGGAACTTCCTGTGCATCAGTTTCTCCCTCTGCCTCTTGTCCCACTGCTGGGCACCACCGAGCAGAGCCTGGTCCATGCTCTGACCCCTCCCTGCAGGCACTGACAGACATGGATGGGGTCCCCTCTCAGTCACTGAGTGAATCAGCAGAAGTCAGTATCTCCAGGCATTGGCTCTGCCTAGGCAAGGTGAACAGGACTGCTTTGTGATTATCTTAACAAGAATTCCCTGTTTGGATATAGGGGCCTGTGTTAGTTCTTCTGTGCATGGCATCTTGGTTATAAGGCCTTTTTGTTTGCCTTTTTAGAGAAGTCTAACCAATCTCACAAAGACAGGCTGTTTCTAGAGGAATGCAATCAGGGGAAAGTACCTGCAATTCCCTTTTAACTTCACCATTGCAATACTTCATCACACCAACCAATCCTCAAAAATGGAGCACCATGTGTGGGATACCTGCTTACCTCAACTGAGAAACTTTAACTGGTGAGGAAGAACTGGGGATGCTGAAGATGAATCTCATAGCAGCAAGGGCCAGCGAAGCAATACTTGGGAAGCTCAGAAGATGGAAAGTGAAACAAGTTATGGAGGTGCAGTGAAAGTGGTGTTGCTCTAGTTATATTTGCTGACAGACCACTAAATCAATTCACAGTGAATTTGCACTCCTAGTTAATGCATGAGGCAAAGAACCAGGTTCTCACCACCTGAAACCTGATATGGAAAACTGTTCCTTAGAAAGAGCCCAGTCCCTCTGGGAATTTTAATATTCACATGTATTCCTGGCATCAGCATGCTTGCCAAAGAAACTGCATTTTCTTGGACAAGCATCGCTTTACAGTCTTCAATACAAATATGAGGGTCGGGCCACTTTGTGTCTGTTCTTTATTCTTTACTCTGCTGTACCATGCACAGACAAAGAGAGAAACAATAACTCTTTGAAGTTAATAAGCAGAATTTTCTCTGGAAATCATTAAAAGATTTCAAGGGATAGGGCAGGGAACCAGCAAAAGCTGCCACAGAGCAGAGTGAGCAGTAGGGCTCAGCACAACAGGAATGGATGGAGCTAGAGGACTGATACAAAACACTCTTTTTCTCTTTCCCTATCCTTCAAGTCTGGCAGGGGAAAAAAGACACACAAGATGAAAAAGGAATCTCTCATCTGTCAAGTGCCCTGGAAGACAGTGAGACAAGTCTGGAATTCCTACCTGTTAACCAGGTTGTGACCAGCTCTGCCACTCAGCTGGATTCTGACAGACTTTCCAGGTAAGTGAAAGTCGAATCAGAATTGGCTTTATGTGTGGTCTGACACTAGGACCTCATATCTATTCTATTATTGTTCGTGTGAAAAAGAAATCGAACTTGACCAGCACTAGAACAAGGACGTGTGTGCACAGCTCCATTCTCCTTTGCCTCCCCCTACAAAACTTGTTCCAGAATGTGTTTCATCCTGCCATGTAAATATTGCTGCCTTTGTATGTCCTTAGGTTAAATTTTGATTCAGAACAATTTTCCTGGAATCAAGCTGCCTAAAACTTTGGCCTGATTTCTCTTACAAGTTTTTAATCTCTCCAGTTTCATTATAGTAAGACTAAATGTATGTGTCTAAATGTGAAATTTCTAAAGCACTAAAGCAGACTGAAACACCTTTTGAGACAGAAAGCAGTCATCTGAAAATGCTGATCTACATTTCTGGCCAAGAAGGAGCAATATACCAGCTCTGTGCTTTCCCAGCATCAGTTCACTCCAGCACCAGTTCACAGCACAGGGCTGATTTGATTTTCACTGATTGCCAGCAGCCTCAAGGGGCCAGCTGCTTTAGCAGCTGGAGACCAGCCAGGAGTAAAGTGGCCCTGGCCACCAGCCCCTCTGCTGATGGCAGGGAAGGAGGTGCACAAACTACAGCAGCAACTGCCCGAAGATTGCTGAAATGGGCCAGAAAACCAGCAGCTGCCAGCTACTCCAATTTTAAGGTCAGCTTTGACCCAGCAGACTGGTGCAAAACTGTCCTCCTGCTTTGGTGGATCTAGCTCCAAGTGTGTGAGCTTCCTTACACTTCTTTTTCCCTTACCTTGTTATATTAGAAGTAAAAAGTGGTTGGCTGTAAGGAAAAAAAAGCCTGCAATATATTTGCTTACTTTCTAAAATCAATTCAACTTAAAATTTATTTGTTTTCTGCCTTAACTTCCTCTTCTTAATCCAGGGAATAAAGCCAGTAGAAGGGTACTTGTAGTGCTTCCTTAACGATATATGAGGTTATTTTAAGGGTCAAAGTATTTTGCCTTTTGAATGCCACACTTTGGAGTAAAAATAAAAAGCCTCTTTTGTGGTATTATAGGCACACTTAAATACTGTTTTCCATGAACTGCCAGTTATTGGTAAAGTGACATTCTCACATTAAAAGGTGTTACAGAGTAGCTATGGGTCAATTGACAATTGACAGCAGACTTACACCAAAAAAACATTTAAAGAGCAGTTGTGTCTACTTCAGCAGATTCTTAATAAATCACCTGATAAATTACACTGTTGTAGCTAAGGTGGGTGAAATTGTTTCAAAACATGTTTGTCCAGATTTCATCTTTTTGCCTTCTGCAGGCTTCCAGGAAAAACACTTTTTTTTTGCCTTTTTTTCCTCAAACTTGTATATTAAACATGTTGCTAGAGCTCTGGCAAAAAAACTGAAAAATGCAAATAAAGATGTGTTTTTTAAAAATTTTTAATGTAATTTTAGCTGTACTATAACTATTCACTTTTTATTTCAAATTCTCATTTTTAGTAGAAATACAATAGGTGATAGTACAGAACTGTTCTACAGTATCAACAGTGCTTAAATCTATTCAGTTAACTGCCTTGATACGTCTCTAGATAAATACTCTTGAAGTAGAATTTTAACATTAATTGTTATAGGCAATTGTTATAGGGATTTGCTTGTACCTGAATTTATTTTTGTGATAGTTATTTGACCTAAGTGAAAAAAAGCCCCTCTATAAATACAAGAAGTGAGTTTTGTCAACGGGTAGTTTAAATAAGATCGTTTCATCCTTTTCAGAGGAATTATTATACATAAATATTTTATTTATTTTATTTTCATTTACTCCATTGAAAATTTTGTATTCAATGTGTGTGCTTTGATAAATACTATAAACATTCTAAAAAGTTATTCAAAAGAAGATAACGAAATGCCAGATTTTGCACATTTTCAAAATTTGAATGTTAAAAGATGTGCTTTGTTAACCACAACTGATTTATACTGATTCAGGAGTTGGCCCATATATATATTTTCCAAGTGTGTTCCCATAAGTTCAAAGATATGGTTAACAAATTCTTAAATGGAAAAATATCACAATATAAACAGGTGGCTTCTTTTCCTCACCTATGCACATACAGAAACAAGGTAAATATGGAAAATGTGCTTTCTAAATGCATAAACACGCTTAGATGTGAAATCGAAGGCTTTGTCCACCTAGACAGATGAAATCCTGAACACCTTTGGGATCCCAACATTTCGAAATATCTTTGTTGTCAGAGGAAACCTATACTTTCGAGCAACCCTTCCCATCAGTCTATGTGCACTTCAAAGGTTTCTATCTACCTTTTGAAGTGCACTATCCATATCCAACACTAAAGCTTTTCTAAGTGGAGACTGGCAGCTGTAAAAATAGACTGTAAATCTGGTTTCAGCCAGACTGTAAGTAGATTTAAAGACATATTTTAAAAAGTCCTGAGAGCCTGTCTTGATTACGGTGCCAAGAATTTCTACCTTGACATTTTCACTCAGTAACTCCTTTCCCTAGTGGCCCATCAGAAACCTCTCTGCTCCTCATCACCTCCCCTTAATGCTTCTTAAGACAAAACAGGGCTGGAGATGAAGTCCCTGATGTATAGTGCCTCCAATGAAAGGCTGGAGCAAATGGTCAAGGCATTATCTGTAGATAAAAACACAAGTATTCTTTCCACATGCTGCTGTGTGGATGGTAATAGGAACAAGATAAACGCTCTGTGCTTGTGTCTGTAATTCTGTTATAGAAAGCAACTGCTGTGGACTGCGTTCTTCCATTCTTACCCAGAAGCTTTCTCTGCTGCTTCTGTGCTCCACACTGGAGTCTTCAGTCCACAGCATTTTGAAGGTACAGAACACTAGGAAATTGGGAACCTAAGTCACCTCTTTCTGTATCATTAGATGTCAAAATGCTTTACAAAGGCAGCAGTCGTAGTTACTTCATAATACAGCTATAAAAATAAAGGTATGTCATAGACACCTGCAATCCCTTTGAGGCTGAAGTGATCTCTTTAAGCCCACCAAGGACACCAGTGTGAGAGCAAGGAACAGGACCCTGCAGCTCAGGTGCCAAAAAAAATTATTACACCAATGAGTCCACAGTATTTTTTTAGTCTATGGCATCTGATGTTCATAAAGAACACAGGTATTTGTTACAGCTTGAAGTTTCTCATTTGAATGTCTCAAATCCTGGTCTTCTGAATCCAAACATCATACAGCCTTTTCCATAAAATGAGTCTCTGTTACTACAAAAACCATTTTGAGAGAGTGTTTTCCTCTGTAGAAGCAGATGGGATTTTTGCAAAGCACCTAACAATGACCATCAACAGGAAAAACATGTCTCATTTATTGAGACTGAAAGAACAAAAGAGCTTCTGGATCCCTCTTTCTGGGAATTGGGTTTAATGTTGTATTTAAGTCTGTTGTGGTTCTACATTTGATTGTGACGTTTGGCACAGTTAGAATCAGCATATTCTGAAAATGTACAATTATTTTGAGCTAGATCACCTTAACAGACCTTTGAAGGAATGATATCAGATAACTTTGTAATATATGGGGCCCACTTACACTGAGCTTGTCAAAATTTTAAATAGATGAGTGTCAGTGCTGGCAGGAGACTTGCCTTCTTCCTGGAAGAGTATTTTATTTTGGTTTACGTAGCAAAAGAGAAGGGAAAGCATGAGAAGAGCAGTTAAGACACTCTGGGTAAACCTAAAATATTTTTAAAATGCCCAGAGAGGTTAATGAGATGTTGAAGTGTTGTTGTTTTTTTCTAAGATGAGAGTAAGAAATTATTACTTTTGATACCTCTGCCAGTAGCTTGAAGCTCTTCCTCCTCATTCCTGCCTGATCAGTGTCCCAGTTCCTTCCTGTGCTCTTACTGATTCCCTTTTTGGTAGTGCTCTATAGCAGTGCAGGATTTATCCCAAATTAAAGCACTTACAAAGACAGTGTATTACATTCATAGAAGCTTTGGCTTACTTTTCAAGGTTTACTGTGAGGTTTTATTATAACTATGGAAAAACAAGTCTGTCTAGGTTTTTGTCTTCTATACTTAGCATTACAAAATCTATATAGTGTTTAGTGCTGTAGTGTTTCCATAGGAAAAAAAGAGTCTTAATATTTAAACAGTACAGGATAACTTACCAATATTAATATTTGCATTTTTAATAAGTAATGTCACAATGCCCAAGATTTGTTCCTGAAAATTAATTATCAATGAAGAAATTATTTACAGTAAGAATACACTGGCGGAACAGTAACATCTGGCTTAATTCTTTGATTTCCATTCTGATAAGGCTGTAAAATCTAATAAAATTAATTAGTAACAAAAGAACCAAGCATCATAGCACGTTTGGAGAGGTGGAACCTCTATACTATAACTGCCTTGTCTAGAGCTGCTTTCCAGTGTATTTATTGCATTAAAATGTAACAGTTGACAGTAATGGAGAGGTGGTGTTGTTTTTTCCTTTAAAAAAAATTATAGGACACCCGCTCATCCTGTGCATGCTAAGCTGTACAGCTTCTCCCAGAAAGGGATCAAGCCATTTCAAAATCTCTTAGCCCTTGTTCTCTGCTGTGGCCACCCAAGACTTGCTTCATCTCCTTGGTGCACTTCCAGAGAAACATCTTATTTCCATCCTTCTCTTGGGTCTGTCAGTGTCCTTGATTTTCCCATGCTTTCCTGTTAGTACCTAACCTATGTATTGCGAGCCATCCTGTCCTCTAAAGTCATCTTTTGGTTACAGTAGGTACAGGGTATTAGTTGTGGGAACACGGCTCTCAGCCAGGCCATCCTCCCTTCTGAACTGGGGACTGGGACCTTGGCACAGGGAAAACGTGGACCTGTTTGAGTGAGTCCAGAGGAGGACATCAAGTTGATCAGAGGGCTGGAGCACCTCTCCTGTGAGGAAAGGCTGAGAGAATTGGGATTGTTCAGACTGGAAAAGAGAAGGCTTTGGGGTGGCTTAATTATGCCCTTAGACTACCTGAAGGGAGCCCACAGGAAAGATGGAGAGAGACTATTTACAAGGGCCTGGATTGACAGGAGAAGGGGAATGGCTTCAAACTGACAGAGAGTATGTTTAGATCAGATATTAGGAAAAAATTCTACCTTGTGAGGGTGGTGAGGCACTGGCACAGGTCATCCAGAGAAGCTGTGACTGCCCCACCCCTGGAAGTGTTCAAGGCCAGGCTGGATGGAGCTCTGAACAACCTGGTCTAGAGGAAGGTGTCCCTGACCATGGCAGGGGGTTGGAATGAGATGATCTTTAAGGTCCCTTCCAATCCAAATCATTCTGTGATTCCATGATTTTCAAGCTCATATCTGAAAATGCACAATGCTTGTATGTGTGCACATGTGTGCAGCATGCCCTGTGTAATTCAGGCGAGTTCCTCTCTCTCAGCTTGGCGTTATCTCTGTAAGGCCTGTGCAGAGCTCTGCAGGCAGGGAGGGGACAGTGGGCAGAGTGGGAGCAGGAGGCTATGGAAAATAACATCAACCATGCTTGGGGGATGGGCTGTAATTAGGATTTTACTGAACTCCAGCTGATTTTACCAAACTCAGGTGAGTTGTGTCCAGCACATGTTCAGTGCCCTTGTCCGGCAGAATGGGCAATGTGATGAGCTGGGATGTGAGCCCATAAGCCCCCACCACACAGCTTTGCCAGGGGATTTACTAGAAGTGGTAGGATACCACAGCTCTACACCTACTCCAGCAAACCAGGATATATCCATTCTCTCCCATGAGTTCCAGTCGAGGCTGCAGACACGACTGACCCTAAGCATGTGTCGAAGCCTTGCTGTCTCTTTAGCAAGCAATTGATATGCATATTTTTAATAAAAATGATGCATTAAAGTGAAGGAAGCACTAAGCTGTTTTGTTGAATAGCAAGCCTGAAATAATTTCCTGGGTTAAGGAGAGAGGTTGAGAATGAAGTACACCCTTGGACAGAAAGTAAATGCCTAGAGCTTAAGCAGTGATTCACTACAGAGACAGGGAGGGTAGTCTGAGGGTTTGCGTCATCTAAGACATGTTACTGGTACAGCCTGTGATGAACAGACTCTTTGGGGATGGGAGTCAAGATTCATGATCTCCATATTCCCTGAAGAATGTCTCATAGAAACTTCATAGAGTTTTTAAATATCCCTTTCCAGGCTCTGTGCCTGCTGGAAAGCTTTGCTTATTCAGCATCTGCAGGTGTCAGCTTCAAAAACGATGGCTTAGCCCAGGGGCTTAGCAATTAGACCCTGATCCATTAAGATACTCTATTTAAGAGCTCTCTGAACCCACTCCTCACCCCCTCTCCAGTGCAGTAGCAAAGAAAGTAACAGGGCTTTCTGTAAGTAGTGTGCATTTCACCTTGATGGTATTTCAAATGAAACATGCAGTTAAGTAGATTTCGTATTTGCAGGTTTCTTCATATTTCAATTGATTTTAAGATTTCCTTCTCTTCTTTCTTCAAGTCTTTAATTATTCCTTTCTTTTTCCCTACATTTTATAGCTAATGCTTTAGTATTACTGTTACAATTGTTTTGAAATTTTCCAATCCTAGTAGGTATTTTTGCATTACACAGAAAAATGTGAACTCTGGACTATTTCCACAAGAGATACTCTGTCATAATTCATGATAATTCTGGTATAGCAAGAAAAATCAGCAGGCTAGTCCTAGTCAATACATCAGAGAGAAATCGATTACAAATATGTGTCATTAATTTATGCCAGTGGAGGGTTTGTTCATTCTGAAAACTGGGATCTCAGCCTGGGCTATGTTTTAATAAGCACTAGCAAAATGTTCTCCTTTTTAAAAAATACTCTCAAAACTGCCAGACACGGTGTGATTCCTGGGGCTGTCCTGCACAGGACCTTGAGTTGGGCTTCAGAGATCCGTGTGCGTCCCTTCCAACTCAGGATATTCTGTGATTCTCTGATTCCATGATGAGGTTGTACAGGTCATGAATAGAACTCATGACTTCGGGCATGGCCTACAATGCTGGTGCTCCAAATGTGCTTATCATCAGGGATATCTCAAAATCCTTCCTTGAATGCATTTGGAAAAATGGTCGCAATGCTGAAATTTCAGCCAAAAAAAAAAAAATAGAATTAATAAAATTCACAAATAAATGCCATAACCTGAAAGGGTAAAATACAAAAGTTTTGCTTTAATGACTGTATTTTAGTCAGTACCTAGTGAGAACATGCTGGGTATGGTGGGTATAGATTGTCTGTGGATACAGCCAGTGTGACAACACATACTGTGCCTGGAAACACTAATGTTTCCCAAAGCCCCCCCCTTGGAAAGATGGCTCAGCCTGCTCTGGCTCAAGCATCATCCTTTTCCTGTCCCCTCCTCTTCAGGAGAAACCTGAAATCTTTAAACACTCCTCTTCCAGGAGAAATCTTTAAACTCAGGAAGTGTCTAGAGCAGGATTGAAACAGTCACCTCTCTGTCAGGCCCTCAGTGGGTCACAGAGAGGCAAACACAAAAGCGCTTTAATCTCATTTGCATTTTATGTCATCAAAATGGCTCTGAGGGTGAACACATTGCACTATAACTAATCCTAAAAGTTAAAAAAAAAAAAGTAGGGCAAGCCCTGCAAAAATAATCATATTAGAACTGAAGCGATGAGATATTTGTATTTAAGGAGGATAATTTTGACATTCTGAGCTTTTATTCTGCATTCCTTTCATGCTTTCAAATTTTTGCTTATAGCCAAGAGGGTTACAATCTTTTTTTCTTCCTTTTCTGCTGTTATTTTATGCAGTATTTGAACCCATAACCTGGTCTTTAAGAAAAATATTCTGTATCACAGGACACATAATAAAATTGAGGGAATTATTTTTTTTTTAATAAAGGCTTTGTAAAAATTAATATTTTTTGAGTGCTGAAAAAAATACCACACATTTATATGTGGATAGGAACATGCGTACATACATATATCAATGACTAATGACTGCCCATGTTCATTGGACACTGTGAGTACACACTTGTTTTCTTGAAGTATCCAAAATTCTCTCATTCCTAGGCCAAAGACTATATTTAGAACTTTTGTTCCTGGAGTGCAAAGTGTTTTCGATCAGATTAATTTTTTTTTAAATTTTATTTCATTGAATAGTCTAGTATTGGGTATATCCATGAAAGGTTTCTTGCATGTTTTCCTAGTTTGCTTTAGGATTGTGAAATATAGGTTGAGTAGTCATTGTTCTATTCTATCAGTTTCTAGACTCTGTAATCTTTTAATAGTCCCTTCAACTCTTATCTATTCTGTTCCTAATTCCTCATTTTACTGCCTTGGTAATCTGATTCTAGTGCAGAGAAATCTCCACCTTCCTCACTTTTTAAACTCAATGCAGCAATGACTTATCTTTTGGTATAGTTCATCATTTCCTTTTAGCTGGTTTTTTTTTTTACTGAACTTTCTTCTGTGCTCAGTTAGAAAAAACATTACAGCAGAAATAGCACAATCTCTTGCTAGCCTCTAACCCTACCAAAATGTATTACCAAACCTCAAATGCAGAGTAGGGAAAATTTAGGCTGAACTGTGTCCTTTCAAAGTGCCACAAGGAGTAGTGATTCTCCTGAGTCAGTTCCAGTGCCTGTTTCTGGGGCTGCCGAGCTGAAAAAAAAACCTTTTGACTGAATATCAGCTTAAATCAATAATTGCCCTGTTCATTAAAGACCCCATTGCATCAAAACAGATTTGCTCAGAATTTCCTTCCTGGTTGTAATTCCATTTCCTTTTCCTAAACAGTGGTAGGAAAATGCTGCAAAAGAAATTCCACTTCCTAAAAATTCTTCCAATTCTAGCAGCACACAAATCAGCCACATTTCAGTGGTGCTCTCTGCTCTGCCACAGCTGCTGTCCTCCACTCCTCCTGGCCTTTTCAAGGCTGCAGTAAAAGTCCCTCACAGATCTTGACAGGCAATTCCTTGCACTCCTTCAGAAACCAACCCCAAATATGGTCAGTGCCAGTGATAGGGAAGAGAAAAGCATGCCCAAGAAAAATTTTCCCAAAGGTATTGGCCACTGGGACTCAACCCAGTGGGAATTCAATAGGAATTGCTCCACTGATAGCGAGAGGTAATAAATCTAAGGGCTGTGTGAGTTCTGGAGAGCTCAAATCTGTGGGGCACCAAAAGTGTCTGTGCTTCTTTTCTTGACATAGACAGATGGGGCCAGAAATCACCTGCCAGTCACCTCTTCCAGAAAAGAAATGCTGAAATTCCCCAGAAACCTGTGATCTCTTGGCCCTACTGCAATTTTGTCTAATGTCTGCTGATATTGTGTTGGTCAATGCTAGAGATGTGCACAGTACAAACAGAGTTTTGCAACCCAGTAAACAAGTCATTTCTGGATTTTTGATATAACTGATGAAGACCAGGAAAACATCTGGAAATTCTCAGGCCATGATACTTCTTCACATGCACGATTTGTAACATTTTCATGGGGTGAGATCAGCTGTGATTTAGGAATAAAAACAGTCCTGTTCAGGTTTTGAGGATTTTTTTAGACTAGCATGAAAGCTTCTGAAAATTTTGTTTTACCCATCTTGTTGTCATCATAGCTTTCTTTAACAACAGAAGCCAAAAACCTAAAAATAAAACCAAACCATTTAAAGATTTCGCTTAGTGGTTGGAGAAGCCTTCATAGTTTCTTTACAGAATGAACACCTCTTGCTTCCTGTTCTGAAATTTGCAGCAGTTTTCTTGAACACGTCTCTGTCAGATTAACTGAAGCCACAGAATCTGACCAAAATGAAACAACAGCATGTCTTTGCAAGTTACTTACTTGCATCAATTTTAAAAAGGTACCACTGCACTCCAGTTAAAAATTGGATTCTTTTCAAACAATTTACCAATGCCTGGCTTGTTTTCAATCCAAAGAACTCCAAGTATTATTAACTCCTGCATCTGATTAAATTTGTCTGCAAATATTGCTCAATTCTCCTCTCCCTCAGGTGAGTTTCTGTGATAAATGTCTTTTATCTCTGCTGAAACTTTGGTATCCATCTCTCTCCCTCTAACAAGCCATACACATTTTAAGAGGCATATGTCTTTTCACAAAATGAAATCTGAGGCCAAGATCTCTAGCAATGCATTGTATGGGGCATATTCTATTATTCTTCACAAAATCACAGTTCTGTGGGTGTATTTTTTTAGTGCGTCCCAGGTTTTGTTGTCATTATTGTCTGAATTTGCTGGTCAGTGTGGTAGATACTCAGGCCTGTGAGAGGGTGGGAGGAAAAAGCTTCTCAACTTTAAGCTAGTTTGTGCCTTACTCTGGATTCTGGGAAAGCAATTTCACAAGTGTGTCATCCTAACCATTTTCCAAGCTTCTACGGGTTTGATTGCATCCAGGACACTTAGGAACATGATGTCTTAAATAAGATGTTTCAAACCAATCAAGGGGAATGTCCGGTAAGAAGCAGATCCTACAGAGGTGGGGTAGTGGTTTTTTGAGGCCAACTTCCCCTTTTCCCCATAAGACACGGCTGCAGAGAAGCAGGGTCCAGCGGCGGTCGCACCTCTAGAGGGGACTATGGACCACCAAGGACCCCAAAGCACCCCCGGACTCTTTTGGGACCTCTCCACCAGAAGACTGCACATGCCCCATAGTGTTGCACAAGATACAAAGAATCTCCTTGCTGAGGAGGCATCTAGATGTTCCCATGATAATTTTAATATATACAACCTGATGAACTCTTTTTTTCATGGGCCTTCTTCCCCCAACAAATCAAGACTGTGACCATTAGTCTGACCACAGACATCAAAATTGAAATGGTCAAGTCTTGTCTCTTTACCCTTGGTTGATGATATACTTCCCCTCCACTGTCTCTGTCCTTTCCTTCTCTTTCTTTTTTGAAATTATATATTTTTTTCCTGGTGTTCTTACACTTCTCTAGAAAAGAACCAAAACAGCTGCTACCTCCTTTCCACTGCAATCACACTGTTTTAAAACAAATCTGCCTCATATATACACCAGTCAATCAGTGTTGTTTCACTCTTATTCACCTCAAGGGATTCATTAACAGGAAGCTCAGCTGCCCTGCCCTAGAGATAGGCCATAACACACGAGAAAATCTTCTGCATTTTAAAGGCCACTGCTGTTTGCTGTCCTCAAAAAGGCAGTACTTCCCACATCAGCAAATATCCCACATAGGATGTAAAAAAATTGACTGGGCACCAACCTTTTCCCAGTTAGTTGACATGTGGGATGCATGAGTATTGAAAGAAGATAGAAATGACCACTGTGACAGCCAAGGTGCCCTCATCCATGATCCAACACCTGGCAGAGTCCATACCAGCACAACATTTCACTGATGTGGCACTGGGGGGTACGGGTGTGATCAAGGCCGCCTGCTGCTGATCAAATGTAGGCTTATAGGAAGACATGGTTGGGTGTCAGCATAATCCTCCCTTACTGAGTACCCCAAGGGAATGAAGGGATTAAAGGAAGAACAAAAAAGAAATTATCTCAGCCAAGGTTTGAAAGCAGCTGGAGAATCAAGGATGCAAGTGAGAGAATGCTACAATTCAGTTTGCTCACGCAACCTTAATTTACTCATTGTCCATGTGTTTCAATAGCTCCGACAGAACCTTTTTCCACAGGTATTTTCCCCTTTAAATTGTGCAGAATAGATCTCCTGAGTAACAAATGATATGCAGTTATGTCTACAAAATACTGGACAATCTTTCTGCATCTGTTGAAAGGAGTATAATAAACAGAGCAGACTTCAGGAAGGGAATGAACAATATCCGTCCTAAGTGTTTCTGCATGATGTTCAGTCCATTACTCCAAGGAGCATTTTTACAAGCCTTGACCAGTTGAGACCTTCTCATTTTCCAGCTGGTCAGCTTGCAGTGTGGATATCAGCTTTGCAAAGTGCTGAGCACTCACTTTTGCAACTGGAGATGGTGAAATACAAAATTTTAATATCAATATACAGAGAAATTAGTGGGATACAGATCTTAAATATTAATGGAGCATGTCATGCTGACAGCAGTGTGCAACTGCATTTCTAACCCTGGGCCTACCTCAGGATGCTATATGGATCTATGCACAAAGGGCTTAACAATGCCAAGTTTCCTGAAAAGTCAGGTTATATATCTCATACTGAAAACTAAAATTAATAGATAATCAGTTTCCTCCTCAGTCTCAATTGTCTTGTCTAAAAAAAATAAAAATGAGACTAATAGGAGCCCCTTTTCTCACATGAGTAGAATTAAAGTTTATTAACAGCTGTGAAACACTCACCAAAATTAAAAAAAAAAAAAAAATTATAAATGGTGACACTCAGAACTGAAGATAAAATTAGTGATATAAAGATTGCTTTAGTTTCAGTGTTCCTGTTTGACTTGCCTTTAGGATCCTGTGGATAAAAAAGGTGTACAATGATTTAAAGAAGACAATAGTGTTTTGTGAGAGTGGGTGTTGAGATGGCTCTGCTGACCTGTTCCTAATTTGAGGCTTTTTATTCTTGTAAGTCTTTTTCAGGTGCAGACCCACTTCTGGGGAAGAGAAGCATGGAGCAGATTCTGGATGGTTCCCCTTCCTTAGATGTCATCAGCATGTACCCCACTGATACCTTGGGAATCTAGGATGCTTCTCCCCCTTCTTCCTAAAGGTGCCCCTCTCTCTGTTCTGTATGTGCAATTATGAAAATTAAATGGTTTTGTTTTTTCATAGCAGAGACATATGAGAAGCACAACTGAAAGCAACTCTGCCATTTCTTTTGGTCCTTTCTACTAAAGTATCCTTTTCTGGGGATTTTTTTCCTGGTGTGCCGTTTCTGGCATGGACCGTTCCAGGTAGAACTGTCAGCTTAAGTAACTTTTCCATCAATTTTACTATACCTTCTGGTAGGTGTATTTTCCACAAATGATACTTCTCTCCTGATAGGAGAGTTGGCACATCTTTATAGCAGTTCTTGACTACTTTTTGTAATTTCTGCCAAGCCAAATTTCACAGCATATAGGGGCAATAAATCCTGTCTCCTAATAGATGGTTGGAATTGGAATAGGTGTTTCAATTTTAACCTCTACCCCCATCAACATTAAGTGACTGCTAGCCAATATAAACCACACAGTTACCACAGCTGTTTTCCTACTCAGAAGTTGACTAAAGATGATCTTCTCAGACAGCATTAAAAGGACAAATGATAGCCTGCTACAGAAATTACTGCATTCTGCAGCAGCAATGCTCCCTTCTGAGTGACTGGTCCCTAAAGCTGGAGCAATAATTAAATCACTGGAAGATCTACGTATGAGATAGTTCTCATAAATACACTGGTCTTTGCCTGTATGATTGATTTGTCATTGTCATCTCCATGGACCTGCATTCAGCCACATCCTACTGCTGTTGCGTTCAGCTGAACAGAGATGGAAGTTGAGGAGCATTAAGTGCACCTGGTCTCCCCCTCCCTCTTCACCCCAGTTGTGTTATTCCTACTTTCTCTTAGCCTCTTGAGTGGGCATCTCTGGTAGGAGACAGTGCCTTGTATAGGCACAAAGAAACACCAAAGGTATGCAACCACTACAGTTGGAAAGACATGTCCATGTGCTCAGTACACTAAAATTTGATCCTTTTTTTATCCATAGTCTGTACTGGCTTCTTGTTCACTTCCTCTCTGTCCTAATACACAGTTGTACACACACACACATGCATCTAAATGCTTGCCACCATCAGATCCTCATGCTGCTCTGCAGAGAGGACATCTGTGAATACTCTCCTGGCTGGTTTTGCTCCAGGATGTGGGTTTCCCACTCATTCACTCCTCTGCCTACAGTAGCTTTTCACCCTCGAGTCAGTCACAATCCTGTGCTGTTCTTAGTGCCAGCTTTTGTGTGACTCAGGGTGGTGCTTGGTGCTCTTCTGACCTTTTCCAGGCAGCTTTGGCTGGTCTGTTGTTGAGAAGTCCAACTGGGTTGCTACTCACCTGTTTTTTGTCAATTCTGGACAGCAAGAGCTCATACTGTTACCCTTTATTACAGAACCAATTATGTCTCCTATAAAATCAATAAAAATATGGGGCTATGGATTAAGAGGCCAGGCAATGGAGATGGGATAGAATATCAGCAGTATTTGTTAATACATTCCAGATACTCTTGGCTCAGATATTATTCTTAATTGTGTATCTTCTTCTGAGTGATCTCTTTGCTTTATCATAGTGGGTATTGACTAAATTTTATCCATCCTCCACAAATTTGTTGAAAAACTGTAAAAATAACTAAAGAGTAATTCTAATGCAATTACACTTTGATTTAATCCCGTTCCCAACATGGAGATGCTAAGTTCTGAAAAGGAGCTTTCAGTTGCAATCTGTAGGATTTATCTCCAAGTGTGCAGGGGATACAATTAGGTGAGTAGTGTTCATCTGGTGCACTGTGTCATTTAACTCCCAGAAAGTCCCTTTACTTCAAGCACAGCTCTCTGCATAGCTGTCACAGCACTATGCAAAAGAGCTGTTCAGTCTCTGCCTTCACTTATTTCATGTGAGTTTGCTGGCAATCAGATTTGGCTGTACATGTCTAAGCTCCCAATCTCTTGGCATGGTCATCCTGTCACAGCTTCCTCAAATTTTCAGCCAGCAAGGACTAGAAATACTAGGAAGAAGGGAATGTTTCCCATAGCACTGCAGCCGTCTCTCCAGCTGAGTTAGCACTGACAGGCTCCTCAGAGGGCAAACCTCACCTGCCAGAAGATCAGGATGGAAAATACAGAGGTAGAAGCAGAGAGGTGCTTTCCTCCTTTGCTCCACAAAGGGATGTTTCCAGAAATAACTTGCTTTGATTTACTGAAACAGAATGATAAAGAGTTTTGCAGGTTGTAAGTCCCGCAATAATGAAATATCAATAACCCCACCAGCTGATAAAACCCATCTTGTAAACAGACTTTACATTTATTTCGGTGATGTGTAAATTTACACTAAAGAAGAAAAAAAAGGGAAAAAGGAAATAAACAAAAATTAAATTGCATAGCCTATTTTATACTGCAGCACAAAAGATTAATTACATTTCGCTCCCATTTCTCAGTTCTCTGAGATCTATGGCAGTAGACAATTGAATACATCTTTATGTTTTGCTCAATAAATGGAATTGCTGCCAGTGCTTAAGATTTTGAAATGCTCATAAAACATCCAGTCTATTGCACCATGACTTTTTCAATGAAAAAAAATCTCTAAAACTCAGAGGCCAAGCAACAAAAAAGCCAAACCAAACAAACACCCTGCAGGCATCCATACTTTCAAACAAAATTATTTCCTCTATTTTAAAGAAATAGCTTCTCATTCTAATCTCTAACCACTCGAAGAATTTAGACAGATTTCTAAAACTTAAATCAAGTGGCTGAATCTGAAAACACAAAGTCATCAAGAACTTGTTACAAATCTTGTCAGATTTTACACGGGCAAAATCAGACCCTAAGAATTTTGCTGGGTTCAAAGCAAGGAAATTGGAAACGAAGGGATGATTTGGCTCATTAATTATTGTGGTGCTACCCTGGATTATACTGAACAGCTCCCTGGGGATCCCTATTCTTGTATGGAGAGATCTGGCATTTCAGATACAATGATTCACATTCACATCAGTGAGAGGCATTCGCACAGGTAGTGGTGGGCTTCCCACAGTACACTCAGGGCAGGCAGAGGTCATAAATGGCTTCTTTACTTTACTGGCTCATGTATATTTCTAAATATGTGACCCTGGAGCTGATGTATCCAAGGAGTCTTCCATTCTCAGTGAAGGAGGCTGAAACTTGTCTTGTCCTTATTGTAGATTGCCCTTTTTGTTTATCAGACAATTTACTATTTAAATTTTTTATTTAAATATCTACCATTTAGCTGGTTCTGGAGACTATCTCCGAACATTTTAGAGAATTAGAAATATATTCAAACAGGCATGGTGCATGCAGAGGAAATCTGAAATCATGACAAACACACTACAACTAAAATTTAATTTTGCCAATAGACTACATTAAATTTTCAGGCTTTAATGATGGTTGATACAATAGTGAAGGTTAATTTGTATTTCAGGTTTGCCGATTTTTATGTAATTCATGTTCCCATTGTGCAGGGATTTTGCAATAAAAGGAATGTTTGTCAGAAATAGCTAATAACAGTAGGTGCATCACGGGCAGCTTATCCCAGTAAGACACCTTGGCTGTGTTGATTTCCATGAGTATAAAATTCAAAGTTCAATGAAATTCACAGTACAATGAATTTCAGCAGATCCAGACTCTCACCTTGTACATGGAAGACAGGAGAGGCAAGAAGGAGTGAGGGAGGGAAGAAAAGTGCTAAGCAACAATATCTGTCAGCTCCGCTTATCTCTTATCTCCAGAGGGTCAGTAAGTGATAAAGCAGGAGTACAGACCACGTGTGACAAAGAGAAAGAGAGGAGTGAAAAAGATTTTCTTTGGAAGCGCTAGAAAAATCTCACAGAGGGAAGCTACAGATCTGCATATTTAAAGCCTGCATAAAGCAGCAGTTGCACAGGGAAAATGAGCAGCATTTTGGGTCTGCTTGGGAAAAGCAGCAGTCTGGAGGCACCTGAGAGCCCTGTTCCTGTGCCAAGCAGGAGCAAAGCGGTGGCTGAGTGCCCATGCACACACATCCAGAGGTGATGGATAGACCCATTAGATTTTAGCTTTGTTGTGGAGAAGTCAGAGCGCTGTGCTGCTCCGTGATGCCATGCTGCTCCACCAGGATCTGTGCTGTCTCACTGAGCTAATTTGATGTTCACTCGCTAACATTTGCCTGATATTGCTTAAAAGTCAGCACTTTCTGATATCAAACACCCTCTATCCATTTAAAATGTTGGGGTTAAGATTAATAAATACCCCTCACTTCTATGTCCAGAATTTTTTCTGCTGCCAGAAGTCCATGAATAATTGTATTTAGGCAGTTTCATAGCACTGTTGTGAGCAGAAAGGGTCATTTGCACTGAAAAACCTCTTTTCCTCTATAAAACCAGTTTTACTATCAAAAATTGAACAATGGCCATTTAGTCTTGCTGAGGGTAGAAATGCACTTTAAAACATGACATTAATTTTTAAATAATGAAATTACTTTCACATGTCGTGGAAATACAAGGGATTCTGCCATCTTCACTACTATAAATACATATGTATATAAAAACTAACTGAACTTTCTTTCTGAGGTAGGTAGAAAGTTAAACAGATGAAAGAGAACAGGTCACTAGCAGATTACTTTCTCATTTAATTTTGTGTGCTGCTACAAAATTTAAATCTCAGTTGGAAATACAGCAAAGCTTGAGGATCTTCAAAGCTAAGAATTTGGTTTTCACCCCTTTTAAGTTTATAAATAAAAATTTAAGGGAGCTCTCATTAGGTGTTTCGCATAGTTCAAACCTGGGTCATGTTTTCTACAGTATTATAATGCAAACACAAAATTTGGAAGAATTATAAACAACTGCTTCATTTTGGATGACTTATAAATATATCCCTTACTTTGTTTTTTGCATTTCAAAGTTATTTGAGATCTGCTCATGATCTACTGTTTTCTTACTATAAATTAGTAATATATTTCAAGGTAGGTTGAGTCATTAGTGTAAATAATATTTGCTACCAGATGCTGGAATCAGATAAATACCTGAGACCGGGGAATATACAGACTTAGAAGCTCACTACACTATTACTTACTTTACCTGGCATGTTCCAAAATGCTGGTTGTGTTTTGGTTTTAAGTGAAATTCACTTCCATGACCTGATGTGCTTAATAGATCAATTAAAAAAATTGAATTGGTGCAACTGGATGTCAGTGAACTGAAGTTTGCAGGACAGAACTGACATATATGGGGAGGACTGTAGGAAATACATAAAACATTTGCATAAATTTAGACTCAGAAATGGACAGTGATGTAGCTTTGATGGCAGCGTGAAGGTTCAGCAGCAACATGACCTCAGTGCATAAGACCAGCATGGAGGCCGAATATTCTGATGGCCCTGCACCAAGCTCTGTGTTTCTAAATGCTGCTGGCACCCAACATCAACATTTCGTGGTGTCAGCCCAGGAAGGAAGAACCTGACCACAGTTGGGTCTGGTTCCACCCAGGCCACTGCTTCAAGCATGCACTTCCTCAGACAGTACCTGGCTGTCTGCTGTGGGCCAAGGAGAGGTGGAAAAGAAATTTCTTGGGCACAGTAATATTTTTACAGATTTCATTAATGATCTTTGATTCCTGTCCAGTTCCTGAAGAGAGGACATTTTCTTTCCCCCTGTGCCTAGTAAATTGGTTGTCACTTTTGCCCTTTGCCAGTGGTGATGTTGCCACTCTCTCTGAAAAGCAGTTTCTGACACCTGCAAGAGTCATGGGCACTGCTGATCCTCCCTCTGGGACAGGTGAACCAGAGAGAAAGCATGAACAGAGGATTAGTTGCAACTTTTTTATCCTCCAGTGCACTCATCCAAGCTGTGCAGATGGCACATGGTGAAACCAGCCTTCTGCTACCACTAGAAGTGAGCATTTCCACTTCAGGGCTGATTCCTCTCCTGAGGCATTCCAGTGTGTTTTGCACAGCTACAAGCTATCCATGCAAAACATTTATATTGGATTCAGGTTGGCCCTATATGTAACAGGATAACATGGCTGCTGGAAACATTCATGTCAATCTGTAAAGCTTCAGTCTTGCCAGGAAATCTTGTTTGCTTTCTTTGCCAGAATTATGAAATTAGTGGGGAAGGCAAAGTGTGGCTTTTTCAGCTGAAGAGAAGCATTTAATCAGTGTGTCATGATACCCTGTTCTAAGAATTATTTTAATTGCCTTAGATATGAACAGAATCATATGGGTCAAGAATTAGCTGAAGGGCTATAAACAAAGGAGTGTATATGAGAAATCATAGTGCTAAATGCAAAATAGAGAGTGAAGGGGTTTTCCTCTTTGTACAATCCCAGGGTTCAACTCCAGAGCAACTGTTTAGTTTCTAAAAAACCACTCACTCAGGGACTTCAGAGAAGGTACTAAATTAAGAGTTGTGAAACCATAAAGAAGTGAGAAAGAACTCACCAGGCCAAGGTTCCAACTCACAAAAGCCCAGAACAAGGTGCTCCAGCTCTCATCAGCTTCAGTTTGAGCACGTGTAAAATGAAATTCTATTGCCAAGGCTTTTTTCCATCTGTCTTGTGAGTCTTGTGGTCCTTTAAGTGCTGCACATCAGAGGGGAGCAAAAGGCTGCTCTCACAGACCTGCTCATCAGAAAAATGGGGAGTTGGAGTGGAAGCTAATGCCAAATGGTTCTCCCTCCTCTTCAAATCCGGCCGTTCCCGTACAGCAGTAGACTGTGACAGGCATGGACAAACATGGCCAGCTGGAGGGCAGCAAAACTGGCAAGTGGGGTGGCATTTTCTCAGACAGGAAATATACTGGAACATAATGTTGTTTTTCAGAGCCAGGAAAATGCCACCACAGGAGGAGGACGGCTAAAGAGTGACTAGAAAACCATGGAGAGGCACGGCTGCTCAGAGCTGTCCTTTTAAATTGTGGACTTGTTGCAGTGGGAACAACCTCTTGTATGGGCCAAACACAAAGCTGTGCTTAAAATCAACATCTTTCAGGAGTCAAATTTAAAGTTTCTTCAGGTGGAGTCCACTGTAAAGCAGCTGGCAACCGCAACAGCTTTGTGTGAGATGAGCACCCAGCAGTTGTTTTCCTCTCCATCCTATTTCACAGGGGTGAGGAGAGAATGGTTTTGACTCTGCTGGGAATTCCATCCCGGTGACTACTCAGGGTTTGATCAAGAGCTGCTCCACACAATATTATTTTTGGGGATGTTAGGCACATTAAACTGTTTGCTGACCAAGTGGAAAAGCTGCCCAAAAGAAGTCAAACATTTGTCATTTTTGGATTTAAAAAAGTGCAAAGCAGAACAAGGAATTCCTTCACCACTTCCCATGGATGGGCAGGTGTTCAGCCATCTCCAGGACAGCAGGTCTCCATCGTGAGTAACCCAGTTTTATGTCCTCCAGCTTTATGTGCTGAACATGACACCATTTGATGTGGAATATCCCTTTAGTCAGTTGGGGTCAGCTGTCACAAATCCTTGCTGATGGGGTGGTGTGAGAGGCAGAAAATGACTTGGTGCTGTGCAAGCACCGCTCAGTGATAACAGAAATATTCCTGTGTTATATACACTGTTTCAGCACAAATCCAAAATACAGCCCCATACCAACCAAAATGAAGAAAATTAACTCTATCCCAGCCAAAACAAGCACAATGTGCTTGCTAGAGGACCAATACCCACCAGAGAGTAAAAACATTTTGAAAACCTAAATAGTTTCCTGGGTGCTGCATGTCTGGAACTCTAGATCACAAAGTCACAGAATATGTTGAGTTGGAAGAGACTTACAAAGATTATTGAGTCCAACTCTTAGTCCTGCACAGGACAAGAATCCCACCATGTACCTGAGAGTCTTGTCCAAATACTCCTTGAACTCTGTCAGGTTTGGTGCTGTGGCCCTGGGGAGCCTGTTCCAGTGCCCAGCCACCCTCTGGGTGAAGAACCTTTTCCTGATATCCAAGCTAAACGTCCCCTGACACAACTTCAAGCCATTCCCTCAGGTCCTGTCACTGATCATCACAGAGAGAGATCAGTGCCTTCCCCTTTTGCCATTCATGAAGAAGTTGTAACTGCAATGAGGTGTTTCCTCAGGCTCCTCCAGGCTGAACAGATAAGTGCCCTCAGCTGCTCCTCATGACGACTTCTGCTCAAGGCCCTTCACCATCCTCTTCACCCTGCTTTGACACTCTCCAATAGTTTATTGTCTTTCACCAGCACTCCAGGTGAGGCTGCCCCAGTGCAGAGCAGAGCAGGAAGATCCCCTCCCTTGCCTGGCTGGCAGTGCTGTGTCTGATTCCCCCCAGGACACGGATGTCCCTCCTGGCTGCCAGGGCACTGCTGACTCATGTTCAACTTTCCATAGGTCAGGACCCCCAGTTCCCCTTCCATGGTGCTGCTCTCCAGCCTCTCATTCCCCAGACTGTACACACAAGCAGGATTGCTCTGTCCCAGGTGCAGAATCCGGCACTTTCCCTTGTTGAACTTCATATGGTTGGAGATTTTCCATCTCTCTAATTTGTCAAGGTCTTCTTCCAGGGCCTCTCTGCCTTGGCGGGAGTCGACAGCTTCTCCCAGTTTTGTATCATCTGTGAACTTGCTCAGTATCCCTTCCTGTCCTGAGTCCAGGTCATTTATGAAGATGTTGAAGAGCACAGGGCCAAGGATGGAGCCCTGTGGAACCCCACTAGTGACAGCTCACCTGTCTGATGTCACCCCACTCTCTGTAACCCTTTGTGCCCGTGAGCCAGTTGCTCACCCATCCCATGATGTGTTCATCCAGCTGTGGGATGGACATTTTGTCCAGAAGGATCCTGGGAGAGACAGTATCAAAACTTTACTGAAATCCAGAAAGATCACATCAACTGGCTTCCCTTGATCAGCTGGGTGGGTTACCTTGTCACAAAAGGAAACCAGGTTTGATAAGCAGGACTTTCCTCTCATGGAGCTGTGCTGGCTGTGGCCGACGACTGTGCTGTCTTCCAGGTGTTTTTCAATACCCCCCAGAATAATCTTCTCCATAACTTTACCAGGCCATGAAGTGAGACTGACAGCCTGTAGTTTCTGGAATAATGGATGAGGTAATGGATGTCAATCTAAACCATTAAGCACACCAGCTTCGTGTTACCTCCTACCATCTGAAAGTAGCTTCAGTATTTAGGAAGCTTGTTAGTGATGTAGTGGATGTAAATCAAATCTAACATTCAGCTTCAAGTGGCAATGTTACCATGGGCTGAGTCTTTGATTTTCAGGTTTATGTGACAATTTGAATACTTTGAGTTGCTTGTTGCTCAGTCTCTAAGGAAGATTCCAGTTTTCACACCTTTCTTAAAGACCATACTTCTTGCTAAAGCCCACTAATATGCTAGTGAATTTTTTTCCTGTGAAAAAGGTGACTGAACATCTCTGCATCACAAGAACCATCACAACCTTTAGCTTGTTTGTATTTTGTGCTACTGCAGGGTTCTGCTGAACACAAATGCATTGATGGTATTGTTTAGATGAAAGATAAAACTGTTTCATTTCACACCAGCTTAATAAGGTGAATAATCTGAATGTGAGTCAGCATGCCTGGGAAGTCGGATTTAGCCTCTTCCTTCTTTTTTTTTGCCATGGGTATGCTAGCAATGAGCAGCTTTGCATGACCAAATAAAAGCTGTTTTGCCACCTCTCTGTAGCAAGGGACATACTGGAAGAGTGGCACACACAACCTTTTTCCATTTGTGCATCCATCCTGAGCGAGCAGCAATCTGGCCCTCAAGATTATAGTGACAGTCATGGAGACTAATGTAGCGCCTAATGTGTCATCTGGCCTGCAAATGGATATTATTTAAACAAAGCAGAAAACAGCCCACAGCCAATTTTCACGTATTTGGGCAGGGAGGGAGGAGGGGAGAACCAAGTCAGTCTGTGAGCACTAAAACTAATGATGCCTGATGGGTTTTTATCTCAACGTCTCTCTGCTATGATGCTGTGATGCCTGTTGAAGGGTGAGCTCATGCTTGAGCCTTTTCCTCAGTAGGGTTACTGATTGTAGACAAGTAGCGTCTCTTGCCCCTATTCAGCCCCTTGTAGGAACTTAATAGCTTAATATCTCCTCCTCTGTCAGATTTGATCAAAACTGGACAGGAGATTCTGAAGATATTTAAAAAGAGAGTAGCAATAGACACACGTACGCCTGCATACATAGAGTAATCATATAAATGTCATTTCCTTATTAAACCAGAATAAAACCAGTCATCACTGTAAAAAACTCTGCATGTAAGATATATCTCATCTGCTTCTGTTTCAAATCTAGGGCTTGCAGAAAGATTTTCCAATATGTTTAGGTAGAATTAGGATAATTCTATTGGATATCAATGTTTAGTATCCTTACGCTCTCCAAGATTTTACCATCACGTGCATTGCAATACCTAGAGCTACAATAGCTTTAGAAGACATTTTTGCTTGTATTGCTGTGTTTTTTCTGATGCTTACAACAAAGAATAAGGAAATATGTTTAAGATGTCCTTATAATTGCCATAATTAAATCACATATTGTTTCAATTAAAACTTTAACTACCACTAACAAACAACTACCTACCTTAGACAAGGTGCAACCATATTTGCTAGTTCTGTTACATGTGAAAAGTGTCCAGTGTTCCTGTCTGAGAGAGTTTGTGCTATATGATGACATTTCATTATATTCCTTCATGTGTGTTAGAAGGGTTAAAGGTGGCTGGGACAGGCATTTGCAGCTGGACCTGTCTTTGAAGCTGGGACACTAATTCCCTCTATTTGGTGGCAATGTCCATGATTTCCCTCTGAAACTTTTCTTTCTGAGTGTGTTTTATAAGGTCTCAGACACTAGAGCCAAAACGTCCAAAGGAGAATTTTGGATTTTGTTTGGAATTATGCAAGTTTCCATTCCTCATACCTACCAAAAAAAGCTTAATGCTAGTACAAACCTAAAAGAGGAATTTGCCCATGTTTTTGACCAGGAAAACAAAGCCAGCTGCTTTCATTATTTGAGGAACTCATTACTTTCTTAATACTTTTGGCAGTACTTCCTTCACCAGGGACAGACGTTGGTGCCATAATATCTCCATAAAGTCTGAAATAGAAGCCATTCCTTCCTTCCTGAGCAATTATTTTGTCCTGCACTTACAAGCAGATGCATCCCCCATTGCACCCAATGCCAACCCACCATGGCTCAGCCTCTCCTGCTCAGTCACACAAGTGCTCCATGAATGTTTGCTCATCCCACAGCATTGCCTCCCCTGCTCCAGCTCAGGGGAAAAACAGTGTTTCCAGGTTTGCACATGAACTCCACTGGGCAGCTGGAATTTGATGCAGGGTGTTTAAAGAGCTCTCTCCTGGCTCAGGTGGAGGGTGTGTACATTTCACAAATAATGACTGCCCTGAAGTCAGGGAGGCTGTGGTGGTTTGACTGTGGTTTAGAAAAAATTAGATGAAGTCCTACACTCCCAAAGCCATAGGCTCTAGGCTAGCACCTGGA
Source organism: Edolisoma coerulescens (assembly GCA_013397115.1). Lineage (NCBI taxonomy): Eukaryota > Metazoa > Chordata > Aves > Passeriformes > Campephagidae > Edolisoma > Edolisoma coerulescens. The sequence goes on along the minus strand of VWZW01004510.1, from coordinate 3,775,496 downwards.
GGCTTGAAGTGGAATGAGATCCCTCCAGAACAGGGCATTGTTCAAGCCCACAATAAATTATAGTCCTTCTGACACTGCTCAAAGTCTGAAGGCAAGTGCCTTATTCAATTGTATCTTTCTACAGAGAAAAACACTAAAATTAATGATAGAATAACAAAAATATATAACAGAAAAGTATTTAAGGGAAGATTAATTTTCTGACCCGATAAAATCTTTCCTATCCAGAGGTTCTTAAAATATTATCACAGTCTACAGAAGGTTTGCATATGCTGACACCAAATTGTGGGAAAAGACATTGCTCTCATTATAAAATACAAAAAATTGGCTCTTCATAACACTTTTACAAAGAAGCAATAATGTGCAGTTTATGAGAAGTAATGTAAATTATACCTGCAACCCATTAAGCTCCCTTTTGTTAAGAAGCTCTGAAGTGCTGATATAGTTTTGCTGTCAGCAAATCTGCCATTTTATTGCAGTTATTCATTGCCCACAGCAATTCAACAGAAAATTAATTAGCATCAGCCCACTATAAATCTCAACAGTATTAACTAAAATGCCAGTTTTGTAATCACTTTTCATTAAAGCCAAAAATACTAATTAAAATTGATTTTTGCCTGTGCTTTGGTAAACTGCTGCCAGTGTAAGGATCTCAGCAGTAATGCTGGATGAAGGGAGACCTTTACTAAAGTGGATTTTATATATTGTCTTATCCCTTTTATAAAGATAACAATGTGTGAAAGAATAAGGGCTTTGAGAGCAGAAGCTGACAGGTTCCATGGAGAAGGGGAAAAATGTGAAATCACTAGTGAATGTAACCTTATTAAAACTGCAATGTGCTATATTTTCAATCTGGACTATGTCTGTCTTTCAGGCAAGTGCCTATTAATACACCTCAATCAATAAGCTATGAAGTATTTTTTTTGATGAATAGTTCCAGCCATTTCAGTGGCATTGAATAGAGAGATGCCAAGTACTTTTGCCTCAGTATAGTCACCTTCTAGAGGCTTTTCATATGTCGTGGGCAATCTCAGTGCTGAAGTTAACATACATTTTTAGAGCTGAATTGGCAAGATTAAAACTTCCCTGCAGTGTAGAGTATGTGCACGTGTGTGAGAGCGATAGCTTGTGATTAATGGCAAATTAAAAACCAATTCTACTTTTGAGCAGCACTTTAATACCTGAGTTTTAAGCAGTACTGGAACCTTCTCATGCACAGATTTATGCCACTTACACAGTAGAGTAAGAGACAGTAGCAGTAGGCTGTTTATCCTGTGAGTAAACATTTACTTCAGCAGTGAGTTTTACTGATACACCCTGGGATCTGAAAGTTGTTGAGATATGAGAATTTCATATTTCTGCCAGGTTTCAGTTGGGGAATGTGCTAAAATGCAGTTGGCTTAAAGAATTAAAGAGAAGGATATAAGTCATACGAAAGAAGAGCACATATATAATTTTCTGATAACTCTCTTTTTGCAGTGAACAGACCTGCTTTTCCAAGTTTCTGCCTCCCTGGACTTGATCACTTCTTTATTTTTCCTTCCAGACCACCACTCTCCTAATTCTGCTCCTCACCTAACTCTGTGCTTCAAAGCTGTTTAGCTTCCCTTTCTAGTCCTTAATACTCGTATTTTTTTCCTGTGGCCTGAGTCTCCCTGCCCTGCTCATGGTCCAACCCCTAATTTCAGGCAGGTTCAGCTCAGCCAGTTCAGCCTATGTTCCTTTCTCAACTATGTCACAGCACATTCTTGCTCCTCGTGCAGCATCACTCCTGGATTCTGCCGCTATACTCAAACTCCCGGCAGAACTGTTCCCCTATTCCCATTTCTCCTTCATCCTCACCAAAAACTTACTCTCTGGCCAGTTTCTTATGCTTGGTCATGTCTCCTTCTTCCCCAGGCTGGACCAGCCCTGATGGGAGCTCCTTCGTCTGGAATTGCTTTGTCTGTTCCCATTCAGGTATTTCCCTCTGCAGGCGGCTGATCCCTCACAAGTTTTCGTCTCAGGTATTCCTGCTCTAACACTCCCCACCTCCCCTGAGGCTACAGCTGTTCACAAATCCATCCCCTGCTGTTACAGAAGTAAAATTTTGCCCCCTTTCAGTGTTTTGTTTGGAGCTGGTTGCCATGGACACACTGCAAACACATTTCTCTTTCAAAGCTCAAAACCACTGAAGGCGTCTTGCCTGAAAACAACTTGTTTTCATGAGAAATGTAAAAACGTAAAAGGTATTGTCACTATTTCTGATTCAAAACAAGGGTATGTGCAAATAAGTATTACAATGAATGACTGAATATAGTGGACACTATCACATCTCTGTATAGTTCTTCCTTCCATAATTTCCCTTTCCCAGTGTGAGCAGTATTCCGGATCTGCTGTTTCTGCTCTAGTTACAGTAACTCAGATATGCTAAACATATAATCATAGCCTAGAAACAAACATAAGAAGTGTCAATGCCAGGGATTTAATTATAAAATACATCAAACAAAACTGTTTTAAATTTTTTTCTGAAATGGATTATGATAAATTAGGTGCTTAGAATAATAATAAGAAAAATCTGCAATGCATTAGACCGGCAGGAGAGATTGCTTCAATTCCAACCCAGTGCATTTTCTAAATTTCCAATACTTGTAATGGAAAAAAAAAAAAAGATAACTTACAACTTTCTTATAACTGTGCCATAAATTGGGGATATAATCTCATCATGCATCTGCTCCATTTGCCATCAATTAGTTTGATGAAAACAGGCTAAAGCTGTGCAGTGATCAGCAACACAGATTAAATACCCTTCAGGTTTGATTATACTTATTGCCTTACCCATCCAACCACTGGCTATGGGGCACCCCCACCATGTGTTACAGCTCTGATAAAATTTTAATGCTTGTCATTTCTATTTTCAAAAATGTGTTTTACTGTAATTTTCCCCATGTAATACTTCTTTTCAATACATGAAGAGAAGACTAAAAATATGTCTAGGACTGATCAAAAAGTAAAAGTATCGGGAAAAAAATTTAATTCTTTACAAAAAGTTACAAGTTAAAAATTGTAATTAATTAAGAACATGGTCATCTCACTAAAGCATAGTTTTCCACATAAGATATTCTTCTTATGTCCAGAATATTCTACTGAAATAATTAGTATTTTTTCATACCACCCTAAAATCAACTTTGTGTTGTATTAAAACATCTCAGAAAATTAATAGAACATCTAGGGTTGCATTAATGCAGTACAACTAAGAAAAAATAGGAAGAAAAAAAGAAATTAAGAAAGAAAGTAATTTCAATATTGTAAGAAACATCAATTCCTGCTTTCAGCCAGATAAGATTTTTTCCTGAATTGAAATTTTGTAGTGACTTTTAGACCTATTTGAAGACTATTTCCCACAGTTCCAGTTGTCAATCAGCATGTTATAGAAAAAATTAATACTAAACTTCATACTAAACCTGCAATAAAGGCATATCCAGGGCCAAGATTCTTGGACAACAAACCCTGGAAGTGAGGTCTAATAAAAAAATCTGTATTTGCAACCAATTTCACGTTCTTTTCCTTGTTTTTTTTTGTTGTTGGGTTATGTGTATATGTATATGTGTGTATATATATATATGGCTCCAAGTATGATTCAACAGTTACTGAACATGGCATTCTGACTACATGAATCATGTGCCTTCTCTTAATGTGAGTCACAGAATCCTGGAATGGCCTGGGTTGGAAGAGACCTTAAATATCATCTTGTTTCAACCCCCTGCCACGGGCAGGGACACCTTCCTCTAGACCAGGTTGTTCAGAGCTCCATCCAGCCTGGCCTTGAACACTTCCAGGGATGGGGCAGCCACAGCTTCTCTGGGCAACCTGTGCCAGTGCCCCACCACTCTCACAATAAAGAATTTGTTCCTAATATCCAGTCTAAACTTACTCTCTGTCAGTTTGAAGCCATTTCCCATTGTCCTGTCACTCCAGGCACTCATAAGTAGTCTCTCTCCATCTTTCCTGCAGGCTCCCTTCAGGAAGTGGAAGTCTGCTGTAAGGTCTCCCCAGAGCCTTCTCTTCTCCAGGCTTATTTAAGTAGTCACAGCACAAGAAAATAAACCAGTCTTTTCTTTACACTTTGTATCCTAAAAGGCAAAGCTTTGAGGCCACAGTTATACAGTTAAATATTAAAACCACCCCAATTTAAATGTATAAATCTCCATCTTCTAGACTCCAAAATACCAAACTGCTCTTTCAAGCTTTAGTTTCCCCCATTCAAACATATTTAATTCGCCCAGCCCTTTAACACATACTTAATACAGTAATGATAAATCTTATTCTTTATAGATTCATGGATTTCAATTGTTTCTCAGAGCTGGGAAATGCCCTCCTGAATGAGATCAACCATTGTACAAAACCTCTTAGTAAGAAAACAATACCAATCCACTGCCAAGACCTTAAGTATCTGCTATTAACTCCTCGTCAGATTTGAAAGCACCCATTATTTTGCATCAAAAAAAAAGTGCTTTCCTAAAAGGAAATGGTCCAAATTCACCTCAGATGTCAGTTCATAGGCTTCATCAAGGGTTTGTTCAGCCAGCATGCCAAATAAATTAATAGCTTTTCTAGCTCAGCCAGCATTTCGTACTTCAGTTCAAATACTCCGCAGTTATTTTAACTCTGGGTTAAAAAAAAAATAAAAATCTCATTCTCTTCTTTCTAGCATTTATATTAAAAGGAAGAAATGAGGCAATGTGATAGAAGTGAATGTCTATCTAGATCCTCTGGGGAGTTAGAAACTGGTGATCAAAACCACAAGATGCTTCTTTATGTCTGTATTTTCAGTACGGCCTTCAGTGACAGAATTCTTTCTTGTCAGGTCTTTGTCAGTCTCTTTTATTCTCCAAAGAAAGGAAGATGCAAAAAGCAGTTTTGTTGAAGATGGTGAGGATGCTTATGGCCCTGAAGAAGTTCAGTTCACAGGCCTGAGCTGGCCCTCCAGAAGACTTTTGCATCCTGAAAAGATGGATCCTTACTCTTTTTGTAGGACCTGCTCATGCGACAGGAGCCTGTCACACCACAGACAGCTCATTGAATTCTGGCAGGTTTTGCATGCTGTATTTGTGGGGAGCAACACAACACCAGGTATTGAAATGAAACACTAAAACATTCCACATTGGTCACAGTTCATGCAGTACTGGAGATTTCTTGTGTATAATTTTTTTCATAGCTTTAGACCACACAAAATTAATTAAATAAAGAAATTCATAAATAATTTAGTCTAAACTGTTTCAGAATGGTACTGAATTCTTGAAACAATCGAAGACTAGAGAAAGCATTACTCACAGATAGTGCTATGGAGGCTTTGGTACCAACTGTGAAAATGGAGTGGCTTTCACGAAAAAGCAAATTTCAACATTTTTTAAAACTCTTCTAAATCTTTCTCTTGACTCACTCAGAGTTATCTCAGACATGGTGATGGACTTCAATTCATCCCTGGACAGTTCTCATCCAAATAATGAAAAAAGATCCCTTTCTGAGCCTCAGATAACAAAAAGCCAGTAATGTGGACTTGGTTGCCCTTCACTACTTCTTAAATTTCCATTCTCAATAGGTTTTCATCCATTTTCTGCTGTAGTCAGGGGCCCTGCCACCCCTCTCAGGTGAAATGGCATTATCTAATAGCCATCAGAAAGAAATGTTTCAAGAAATCAAAAATGATGAGAGGAAATGTCTGCCCTATGCACATTGACAGTTGAGGTCATCTATCACTGCCAGTAAAGATTTTTATTTTTTGTGCTCTGGCCCAAATCCAGGCTGTGCCAGGTCTGCGAGATTAGTTTTGATTAGATGATATTATAGCTGGCCTTCAGTTAGCTTCCCTTCTTGCTCATCTTTAGCAAGATCGTGTCTCAAAGACATAAGATTGGCTATTGATACTTGTATTTTTGAGGTTCACTTTGGTCAAGCTGTCAATAATGATTATTAAGATTAGAAGCTTACATTAAAAAAAAAAGATAACAAAAAAGAAAATAAAAACCTCATCTAGTTACATGACTTCAAACTCTCTACTGTAAAAAGCTAATTCATTACAATTAGACTCAGGAAAAATCCTTCAACACTGGTGTCACAGAATGAGTCTTTTATGGCTGTAGCTTCTGTAATCCTGCTTTCAGAGTTGCTTTTGAACAGAAGCCTGGATATATTTGAGAAAGGGTTGTTGTAACATTTCTGCTTGTATGGAAAAAAAAAAGTAACAAAAATGAATTTATTGTTATCAGATATCCAAATCAAATAAACTGGAGAAATCCACAAAATAATGGGTGTCTTGAACCTCTCATGGAAGTACATCCTTTTATAATTGGACTTTGACATTAATCAACTTTGTCATTCCTACCTTTTACATAGTCTTTATGACTCAAATCTTAAGATCAGACTGGAAATAAAACACAAAAAACATTAAAGGGTACCCATAGATGGTGAATATTTGAATAAATGGATAAGTCTTCTGGAACAAAAACTCTCCAGTGAAACAAAGGCATGTTTCTTTTAGCTATGAAAAAGCTAAAGAACATTACTTTTTTACCACAGACACCAAAACAGTGTCTGTGTCTGTCTGGGTGTTTTTTCTCCTTAACATGCATCCTACTCTTGCTGTCTAAAAGGCTTCTGTGTGGGTCAACAAAGAATGAGAAAATTAATATACCTTGACAGCCTGTGAGGAATAATATACTGAAAAAAGCAGCATTTCCCCTCTCTTCATGAACAATTAGAAAACCAGCTGTTAAAACAGTAATGATTTCCAAGAGATGGCAATCATTAGCCTTTTTTTGTTGTTTTTTAGAGAGGTTGAAGTGTTTAGGAGAAAACCCACTGAAGCCAGATCCACAGCGTGCAGCTGCAGGGTCCTATCCCCGGCCAAGGCCACGTGTGCACCCGGGGAGGGAAGGAGGATGAGGAGCTGAAGGCTGCAGTTCTCCCAAAGCACCTGGGCAACAGGATTTTCTGCCATCCCCGAGCGTGATCAGTAAAAATCAGGTTGGTGTTACAGAGAGGTGAACTGGAAACAAGGAGAGCTGTCAGCCTGCGTCCCACAGCAGCCAGTTGGTCAGGCCATGGATGTTTCATGGATGTGTCACTTTTATTTCAAATAAGAGCACAGAGAATATTTCCAAGCAACTGCCAGTTGGCGAGAACCAGCATGAAGAGATTGAAAATGGATTGCACTGGTAAAAAGTCTCTACAGGGAAATGTAAGGTAGAAAAACATTGTTGTAAAGGACAGTTCTCCCCACCATCTTTGGTCTAAAAACATAGAGAAGAATGAGTATTTTACACTAAAGAGCAAGCATTCAGACAGTTTATGCTTATGGTTTGAATTATTTTATGGTTTGAATTGTAAGTAGTTCTGTCAGAAGGGGTGCAGCAAATTGATGTGGAGAGGAACGATGCAGAGCTCTCAGGGATGTGATGGATGCACTCAGCTCACTGAAGACCACACAGAGGACATGGCTTGAGGAGCAGGATGCAAAGGGCACACAACCTCCCCTCTCTAGGTGTCAGCAAACAGCCTGAGCATGTTTTGGCCTGTCAATTACCAAGTGAATACACCAGCTGATTTGCTTGGATTTGTCTCATATTTGTGCCCTGTTGTCCTTGCAGAAACAGTGGAGCAATTTTTTCTTTCCGATTTATCACCTCCAGATACACCCGAGCTTAAAATATATGATTAAATTATTAAGGTCATAAAATGCTGCAGTTTCAAAGAGGCTTGCTCAGATTATGTTCACTGGAAACACAAGACAGGCTGTAAGTTCGTGTCAGCTGCTCAGGAGAAGACTCACTCACCAGAAGGATGGGTTGCTTTGTCCCAAAAAGTGTAGAGGTGAAGGGATGTGTCCATGTAAGAGTGTCATGAAATCCAGGAGATAGAGGGAAAAAAAAACCTACTCCACACAGTGAAGCAAAAGGGGGTTAGCAGCCATTCCAACTGTTATGACAGCACTGTTGTAGATACTAATGACAAACAATTTCTTAAGTTTCGTAAAAAAGAAATTCAAAACTAAATGAAAATACTTTGAGAAAATATGCCAAGTCAAACAATTAGAGGATGCCCCTCAAAAGACACATTTTCCAAAGAATGATTAACAAATCTAGATAAAACAGCATTTTCCAAAATGAAAATATTATTTTTAAAAATGTCAACCTGCTTTTTCACCCAAATGTCACAAAAAGCAACCATTGTTTTTTACAGGAATTCAATCTCAGTCCTCTCTGTACTGGTGAAGAAACAGAGGTTTTGGTTCTGTTCCAGGGACAAAACCATCACCTTCTGTATCATACTGCTGGACTACATGTTTGACAGCAGAATGCTGGACAAATCTAACCTCTGCTTGACACCACAGACCACAGGAGAAAGCGGCAGGTCTTTTCAGCTTCATGGGTACAATAAATCTTGCTTTGTTGCATTAATACTACTTGTTAAAAGTTTTCTGAAATTCCATGTATACTGGAGTTGGGGATTTTCTGATAATGTAGATGACTTTTTTTTATTTCAAGGACATGTACCAAAACTTACAGCATGCTAAAATAACAGTAATGGTTTTGGGACGGAAAACAGGTACCTGAAAGTCAGGTGAGGACTACATATGTGTAACTGGTTGTTCATTTTCACTGTTTCTCTCTCTTTACAGCCATTGTGGTCAATCAGGGAACCACCCTCAAGAGAGTCTCAGTACCTGAGCAGAACACAGTGCATCAGCTATGTAGTTTCAGCCTTAACTCCACATTTCCTGACTCTGGTGAACTGTGGCAAATCATACCTTTAGTCTAATTTCAGCAAATTTTCTTCATAGGAACATGCCTTTGCATTCTGCTTAAGCATGGAATAGTAGCAAAAAAGTGGAATAAAAGTGCTTTAAAGGATGGTGAATGATTAATAAATGGGGCTGGAATACAAGGAGATTTCTCATTTCAACAATCAGAGAGATTTCATTACATTAACCCCACTGTCCACTGTGAATATTGCATAGATGAATCATTTTGATTCTGAGGCCGTGCTTATTTCTGGCTCATTTGGGTTTGATCCTGGAAACCCTGAGACTGGAGGAGCTTAACAGCTCCCTGCAGAGCCCAGCGTCTTTGCAAAAGACAAACCTTGGTGAATGTCACATTTTCCTGTTACCTCTGGGTTTCATAAGAAAAGAGTTACCCTGTGTAATTTAACATCATTACCGTGCATTTCTTAAGCCGGTTTGGCAGAGATTCATCTCACTAACTTGAGACATCTAAAGGTGCACTGAAAATGAGAGAACATGAGTTCTCTGGGTTCCCTTGAGAGCCTGTGGAAAGTCAGGAACCTCTCAGCAGCACTTCATCACATCTGTATCACATACTTACCTTGGCAAGGGATGAATCACCTGCCGGAGGTGCATGTACCTCTTGACAGTGATTCATTTTAGCCCTGAACAGGCTGGAAAAGTATCTACAACCAGGTGTTTAACTTTTGGACAAGCTAAAGTAAGTTTGATGAATCCCATCTGAAAGCCCTAAGTAGCCTTTGCTGTTTATTTTGCTTTATTTCAAGTCAGAGGAGAAGGAGAGTTAATTCAGTTAAGACCCTGTCTGGCCGTTGTCCCTGGTGACTCCATTTGATGTGCAAGTTATACATTTACCCACTTATATTAATGGTGCTGGTACCAGCAGGATGACACAGAGGCCCAGGGGACATATATATTGTACCTTTACACTGAAAAGGGCCTGAGACAGGGCCTCAAGCTGCCTCTGACAGTAATCCCATTCAGCTGAATGTTGTACACCATACGATCTTAAAAGTGTAGCTGAAGTTTGTTATGATAGTCAAATTAGCTTAAAACTGGTTTGTTTTCTCTCGCCATATTTCATGGCTTTGATGTCAGTTCCAGTGCCTTGTAATACCAGAACAAAGAATTTTCTTATGCATAAATGTATCATTTTTGGTAGATGTATTAGATGTGTGCAGTAACAGCAGGCATCAGCAAAGAGGTACATAGAATTCCACTGTACCCAAAAGACAAGGAGCAAAATTTATAGACAATCAAACTTTAAGTACGCTGTTAATCAGTAATTCCCTTTTTTTCTTGGTCTTAATATGGGTAGAGGGAAAACAAAAGACAGACCAAATGAGCACTTGAACAACATACAACAACAAGGGCTTCATGAAAGGATCTGTTGAGAAATGAACATGAAAAAGGAGCATGAGACTCAAGACTTCACATTTAATGTGTAAAACACACAAACACAAATACAGACCTTATTTCATTTATATGTAATACAAAAGAAATGCAAAAACCATAACCATTATAGAGGATTCATGGCAAGATTCTGACTTAATCAAGTAGAAAATTCCCATTATTTGAAAGGTGTAAGAGTAATGTGTGTTTATAGGGTGTCTGAATTTCATTGCATACATTTAGATTTAGTGGTCTTATGCTCAGTCAGGTTCAGTGACTAAATTTTTGCAAAGTTAAAAATTTTCTGAGACCCAGACCCAGATGGATTTGTTTGAAAACTGCAGCTCTCTGTCTCTTAGAGCAAGACAACAGAAGCAGTATACCTTCATTAGAACAGGAAAATTCTGTTAGGACATAAAATTGAATCCTAGCAATGCAGGAGTTGAGATGGCTGCTCGGAGAGATTTCTTTTTCATGAAATGATGAAGAACAAAACCGTCTTGTCTATAATCAATATGATTGTCCTACTAAATCAATTTTTACTTTTTGAATAAAATTAATAGAGTCAGAGACACTGACTCTAATGCTAAGCCAAGGCAAATAGGATTTGTCCTTTTCAGCATTACTGTCTGAGCAAAAGCACGCAGTGCTGTTCATGATCCTTCCATCCACTCACTGCTTGCAGAGGCCTGGGCACCAGTCAGTGCCTTCCAGATCCATCACCTGCAAGTTCCAAACACTTCTGGATGTCGTGAGTCATACTAAAGGACATGCAGATGAAAGAATGTGACTCAAATCATCATAGAGACAGACCTGCTAAAAATGATGAATGACGCTTAGACAGCGAGGGGCTGGGTTTCCTTACAGGCAAGGGCTTCCCTTACCATGGAAGCTGGGAGTCGAAGGGTTTTCCATTTCGTTTTTCTTGCAGGCAGTAGGTTTCCTCAGCTTCAAGAAGTTCTGCACATCTCTGGGCCTGGCACCAACAGCGAATGAATTCACTCTCAGCACAGAGCCCGTGAAAGGCTCCTTAAGCTTTTGGAATAGAGACTCTTAAATGCTTTGCAGATAAGCTTTTAAGTGCTTTGCAGATAAAATCAAAAGGTGGGGATGGAAATGAAATAAAAGGCTCTAAGAATGGGATGTATTTAAAAGTCTTAGCTCTTCTTGTCTCTATAACCACAATGAGTTTATAGGTTAATTACTTTCAAGGGAGTGAAAATTAGACTGTGATACCAATTCAATACATTCACCACTAAATGTGGACCATTCTTCCACACTTTTATAGACATGCTTTTTAGTTTTCTTTTCCCTTCCTCTCTGCAATAAGCATTACTGCAGACATTTTTGTTCAGTCTTAAAGTATTCAGAAAAATTGGTTCTCACAATTTGCACTCTTTCTATTGTCGCTTCTATTCCCATAAAAATTGAAGGAAGAAGGCTGAGACAGAACAGGGTAGTTTCATGTAATCATCAGCCTGAAAATCATTCAGATCATTTTCTCTAATCCTTTCTTTTTCCCAGAATTAGTTTGTTTCAAATATACCTCTTTCATGATGCTTTCTCAAATTGCTCCCTCACACCATCTCCCAAGAAAAGAAGCAGCATCAGAGTTGCCAGATTTCTAAGAAATTGTCATAGATCAGGCTCAGTACAAAAGTGACAGTTCTGTCATGCACATACGCATGTGCCCAATAGCCAAATGGCAAGAAAAGCGAATTAGGACAGGGGTCCAAGGGCCTGCTCTGGACAGACAATGTGAATGTTTAGAGGTTCAGGCCCGGGAAATCCATTTGCATTATCAAATCCCTTCTCCACCACAACACAACACACAGTCAAGCCACAAGAGAACGTACTGCATGCATATTTTGCAGCATCCCTGAGGATGTAAACTAAAACTTAATAGTACAGAGCAGAAAAATTAATTAACAACTGAATACACAGAAGGAGATCTGAAGACACCTGAGACATCACTTACATTTCTGTGATAGCACAGCATTTCTTAAAGTCTTCTGGCCGCCTTCACCTAGCAAATTCGACACACCAGAGAGATTTGTCTTGAGCTAATCAGGCCCTTAGGCTATGTCTGTACTAGTACAGGCCCAGGTTGAAGCTCTGGCCTGTGATTATCCAGATTATCCAGACTGCTCCCTGTCTGTGCGCTCCCCGGCCCAGCCTTTGCCAGCTGACACTCTCCCCGAGAGCGGGGGGGATGTTTGGGAAATACACACCCCAAGGGCTATTTCCAATACAAAATATACCTGATTTGGGTCCCTCCATCCACCACAACCCTCCAACATTATCCTATTAGGCTTTTCACCTTTTACTTGCCCTTTTGTTTCATCCCGTGGCAGACAAATTTTATTAGCATCATGCAAAAACACAGCCCTACATTATTCCAGACACTTCAGGATGAGAAAACAGCATTATATTGTAATTAAGGGGGGTCTGCTTTAGCATAACTCTTACCTTCTCAAGCCCATTAATTAAACAGTTATACAATGACTTCAATGTAACACATCTGAGTTGAATTCCCTTAGGTTCACCTCAAATTTATGTACATACCATGCTGACATTCCCATCTCCAATATTTATACTATTATTTGCTCTCTCATTGTTAACCTAATTGAAGTGTGTGAGATCAAAAAAATTATTGCAGTGCTCACTTAATATTTACACCAGCAAAGAAAGGGTCTTCTTACAGAAAAGGATCCAGCAGTCTCTGACAATTTTAATGTCATGTGTCCAGAAGTGAAGACTGTGGCTCTCTGCCACCACTGGAGCAGGGTCCTAGTGAGGTTCTCCCTGCAGCTCAGTAGAGTCACTGTTCCAGCCCAGCACACTATTTCTATGACATGCAAATATCTTTTTAGGGCCCCTTTCTTTCACTGGTCAGGCAAAGCTATAAAGGCAACTTAATGGCTTTATTCAGCACATGCTTCAGCTGAAAACCAGGAGGCATCACATTACCTGTCACTGTTCTTACACGAAACTATTGACGGAAAACCTGGATGCCAAGAAAATTGCTGCTCATTTTGTGCCATACCAATGGCACACTTTTCATAGATTCCTAAATATTATCTCAGATCTTCATTTTTATTGTAGGAAATTGGTAAGCTATGATTGTGAATTCAAATCCAAGCTCAATACAATGTTGCATTCTGACAGTCAATATATCCAGAGTGGAAGGAAGGAAGTAAAGAATAAAAGTAGTATCAGTAAGTTTCTAAAATTAAATCACATCTTATGCTTTCCAGATGGAAGCAGGACAATAATTCCCACCTGGTTATAATTTTTATCTATTCAGTATCATTAAAAGAGTATGAAAATAATGTGTATATCTCCAGGCACAAGTGATGAAATGAAACTGTTAAATTATTCTTACTTTTCAGCAAGAAACTGTCTCCTTTTCTGATATCCACTCCAACAGAAGTATTTTTAGGTTAAAGTATATATATATCATTGTTGAAATAAGAAATAGGCTGAAAAATCGCCTTTGATATTGTAATTGTAAATAAAAGATCAGCATTTTTCTTGCAGAATATTTGGAGCATTATGGATTGTACTTCTCTCCAGTCCGTAATTACACTTTTGTACTCTCGAGAGTCAGATAATTTATGACTTGCAAACCTGCTGCAGTCAATTCACTTGCAATTTAAAATTAATAGTATATATTGACAAAGATTTGGATTCATTATCTTCATTATGCCTTTTCTATTCTTTAGTTAAAGAAAAAACCAAAACAAAGTCAGATCTCAAGAAGAGCTCAAAATTTTAAAGTTAATATGATATATCTCCAAAATTTTATTCCTTCCAAAGGAAGGTTGACATCAAATGATTAAAAATTTAAGAGTACATTCCAAAGGAAAAAAATTGCAGCTGGAGTCCTGTCTGTTTATTCAGAGTTAGACAGCTGGTTTGAGGAGCAGAGAAAGGCTCACTTACCTGAGCACCCCCATCCAGGGTAGGTTAATCCTCAGCAGCCTTTTATAGGTCAATTAAATTTTGTCTCACAGCCATGAATTTTTTTAAGGACATCAGAACAGTCAGATGTTGTAACAGCGAGTACCACACCCCCAAATCTTTTTGTGGTACTTACTCTCTTTGATTGTAACAGTGAGTAATTAAAGCTGATAACCAAAACTGTAAAAAAAGCATAAAAGAAAGGAATGTGGGGAAATTAAATGAAACTAAATGAAACAGACAGCTGCAATGTATATCAAAGTGAGTGACTTAAAGTAAATAATAAAGGCAATAAAATCACCAGTACAACTTTTTCATTAAAGTTATAATTAAAATAAGGGAATAGTTCATGATACTTAATCTTAAATGTAATTTACATTAGTTGGCAAGGGCTGGCTGAATGATTGCTGTTTATCAATGTGCCTCTACTGTAAAAATGGAAGTGACAGAAAAATAAGACTTTGCGGGCCTAATGGTCTGTCTTGGAGAATGAGTGTAGCCCACTGGTGTGAATGGGTTCCACATTCGGATCTGCGGTTTGGAAGCAGCCCTGCTGAAAGGGACCTGGGGTCCTGGTGGACAAAAAAGTGCAGATGAGTCAACAGTGCAGCAACAGAGGTGAAACATGTCCGGGGCTGCATCCGCAGGGGCATTGCCAGCAGAGATAGAGATGGGATCATCCAGCTCCACTCAGCACCTGTCAGGTCACACCTGCAGCACCGTGTCCACTTCCTGTCCCCACAATTTAAAAAAAAAACAAAAAAAAAAAACAGGGAGAGACTGGAGAGGGTTCGAAGGAGTGAAGATGTTATCAGAATATGCTATGCAGTGAGAACAGTCAGTCAAAACCTCCCCAAAGACATAGTAGAGTCCCCATTACTGCAGGTTTCCAAGATGAGACTGGACAGGGTGGCAGATACTCTCATTGAAGATCCCCTTCCCATGAAAGGTTGGATCAGAGGAAATTTCAGGATCCCTTCCAACCTGGGCAGTTCTGTAATTCTATGATTCTGTTATTTGGAAGTCTAACCCAAAATCTCAAAATCTTATCAGAGAAATCATATATCTGAATTACACGGTGAAAATCATGCGGCACAGCAATGATAAATTGTAGCAATAAGAGCACAGTACTCATCAATATTTGCCAAAAAATATTTATTAAATTTGAGGTGAAAATGTGAATTGTTTATACTAAACAACTACAAAAACTAACAAATAGAAGGTGACTCATTGTGTCTCACAGTGGCAATTTTTTTCTGGGGTGTATGTTTTTGGAGAATCATTTAAATAGCTGACAACTGAATTTTTTGAAATATCTGTGCACTTTTCCGAAGGACAACTGTTTCTATAATCTAGCATGAGCAATATGAACATATTTAAAGGTATCACATGTGTTCACTTGATTAATATTGGCAATAAAAGGTTTTTAATTTTTTTAATATCCTGCTGTTCTTTTTACCGTTCTGAGTAGGCTGAAGTCTCTTTATTTATCATTATCTCATAGAAAAAGATTATCCTCTCCCTATTTTCTGCTAACTAAAAGTAGAAAGAAAATGATGAAAACTGTGCTTTGGGGTAAAAGTGACCCTTTTTTGACCAAATCTTCCTTCCTTTCTTATAGAATTTTGCTGATGCCAAGTCTGATGTGACAGTGTTTGTAGCACAAAGCTATTTTTAAAGCTAGAGGGAATCTGGAGAAGCGATTTCATGCTATTGCTAAGAAAAGATTTGTCTTTTCTCATTCATATGACAAATGCCTAGCAGATGTGAGAGGATTTTTCCCTTAGATTAAAAATGACGATGCTCCCTCATCACTCCTAAAATAATAGGATGGCTGAATGAAACCCAAAATACACCTGTGCAGTGTATCTCCCGCTTTCTGGTGCCAGCACGCCAGGCAGGAGGCTCCCAGGCAATTAGCACCTCAGCACAGCCCCAGCCCCAGCCCCGGCGGGTGGGTGGGCAGGGAGGGGCTCCCGGCTTCATTTGCAGTTCCTTTTGTCTTGCTGCTGAGTTACCCTTCAGAACCTGACACGCACAGGCCTACTGGAATATTATTTGGCATTTCCTTCCCCAGAATCATTTACACTGCTAATAGAGAGCCCGTGACTTTCAAGGACCTGCCTGCTATTCACTTTAGGGGTGTTATCCTTTTATACAAAAGCACAAACACGTTTATATAGCTCTGTATGTAGTTTCTTAAACTTGCGCTATCTCAGACATGAACTGACTTTTAAGATCTTATTTTTCTGATGGTAAGGGAATAAAAATTTGGCATCAATTAAGTTTTGGTATTAAAAATAAAGCAGAGAAAAGGTGAAAAAACCTGAAGAGTACCTGGCAGCTCAGCAACATTTATTTCCCATGGTTGTCCATCTCAAACACTATTGCACATAACAAGACTGCTAATCACAACTCATCGTAGTATTAACTTTGCCCCAGTGGCATCTATTAAATGTCTCTTCCTTACATATGTTTCCTCCCGTTTTCATTCTTGTTCATGTTGTTTGCTCACCAAAGCACAAAAATTACTAATTTTAAAAGTTTGGTTTTTAGGTGATTTCCAATTACCTACCCAGGAAGGCCGTTTTATAATGGAAGAAAGAGAATAGTGCTGTAATGGCTGAAGTTTTTATCACATGTAGGAGTTGAACTGTAAAGCAACAATGTTAAAATCAGGATCCTCAAACTTGGAATCAAGGATCCATCTACACGATGCAATGGAGCACAGAGACGAGGTCTCAGAACTCTGAGATGGCCTCTACCTGCAAAGACACTTCCACAGGCTATGCCCACACAATGCCAGGCAGATGTATCAGCCTGGCTTGTAAGCTCTTTAATTGCATCCATTAGGGCAAATATTTAGTCTAATCAACTCAGTTACATTGTTTCCTGTTTCAAGATTAGCTTGATCATTACCAGTTTGATGATCTGTGCACAGCTCTTAAATTCTGCACAGATACACCTTGAAAGCTACATCCTGAAAGGCATTTAGGGAATTAAATCCTTAATTCCTATTTGGTAACATCGTGCAAGTAAAGCATCGAATTTTTTTTTTTTTTTTAGTTTGATATGTTAATACTCCTGAGAAGTTCACCTAAAGGGCTACAGTCAGTGTCTGATTTCCAGCATCAGACACTGAGGGAGTGGGGAGCAGCCAGGAACACTGTGTCCAATGTACTTGCTGGAAAAGCTCAGGATTTTTTTCCTGGTAAATATATTAAATGTGGCAATAACATGAAATATTGTCTGGTGTATGTGCACTTAAAAAA
>VWZW01004510.1:3728612-3758080 GCA_013397115.1 Edolisoma coerulescens | reverse complement strand
AAAAAAAAAAAAAAGAGTGAGGAGGAGGAGGGAGGAATTGTGGGACATTTTTCAAATAGGATTTTTGTCTCAAAGCACAACATTCTACTGCTGCAAGATAAACTACAGTTCCAGCAAGGATGACCCAGTAGTTTGAAATGGAGGAAGTGAATGTGAACAGAGGAAAGAAAAGCCCTAGAGCCACCCTCTATATGGCCACTCCTGTCCAGGCAGAAACAACCTCAGCACCCTGGAACACACTCCACACTTTAGGGAATTCCTTTCTTTAACGGGCACAGGTACAACACTGTCTAGAAACTTCAGGATGACTCAGCCTGATTCCTATGGACTGTTTCACTTCTGTAAACTACAGCAACATCTTAAATCAGATTATAAAATGGGCCTGGGAACAGGAATGCTGAATTTGCCCCAGTAAATCAGATCTCACATCTATCTGATCTGACAGTCATCAGTATCAGGCATTTTGGAGAAGAGGCAGGATCACCTATAGGTCAGTTCTCATGACCTTATATCATTGCCTCCTGTGTCTATCATCACGATTTCTGCTGATTCAATATTAGTTTGATTGCTGAAGCTCAAAGTTTAACATCCTTTTGAATTTGTTATTTTTTTTTAATTGCAACAATACTAGAGACACACGGGAAGAGTTTTCCCCCGAAGCCCTTTTAAAGCCACCTGAACAGCAGATTTTGCAGAAATGTGCTGGCTTTACGTATAAGAAAGCCCATGTCCAAACACGTCCAAATTGAACTAAATCAACCCACATCCACCGAGCCCATCACTAACCACGACTATCACAATGCTGGCGCGGACAGATCCGGACACGAAAGCTATATGCACACCGGAGAATTTATAAAAGGGCCGGGAAAATCCCGGGGTTTTCGAGATGCTCGGGAGCAGGCGGCTGCCGAGCGCGGTGTCCTGCTGCCCTCCTGCGGGCCCAGCCTCCCGCTGCCGCTGCCGGGACGAGCCCCCGCGAAAAGCACCCAGGAAGGCCCATTTTCACAGGGAAATTTGCCACGCAGAACATAGCCAATCTTGGGAAGCGGCCTCTGCTCTGTTATGGCTCTCCCGCGCGTGACACCATCTGCATACAAAGAGTGGGTTGTGAAAAATAAACCAAAAACAAACAGAACAACCCCCCCCCGAACCCCCAACCAAACAATAAATGTCTTTTAGCTGTGTTCCTGTTTCAGAAATGTTCAAGACCTCTAGTGTCATTGATAACAAACAGCTATGCTTTTTGTTTTCACACCTATAAATTGAGCAGCATTTTTAAAATTACAAAATCCTACTATTGCAGAGTCCTTGAGGTTGAAAAAGACCCTTAAGATCACCAAGTTAAATGATAACACTGCCAAGTCCAGCACTAAACCATGTCCCTGGATGAGTATGAACTTCTTCAAACTACAATGAACTTCAGTCTTTCACTTTTTACACAAAAGACACGAGAGGAAATGGGAGAGGAGGGTGGTCTATATGTCTTTTAAGAAGCTCCAGGGATGGTGACTCCACCAATTCCCTGGGCAGCCTGTTCCAGTGCTTGACAATCCTTTGGCTGAAGAAAATATTCGTGACATCCAACCTAAACCTCCCCTGGTGCAACTTGAGGTCATTTCCTCTCGTCCTATCACTTGTTGCCTCAGAGAAGAGCCTGACCACACCTGGCTACACCCTCCTGTCAGGGAGTTGTAAAGAGCGACAGCGTCCCCCCTGAGCCTCCTTTTCTCCAGGCTGAGTCCCCCCAGCTCCCTCAGCTGCTCCTCATCACACTTGTGCTCCAGACCCTTCCCCAATTCTGTTGCCCTTCTCTGGACACGCTCCAGCACCTCCATGTCTTTCTTGCAGTGAGGGACCCAGAACTGGACACAGGATTGAAGGTCTGGCCTCACCAGTGCCCAGTAAAGGGGAACAATCACTACCCTGGTCCTGCTGCCACACTATTGCTGATCCAAGCCAGAATTCCACTGGCCTTCTTGGCCAGTGGGGCTCGTGTTTAGGTGCTGTTGGTCCTTTCCTGCCCCGCAGTTTTCCAGCCACTCTTCCCCAAGCCTCTGGTGCTGCCTGGGGTTTTGTGACCCAAGTGCAGGGCCTGGCATGTCACCTTGTTGAACCTCAGACCATTGCCTCTGCCCATGGAGCCAGCCCAGTGCTTCATCTTTCTGTAAGTTTTGTTCATAGGAGCAAAAATGCCCAGGGTTTCCATAGGGTACCTGCCCTGTAAAGATGCCAGAAACTGATTGTAATGCAGACATCCCAAAATATTTAATCTGACTGTAACTCTGGGAACTTCTATGCCTTTATACCTCTAACATTCGAACTGCTTCAGCTGAGGTAAGAATCATATCAGAGCATATGTGGAAACTAAAAGAAGTTTCATTTGGTTTTCTTTCAGTTTTCTTATATGCTTGCATTTCCTGTTCAGGAGAAATACCAGATCCGAAATAGTATGGAAAGTTTTCCCTGGCCTGGCTGACACAGAGTTTCACTGGAAACATGGAAAGAAAATCTTGGTTTTGAGCTGTTTCTAGGCCAAAGATGTCTGGGTAAGCAACCAGTTTATTCCAAGCCCACCCTGATTTTTAACTTCATGCAAACAAACCAGTGCCACACTCTTGATGAACCAGATGCAGGAGCTCCACATCTATTTGAGAACCCACGTGGCATTTTACAGCTGGGATGCTTTGAGGAAGTGAACCAACTGCCAAGAGCAGAAGGAGCGAAGAATCTGATAACAGAGCAGATCTAAACAGGCCATCCTGGCCTAAGAGGAAAGCTGTGCAGTGGTTATAGGATTAACCTTGTTCTTATTAGGCACATGCCTGACTAAATTGATCCATTCCCCATCTCTCTCTCTGGGTATGAAACAACAGGGTTTTTCCTCAGTTCACAGGGATGTTTCAATACATAGGATATTAGAGAGCATGAAATTCTCAGCATAATTAATGTCACTTACATAGGGACCGATGGTGTGAATTTGCAAGAAATGCATTCCTGCTAAAACTGGGAGCAGGAATATGTGCTGCTTGGCACATAATGCTCCCAGGTACTACTGAGGAAGAAATAATGAGTACTATTCAATTTCATCGGTCATGAATATATAATGATAAATATTTCTCAGATGATTCTGTTCACTGAGTAAACTGAGTGGATCCTTAACATTAACTTAAATTAGCAGAAGTGGATTGCTGTAGTGCCAAAGAACTACTTAAATGCAATTTATTCTTTTCCTGGAATGAAATAAGTAACTAGTCTCCTTATCTCTCTAATCAGCAGAGGGCAGAGCATGTCTTGCAAAGCACAGAAGAGAACTGAGACTCAGCAAAACTGCTTGAATATTGCAGCATTCAGGAGTTGTTACTACTGTGGATTTAAACTCTACTTCTTTTTTTCTTTTGACTTTCAACATTATTTTTTATTAATAAAATCACAATCTTGTTATGATTCAATACTGAAAGAACACACCCTGCATGTGTTTAAAAGGACTGAAATTCATTAAATGAAGGAGGAAAGTTGCCATTGATAATACCAATTATATAGTTGAAGAAGTATTGATCAGATTATATGCTAAACAATGCATTAATTAAGCTCAAGTGACTATTTAATTACTGAGTTAATTTTGATTAGTTTTTTTTCCTGATCAACTGGAACTAATTCATGGTTGTGTTGAATTACAGCATTTAGAAGAAATTTAAACAGAAATCCATACAACTAAAACTTTTAAAGAAAAACAAATCAATATATAACTTAAAAGAAATTATTCTCCCAAAAGCTACAGGAAAACTGAAACAATTGTTTCAGGCTGACAAACTGCCTGTATTGGGTTCTGGTAGCAGGGGGGCTGCAGGGGTGGCTGCTGTGAGAAGCTGCCAGAAGCTTCCCCCGTGTCCGACAGAGCCAATTCCAGCTGGCTCCAAGCTGGACCTGCCTTGGCCAAGGCTGAGCCCATCAGGGATAGTGGTGGAACTTCTGGGAAAGCAAATTTTAGAAGAGGGGGAGCAGCTGGAGAGAAGAGTGAGAATGGGTGAGAGGAAGAGCCCTGCAGACCCCGAGGTCAGTGGAGCAGCAGGGGCAGGGGGCCAAGAGCCGGAGCTGAGATTCCCCTGCAGCCCATGGTGCAGCCCATGGAGAGGCAGCTGTGCCCCTGCAGCCCATGGGGGGCCGTGGGGGTGCAGACCCACCCGCAGACTGCAGAGGAGCCCATGATGGAGCAGGTGGGTGCCTGAAGGAGGCTGTGACCCCACGGGAAGCCCATGCTGGAGCAGGCTCCAGACAGACCCCTGGGGGAGAGAGGAGCCCACGCTGGAGCAGGTTTCCTGGTAGGACTTGGGACCCCTGGAGCAGCCTGTGCCTGAAGGACTGCAGCCCACTGCAGCCCCAGCGTGGAAGGAACCACACAGAGCAGTCCATGAAGAAGTGCAGCCCATGGGAAGAACTCGCGTTGCAGAAGTTCATGGAGGACTGTCTCCCATGGGAGCAAGCCAACACTGGAGCAGGGCAAAAGTGTGAGGAGAACAGAAACATGTGATGAGGTGACAGCAACCCCCATCCCCCATGCCCCTGCACCACTCAGGCAGAGGAGGTAGGGAAATCTGGAGTGAAGTTAAGCCTGGGAAGAAGGGAGAGGTGGGGGGAAGGGGTTTTTAGGATTTTTTTCAGTGTTCTCAGTATCCTATTTGGGTTTCAGAGGGGATCTGGTCTGGCACGGAAAGGCTTGGACAGTGAATACTGCAGCCAGGAACAGGATTTGAAGGTCTCTGCATTTGGCCAGGAGGAGGAAAGGGGTACTGGGTACACTGGACTGTGTGGATTTGCTGCCTGACACCATGAAAAGAAGCAAGATCAAGGGACCTGCACAACAGATTCAGTTCTTGGGCATAAAATGGCAGATGGACGTTGCCATCTCCCTATGGATGTGATCAAAAAGGTATCAACTATGTCTTCACATGCTAACAAGAAAGAAACACAAGCTTTCCTAGGCCTTATGGGATTTCAGAGAAAGCATATTCCAGGTTACAGCTGCCGTGTGAACCCTTTTTATCAAGTTATCTGAAAATAGAATGATTTTGAGTGGGACCTTGAGCAAAAACAAGTCTTTGAGCAGATCAAAGAGGACACTGCTCATGTGGTGAGCAGTGTCAAAGAGGTTGGAAACACAAGACCTAGAGGCTTGCACCCAGGGTTTGGGTTCTAAATCCCACAATCTGCCTTAAAAAAAAATTACCATTTCAGAAAAAAGTTACATGAAGACCTTTACTCAGTTTCATAGGTGCTGTTTTGAATTATGACATGAGATACTCTGGCAGATAGTGTCATGGTGAGGAAGTCCTGTCCTTTTGCCCACTGGTGTTTTCCCATGAGTGACGCTGCCTCTCAAGAGTTTTTGGACTGGAAAAAGCAAATGTAGAACTGAAGTTGTTTGAGGTAAGGGAGCTTAAGTCGTTACCAAATAAAGAGAGAAAGGAGGTGCTATTTTTCCCAGACAGCTTAGTATCCTGTGGTAAAGACCTTCTTTCTGGTTTGGTTTTGCTTCTCTCTTTTTTTTTTTTCTGTGTTTTTATTTTTACATATAACTTCTTATGTCATTTCTCTTCATCTTCTTGTCACAAAGCAATTTGTCAGGAGCTCTAAATCCAGGAATTCCCCAGGTCAAAACATTCATGATGGCTTTGTAATCGACCCATCCATCCTCCCCTATGGTGACAGAAAAGGAGAACTGAAAATTATTTGTCATCCTGGATGGTGGCCCCACTCTGTATGAGAGCAGTTTTAGGGACTCTTTAGTTTAAGCTCCGTGTTTTCTGTCATCCTGGAACATGTTGGTTGACCACAAGCATCGATGTGGTCCATAAAAATGTTTTGCATTTCTGTCTGGCTTTATTCGAAGGATTTTGATATTAATTTTATCTTTGCAGTGAAAAGGCGTCGACATTAAACAGAAAAGTGTGACAGAGATTAAATCTGATTTGCCTGGTTCCAACAGCTTTCTTGAGGAGTGGAATCCACATTTGTGTCCCAAGAAAGACAATCCTATTGATTTATGTGGAATTTACTTTCTACTAAGTCAGTTATTTCCCTGTTTTATTTTTTCCCCATGCTGTTGCTGAAGTAATTGTTCCTTTCACCCACCGGAGGGCAGCAAGAAGTTTAAAATCCCCTATGTTACATACTTGTGCTATAGCAGGGAGCTAAGTCAAATTTCCAAGTTAGATTGCAAGGAAAATTCCATTCAAAAATCTTGTTTTCATCCCAAAACATCGTGAGAAATCAAAGAATATTTCTTCCTGAAATTATTTTTTTCCTTGAGAAAACTGAATTTAAAATGTTGAAATACTGTATTCTGTCTTGGTGCAACAGTTTCTCCCTGAGCATGTCATAGTCTGAGTGCTTGGAGTCAGTCTTCCATTTGGAATAGACATTCTGAGTTTTAGTTCCATGGTGTTTTAATAGGAAAAGAGATGCAACCCATGCAGGTAAGACCATCTCACAGCTCAACCATAAAGGCCAA
This sequence comes from Edolisoma coerulescens, assembly GCA_013397115.1. Taxonomy (NCBI): domain Eukaryota; kingdom Metazoa; phylum Chordata; class Aves; order Passeriformes; family Campephagidae; genus Edolisoma; species Edolisoma coerulescens. Next base: position 3,751,572 of record VWZW01004510.1, on the reverse strand, counting down.
GAGAAGCAAAGGCCTGCCTTTCTCAATGAATTTCATCAGGTAGCACAAAATGGATCATTAAAAAACACCTGAGAATCAAAAATACTTTAGTTCAGTCTGTTCCAATATATCATTAAATATTTTCTTGAGGAGCAATTTCAAAATGGAAGAAAAATTAAAGTGTTCTTTAAAGAAAGCTTCAATCAGTGAAAAGTGTCTCGCCCATTAAAAAATACAATTATATGGAATTCCTAAAGGTGCCCATTATACAAGATGGCTTTCACCAATACTCAGCTAGCTGTGCTTTGCAAAGGCTGGGCTCATCGATGTACAGGTTTATTTTAATAAATGTACATTAATGATTCCTATTCATACTGTCATACTTATGTAAAGGAAGAAATTGAGATATTATAGCATGCTGAGATAAAAGGTTTAATCCACTCGGGATTATAAAACATCCTCAAGTATACATACGTGCTTTTTAAGGAAAATTAGACTGATGGGGGATTGTGCAAATGGCTTAGACTACAATTTTTATTTGCATCTAATGACTTTGGGGTTATGTGGCATTTCTAACGAAAGAATACTTGCTTTACTGCTTCTGGTAAATCAGAAATTATAGATCGTGCTACAGCTCAGTCAAGGCATAGCTCCGTCTAGCTTAGCTTCTTGCCATTGGTGCCTCTTATTTTTGTCAGTAAGCTGAGGCAAAATAACTTACGAAAAACTTGAAGGAACACTGGTGGCTTTTCAGAATCAAAATCCACATCATAAATATTTCAGAGCACTATCAAATCAGTTATTCAGTCAATAAGTACACAAGTTAGAAAGGCTATGGCTTACATATTCTTCATTATTATCCAAACAAATATTCCATGAATTGCAATGGAAACGAGATCACTCCTCTAATAAGGATGGTAGAAACTGAGGTGCAATTCCTATACCTCTTTACAAATCTGTTTTTCTGTTTGGTTGCTGAGCTTTAGAAAAGTCACAGACTATATTGATTCATCTGCTTGAACAGGAGGGACTCTTCCTGTTTCTTACAGGTCTTTCTCTCATAACCCAAATTTAAAGCCCTCACCAGTCCTATTCCGGAGTGCGGTCAGCACAGCAGAGACCTCACCATGTATTCCATAACATTATGTGTCCAAGTGCGTCCATAGGAGTCTACTCCCTTAATATTTCAGCTACACTTTGAACTGCCTCCTCAGCCCTCAGAGATGGGGAAAACATTTCCATCTATTCATGAGCTTCTCTGTTCACTGTAGAAAGCTGTGATTTGGCCTTCAGCTTGGGCTGACAGCACAGACTTGGTGGAAGGGTTCTGAAACAAAATGACATTGTTTAGTAGTTAGTTTCTCATTGTGAATTGCTTAATGTGGTGCCTGAAGCCATCCTACAGGACAATACAGTGGCTGTGTGCTTTGTTTCCATTGGAGTAATAGTCCGGTTCCTCACTCTGCCTCATTGCACACCTCCCTTTGGTGGCAAAACATCTCCTTGTCCTCCTAGCATTTGGGATCAATTTTGTTAAATAATCCAATTATAAGATTTGGCTTTGGGAACCCATCAGAAAAAAAAGCGTCACTGCAAGAAGGGCACTGAGGGGCTGGGAGGGTGTTCAAAGATGGCCAACGGAGCTTGGGAAGGGTTTGGATCACAAGTCCTATGAGGAGAAGATGAGAGAGCTGGGGGGTCTCAGCCTGGAGAAAGGGAGGCTCAGGGGAAACCTTATTGCTCTCTACAACTCCCTGACAGGAGGGTGTAGCCAGGTTGGGTTGGGCTCTTCTCGCAGGTGACCAGTGACAAGACAAGAGGACATGGCCTTAGGTTGCACCAGAGGAGGTTCAGGTTGGACATCAGGAAGAATTTCTTCACGGAAAGGGTTGTCAGGCTTTGGAATGGGCTGCCCTGGGAGGTGGTGGAGTCACCACCCCTGGAAGTGTTCAAGAAACAACTGGATGCGGCACTTAGTTGACAAAGGTGGTGACCAGTGACCAGTCAGATGTTGGACTCAATGATCTGAGATGTCTTTTCGAACCTCAGTAATTCTGTGATTCTGCTATCACCTCAGTTTCCCTTGTTATTTGTACTAAATTGACATGGAGGCACCTAAGGGGCACAATTTATTTCTTAGGAACATGCACATTGCTTATAATTAATTTTGCAGCTGTTGACGCAGAAATTTCACTCTGGCAAGCATGGCTGGACTTTTTATGTCTGAACATCTTCCTTATTCACCTCTGGGTTCCACCACCACGTAGCGTTAGGTTTCTTTTTTCTATCATTCTATACCCAAACAAATGCATAACACAGTTTTTAACAAGTTTGTCTGTACACTGGAAGAAAAACAGCAGGACATGTGGGGTTTTTTCTGATTGGCAATGACTTAGCCTGGATCCCTGAATCACTGCCAAGCAACAAGACAGCACATATTTGCTGTGCTTGGATTGATATTTCTTGGTTCAGACAGCAGCATTTGAGGCTGCATTGTCCGTGGGAAGTACAAAAAGCTTAACTCAGAAAGCACTGAGCCCTTTTAATGAGCCCTCAAGGATGTCAAACCTTGTTTGCCCAGCTCTCAAACGCACGCTCCGACATGTCTAAAAGCTGGTACTTTTGTCAAAGCAGCCAGCTCAAGTCCCCACAGGCCTTTCATGTCACAGTGTCAGTGCTTAGGTCCAAGTGTGCAGGAGCTGCCACAGCACATCAAACACGGGGCCCGTCTGGTCACACAGCCCGTCCCTGGCACCACCTGGCACCGGCCTTGGAGGAGTCTCCGTGGTGGGCAGTCACCGGGAGCCTCTCCAGCAAGGGCTTCTCCTGACCACTCGTGCGTGAAGGACGAACTGTGTATGAGTCCACAGGTCCCAGACACAGAAGGAGTTTGAGGTTTGCTGGTTCTTTTAATCTCCTTTAGCGGAACTTGTAGTTCATTTCGTTCTCCTGTTTTTAAGTAAGTTGCATAAATGTCTGCACACTACTGTATCCTTTGGCAGGGAGTTGCACGTAACACTCTGTGTGTATGTGACCAGCTTGCTAATTTTAAACTATCATGTTTTGGTTTAGGGGAGGGGAAGTTTCTATATGTTTTGTACATCCTATATGCCATTCTTTATTATACATTATGCCTTTGTCCAGCCTTCTCCCATTTGCTGTGCAGTGTGAAACATCTGACCTATTCTTTTCCTCCCTGAAAAAAATTGTCATTAAATAATTAAGCATCTTGATCAAATTTGCTGTAATTCTTCATATTTTTATTTTGAATATTTCATTTTCTATTTTTGTTTGGATTTTTACAATGCGACTAGAAGTCAGACGAAAACTTGGGATGGCTTAAGCAGAAATGATGAAGACTGTAGATCTATATACAGAGCTAACTTACAGATGGAGATAAATTTTATAATTTAGCTATTCTGAAAGAATAAAAGGCCTAGTCTGTCTTCACTGCTGCTCTTATTCTTGTTCCTCAAATTGATGGCCATTCTTTCTTCCTCTTTAGTTCTCATTCTTTCTGCTTCAGAGATACTCTCAGCCCTTTTAAAACCAAAGCAATTTTGCAATTCAGCAGACCAAGGATTTTACACTTTGGATGAGGATGCTGAAGAAACTGGAACATCAACTGTGGCTCAAGAGATGATAAAAGCAGATGTGTTGACACCTAAAGTAAATATTAAATATAAATAAAATTTACATTTTCTAGTCAATAGCCTTTTGAAGTACCAAGACACCTAGTTCCAAAGGCACCTAAGGCACACCTGGGCCTGCAACTGCCTAAGGTTTGGCAGTATTGTGCAAATAAGCATCCCAGACTAAATGTGAGCCAGTGACGTGCTATTGGGCTACTAGACAAAAGAAACTTAACTGTATCTGCTTCCTTACATGCATTTTATATAACAGTCTCTTCTTTATAAAGTAGGGACCTTGGAGAGAGCTGGAACAGGAAGAATTAGACCCATGAAACACAGAATAAATTGTTTAAGGCCAAGATAAGAGCAGACCTGCTCGTTTTTCAGTGTTTTCTGTGTCCGTTTCCTGCTCTGCATGCATTGGTATCACCTTGGGTGTCTAATTCTTCTCATGCAACACAGAGGAATCTTAAAATCCTAGCTGTGGACTGTGATTTTTCTGGGTGAGACCGGGTGCCCTCAAGGTTATATGTAGCACTACTATGTGCTGTACAATCAGATGCACTTTTATGTTTCTAGCTTTTAACTTCCTTGAAGTCATGATAATGATGATGATAATAATAATAATAATAAAAATAACAATAACACAAAGAAGAAGCCAGGTTTTATTAGATGAACTTATATGGCTAGGGAAAAAATGACCAAAATTCCAGATCCATAAGTTCTCCCAGTCTAATGTATTCCTTCTCTTTATAAATATTGATGAATATATTCTTAGCAATAGTGCATTTTTACCAGGAGAATTGGAATGGATCAAAAAAAAAAGACGTTTATCATTCTTTTTTAAGCAAGCTGGGCACAGACAGGTTCTCCCCTAGCATGCAGATTTATCACTTTCCTGGATGCTGTAATATATCCCATCTTATGAGATGTGATACAGGAGAAAAAGCACTTTGCTTTTGCTGTCAGGTACTCAGTAGTTAATCCTTTCTACAGAGGTCTTGCATTTCTCCCCAGACTAATTACCATTAACTGAAATATGCTGCAAGGTAACTCACCGTGCAGAAATAATGTACCTGAATGGCTGGGACGTAATTTAGTTATGTCTACAGCAAGTGAGCTGTGCTCAACCCCAAGAGCAGCATGCTCCAAATGTACTACACAGTACAAAATAATTCTGTGGATAGTTTGGATCAAGCTCTGCTTGCATTTGCATCCTTTTTGCAATGGTGACATCCTTGCATGAGAACAAGTCAGAGCAGATTCACGTATCTTCTGTGCGATGATTAGCAATCAACAAACTCAGCCTGTGCGTGATCATTGTGCTGTCATTCATCAAATGCCTATGAAGGAACATTTGCATTCGAGCCAAGATCTCTGCTTGAATGAAAAATTATCCCCACTGGAATCAAACAAGGCTATTTGACATAAGCACAGAAATCAATTTAGGATCTCTCTCTGCCAAGGGACTCTGGGCCTAAGCCTGCTGCTGTTGAACTCATCAGATAGATAGGGCTCATTATCCTTGTAGGAGATTAAGGACCACTTCTACAGTCCTGCAGAAGGCTTCTCATCAGCATTAAGACCTAAATATCCTCACAAGTGACTTTCATTCCTGCACAGACATAAGGTTACAAACACCTCTAGTGGTATTTCCAATGCCAGAGGAAAATCCTGCCCTCCGACTTTCAGGCTATGGGGTCATGCTGCAGGTGGTATGAGGAGGGTTTATCCTCAGTATGAAATTTTTCTCTTCCCACTGTTTCGGTGAAGAGAAACTGCAATTAATATACTTCAATTTCAAAAGAGAAAAAAAGTAATTACAAAAATTATAGTAATTGGGGCATTCAGCTGCACTTCAAAGGATATTCTTTTCTTTAGTATCCTTGCTGAAATGTGCTTTCAGATTTCCTAAAGAAATGTCCTCTCCCCCATCATTAGTCTTCTTTAAAAATGAATCCTAAACAAATATTATGGCATAAGTATGAAGTCACTGAAATCAAAGGAAATAAGTCAATGACTCTGTTATATTGAAAAGTCCTTGATCTGAAGGAAAAAAACCAGCAAGGGATTGCATAAAATTAAATCCATATAGTTGATATTGTAAATGAAAATATGTTTGAGCTTTGGACAATGCTCCCAGGCACGTGGTGGGATTCTTGGGCTGTCCTGCGCAGGGCCAGGAGTTGGACTCGTGATCCTGATGGGTCCCTTCCAACTCAGGGTATTCTATGGTTCTACTGTCTAGGTGAAGTTGCAGTCATACCATAGAAAGACAAACAAGGACAAAAAGCATGGGCATAGCCACCCGGTCATTAGAAAGGTTGCTGTTACATCTAAAATACATGTAGACTAAGCTCCAGGCAGGCCAAGACAAGTTTAAACTAAACAAACCTGACAAGTCTTCATCCTGAGGTCTTGCAAAATCAGTACAAATCCTGTGACAAGTTACTAGCAGTAGTTTTTACCAAGCTACTACGCTGCAGTACAGTCACTGAAACCTTTGTCTTTAGAAAAGAAGGTAAGGTGCAGAAAAGGAAGTAGTTAATTTCCTTTGTGAGTTGTCTGTTTTCTTTACCATAGTTTCATACATAGCTTTCATTTTTAAGTGTCTTTCTGTGGGGGAAAAAAAAGCATTTAAAATGTTGGCACAGGTAGGAAGCCAGCCTGAGTACAAAAGAGAAAGCAATGTCTTAACAGAGGTCTCAGAAGCATGGAAATGAGGCATAGAACAGCCAGAAGTCACTGCAGCCCTTCTCCTCACTTTTCCTTACATTTAGTGTTTGCAGGTTCCCAGTCAGCCACACTCCTCTGTTTCACCTGCAGGTGCTGCTCCCTGGTTTCACAGAGGTGCCACAAAACATCAGACTTCCCCTGGGAACTGCAGAACTTACTGGGCCCCACTCAGGCTGCCTTCCTAGACCCACACAAGGAGCAGCTGAGGTCTCTTGGTTTGTTCAGCCTGGAGAGGAGGGGACTGAGGGGAGACCTCGTTGGGGTCTGCAGCTTTCTCAGGAGGGGAAGAGGAGCAGCAGGTATTGATCTCTGCTCTGTGCTCAGTGACAGGATCCGAGGGAATGGATCCTGTGTCAGGGGAGGTTTAGATTGGATATCAGGAAAATGTTCTTCAACCACAGGGTGGTTGGGCACTGGAACAGCCTCCCAGGGAAGTGGTCACAACACCAAGCCTGTCTGAGTTCAAGAAGTGTTTGGACAACACTGTCAGGCACATTGTGGGACTCTTGGAGCTGTTCTGTGCAGGGCCAGGAGCTGGACTTTGGTGATCCTTGAGGGTCCCTTGCGACTCAGCATATTCGGTGATTCTATATTCCCATTTTTTCACCTCGTCCTTTATAAGCCAGACCACATGGGTCATGTCCAACCCTGACAAATGGCCCACATTCCATACGGATGCAGGATGCCCAGGGAAGAGACAGCAGGGAAAGCTGTGAGCTGTCCCTGGATTGTTTTAGGACTGCGGGCAGGCTACTGCAGCCCAGAAAAGGCTGTGAGGGCTCAGGTGTCCCTAGAGGTGTTTGGAAACACAGGAAAATACTCCAGTACATGTAAGAGCTTGTGCATCGCATGGTCATGCTCTAAGGAGTCAGTGGGAACAGCAGCTGACCTTCCTCTCCCGGTGTGCCAATCCCCATAACTTCCACTGCCAGTGAGCCTGGCTTTTTATCACACCCAAACACCCACTCAAGATGCCATTGCCTGAGCTGTGTTCAGCCATTCTGACCCACGGCACCCACTGGCTGCTTTCTGCTCCACATCAGGCAGTGGGACCTTCCCTTTGGCACAGAGAATCATCAAATGGCCTGAGTTGGAAGGGACATCAAAGATCAGCTAGTTACAACCCCCCTGCCATGGGCAAGGACACCTTCCACTAGACCAGGCTGCTCAGAGCCCCATCCAACCTGGCCCTGAACACTTCCAGGGATGGGGCAGCCACAACTGGGAAGCCTGTGCCAGGGCCTCACCACCCTCACAGGGAAGAACTGTTCCCTAAAATCTAATCTAAACCTCCTCTCTGTCAGTTTGAATCTATTCCCCCTTGTCCTGTCACTCCAGGCCCTTGTAAATAGTCTCTCTCCTCATGGTCCAGCACCTCGGGTACTGCCAGGTGGGTATTCCAGAGGGAGGCACCATCATGGAAAAGCCACAGGCAAAATGCTCCCCAGAGGCTCAGCCCTTGAAGAGACCTTTGAATTGGGAGGGCATTGCAACTGCATCCTACTGATCCCATTTCCATAACTGAGAGACAGATCTGTTGGCCCTTAATACGGATTTTTATGCTAATCCTTCGCAAAGACTAAGGCAGTTGCACAAACACTTTAGGAAGATGAGGGCGAGGAAACGGCTCTGGGAGAGATTCCTGGCAGAAAAAAAGCTGCGTGTTTCCCTGGCACTTATTTAATTTCCTACCTGGAATGTATTTAAGGACTAATAAGAAATAAACATAGTTATGGGAAGGAGCAGTTGACTGTGAAAATGTTTCAAAGTAATAGACGCCGCTTTCCACGGCCTTTTCTGAGATGTGAATAACATTGTTGAGCCTTCCTGTATCCTCAGAAGATCTATTTAGACTAAGAGTGAGCTCCCTGCAGTTTTATGGGCTTGAAAACCTCATCTCTAAAACTAGTGAATTACCAATTAAAAGCAGTAGTGCAAAGAAGCCATGACAGGTAGTAATAAGATCCTTTGTGTTTAAGGAAGAAAATGAAAAGTGCATTTGCTTTCAAGAAATGGTGATCCTCGTAAGACATAAAGAACAGCTTACCTCAAGCTCCATGTGGAGCAGATGGAAAGAAAAATAATACTTTAGATTTGGGAATGAGTTCCCTGTGGGGCTGGTCCACTGAAAGGTCTAGTTCATTATCTGTGGAAATGCAAATGTTATGTCACCACTACAGGGGTAAAAATGGAGTGATCTTCAGTTTTAAAAGACAGAGCCTTGCATTTTCTTTAATTTAGCTGCAGTAAAATCAGTTGCAATCTTAATTTCCTCTTATAAAGTGGTGCTCCAAAATCTAAGTTTTTATCTAAACCAGCAGATTACATTTCTGCACCTCTGCTGTGAAGAAAGTCTTCAAAATGTCACCTTATCTAAACCAAAGACTATCACTGTCCTTAAGCAGCAAATGATGTGAAAAAACAAAGCCTATTTCCCGTTTCACTGATGTTTTTCACACTGCTGAGGTGTTGTGAAGGTTCCTCAAAGGGCAAGGACATGGCCTGTGCACAGATGATTTCCTGTTTTGACCTCTGCTGTTTTCTGCTGACTTTCCCTCCATCACCTGTGTCTGCTGCAGAACTAAAGCACAGTGCACAACAACAAAGCTGCTTCCAGGGGTCCACAAGAATTTCTTTAGCAAATAGGTATCACTAACCACACCACTGTTAATATTTCCCGTACATAAAACATTAACTGAAATAAGATTGGGATGATCTTGTCTCTTGCTGCAGTTCTTTGCCCCAAAACTATTTACCACAGTCTGCACTTCACCAGCTTCAGAACAAAATAAATAATTGCATTGGTCTGTCTACTCCTGTAACTTATGCTACCAATTAACAGGGCAGTTAAGTGGAAGTTAATGACCAGTTTTGAAATGTAATAAATCACTTCTCCCGCGCTCTTTTTTTTTATTCACTATACTGAGTATAAAATATGTCTATATGAATTTGTACATCATTTTCACAGGCAATTTGATGTAAATTTATCACTGTAAAGTAGAAATTAACAAATAAAATGTATTGCTATATTAAAATTCAGCTCAGAGTTTCCTGATGACCACTTACTTTAAATTCCCTTCATAATAAGCTTTTTCTGTTTAATTACATGTGATGCTGTTTAGGCAATTAATTTTCATTTCTCCAAGAAGGCCATATTCATAAAAGGATGTTTATTATGTCCCCAGCCTGGTGCCATGCAGAATTGGAGGAAGACAGTGTGAGTGACAATTGCAGTGTTATGCTTATAGGAAAACACTATAAATAGAGCAGATAAACTTAGGGACACACCTGCTGTGCTCTCAGAATTTAATCCTCACACAAGGTGCTGAGCACCGTGAAGCAGAAAGCTTAGAGAAATCACGAGGCATTAAGGTGATCCATCCACTGCAGAGTGGGGCACGGGTGACAGAAACGCCAGTGCTGCTGCAAAACCTCCATAATGTGTTATTTCTGAGCATATTGAAACATTGTGTGCAGAACTTTCATGGCATGGATACATGCTAAAAAATAAAAGACCAGAAGGTGACTAATGAGCCACACCATTATCTCCAGTGCAATGTACAAGGTGCATAAGTGTGAATTTCTCCCATAGCACTTCCAAAAGCACCAGCTCTTCCCAAGAGTAAGATCCCTTGGTAACTGCCAGGGAGGAAATTCCCTCAAAACCAATATTTACAGCCACTATGTAGATCTTTGGGGGAAATGCCCATGTAGGTCCTTTCAATGATTCCAAATCTTTTTTGTCGCCTGCTAGTTTTTCAACCCATGCAGTGCACTCATGCCCTTAACAGGGATTTGTGAGCCTGCCCTTTAGCTAAAAAAAAAAAAACAAAACCATGTCATATACATCCCAGGAACAGGGAATTAAATAAAAATGTCAGGTGGTGTGAAAAAGGCGAGGCTGAAATGTGAAAAACTGGTGAAAGGGAAACATATATTGCCTGTGTGATGGCCTCATCTCCATTTGTGTTTTTTATATGTGTACAACACGATCATAGAATCACAGAATGGCCTTGGCTGGAAAGGACCTCAAAGATCATCCCATCCTAACCCCACTGCCATGGGCAAGGACACCTTCCACTAGACCAGGTTGCTCAGGGCTCCTGACCTTGAACACTTCCAGGGATGGGGCAGCCACAACTTCTCTGGGAAACCTGTGCCAGGGCCTCATCACCTTCACAGGGAAGAATTTCTTCCTAATATCTGATCTAAACCTACTTCCTGTCAGTTTGAAGCCATTCCCCCTTGTCCTGTCACTCCTGTGAATAGTCTCTCTCCATCTTTCCTGTGGGCTCCCTTCAGGTACTGGAAGGCCACAATTAGGTCACCCCAAAGCCTTCTCCTCTGCAGACTGAACTACCCCAGCTCCCTCAGCCTTTCCTCACAGCAGAGCTGCTCCGTCCCTCTGATCACCTTGGTGCCCTCCTCTGGACTGGCTCCAACAGCTCCATGTCCTTCCATGAGGATACTAAGGACAAAGGACCTCAGAAATATGACAAGAATGGAAAATTTCAGTCACTTAGTCCAACATGCTGCTCTCACAGATATTAATATAATTTCTTCCATAAACTTTAGAAACACCCATCTGAAAGTTGTCTAGATTTCTCATCACACTGCCTCAAAAATCTTATTTTTCCTGATTACTAGGACATTTTGCTAGGTTTCAAGATGAACTGTGCCAGCTTATATACATTTGTTTCTGTATCCCCACCATTCTTCAGTGTTTGAGCTTTTTCCATCCCATTCATCTGCTCAGTGTACTAAAAAAAAAGAGCAATAGTATCCCTTCAGGCCTTCCTGCTACAAGCTGAACAGAACAAAAGCTTACCCTCATACTTTTAGAGAAAGGATGGTACAATTAATAGGAAAATAAACACATAGGGAAGAATCCCAGTTCTGCCTGGAATAATGACAAAACTATTTTTTATTTATCCGTCACAGCCAGAGAGGTGGTCCATAAAACACTTCTAGGTCATATAATCAAAGAGAGACAAACCAAAGGGAATGCTAAATGCAGAGTAATATCTTAATCTTATTATGAGGTTGTGTTTAATTGTTTCTAGGTGTATGAAAGGGGACTTTTCTGCTAAGTCAGAGGCTAAAACCTTTATGAACTGCAGAAGATGAGGGGGCTGTGAATGCTTTGTGTAAGTTTTTTCCCAGGATGGAAGCAGGGTTGGGACTTTTCATTTTCAAAAGAAGATAAGGGATGGGTACAGGTGGCTCTGTGTGGAAAACATGGGTTGCCAACATATATGGGGCACACAACAACCACTTCAGTCATAAGTTCTGCTCAAGCTTGAGATACAGGCAATGTAAATGCACTGAGCTCACCACCAGTTCCAAAATTTGCTTTATTTTCTGTTATTTTTATTTAAAAAGCACCAAATACTCAATACCTTATCGTTTTTGCTTTGCAAAAAAAAAAAAAAGAACAGCTGAAAAACATGTATTGCTTCTGCCATAAACAGAGGGTGGCATGCTCCAAATAATTGATGAATTATAGCATGCAAATATTCCACAAATAATAATGGCAGCTTTCCAAATCTAGTTTTCTTCCATTTCCTCTGGTCTTTACTGCAGTAATGGAGATTGTCACTAGGAACTGTAAATTCACTCAGGAGCTAAAGTGTCTGAGAGTCTTGCAGTATTGATTGGAGGGATGTTATGTGGCAATCACTAGTATATCAACCCAAACAGCTATTATGCCTTCCATGGGTCCCATGAAACCTACCTGGAAGTTTATGGAGTTCTCATTTCCGAAGATGAAAGAAATTGCATTTAGAAGAAACTCACAAGGGACTTCCAAACTCGAAGAAATAGCACAAGTCAGGCAGTTAAAAAATAAAGCAGGGAAAGGTGGCCATAAATAAAAAGCTGCTGGCAGACCTGGGTGCTCTGGTGCACCACTGAGAGTTTCCCAGGGAGAGATAATTTTGCACGGCAGGTCAGAGTCAAAGGAGGAAGACAAGGTGGCTTTCTCAGGCTGTCATCCCATGAGTGTGCACGTGTCATCTCGATTTAAAATTAACATCATTTGAGGAGATTAACTTGCAAGTTACACAGTGCTTTATACTAATCAAAATATGTGAAGAAAATTACCACAAAGTCTTCCGTTCTCCTCAAGGGAGACACTTTTTAGCATTGTTTCCAGTTGATTTGGCCTTTAAATGAGTAAGGTTATAATTGGTAATTAAGCTTGTTGCATTTTGGGCATACAAATGAAGACAAAAAGTGCAGTTGCAGCTTCTGAGGGGAAAATGAGAGTAAGCATATGGGAAGCAAATGAGGCTAATATGACACAATTCACAGCTTCATTACCATCAGCATGCAAGTCAGGCAGGCCCCCTTGGACGTTAACACTTCACTTGCTGAGCTTCAGCATCAGGTGTTCTGTAACAAGCCTAAAGAAAGTAAAGAGGTAAAACATAGTTATGAGCTGAGAAAGCGATGGAACACAAAATACCCTCAAGCCTCACTCATGCTCTTAAATGTAAAGATAAGCCAGAATCACAGTACTGAGGTGGGGAAGAAGGTCTGGAGCTCTCCACAACTTAGAAAATCTATCAGTCAGGTTTGTGTCTGCTAAAGCTATAAAGCTGCTTTGGACATCACTATTAATTGCATTTTGTAAAATAAACCATTTCAGTGTTCTGGATTTGGCCAGATTTTCTATATTAGCACATTAGTTGAGTACCCAATGGATTTGCAGCAAGAAACAGGAAGTTTCTACACATCCAAGTGACAGAGAGTATGGAAAACTGAGAAAGAAAATAACTGGACATCTACCCTTTGGGGCAAAACCCACTGAAATGACTAGGAATCCTTCAACTGAATTAATGAAGTTTTATGTGAGTGAGCTGTATAACTACACGGTAGCACCAAAATTTGGGGTACCCATCATAGAAGTCACTTCCCAATAGCAGGCTGTGATTTTCACTTTCTTCCAGCTGTATGTTACTAGTCATTCCAATTATTTTCTAGTAGTTTTGGTTGCTTCTGCCTCTATTCAGCCAGGCAGTTCCCTCCAGATTTTGGCATTAATGTCTCTTGGGTGCTTTTCCCAATGTGAGCAGTCAGCAACAGCTGCATTCGGGATCACGCTACGTACAAAACCTGCAGCAATTCGAAAGAGAAACATGCTACCTTGGCCTCTCCTACACTCAGCAATAATTTAATTCTACTTATGAAAGAGATTTCTAAATGCTTAAGATCCAGAAAACCTCTAGGTCAACAATCTTCCTCTGCTAGGATTTTTATAGCTGGTACAAAAATGTGCCTTTGATAAATATATCAGGAAGGATAGAGAATGAGTGAACCAATTTTTTTAAAAAACAGTAACCAGAAATATTAAAAGCTGACAGAGCATTTGGCAGACTTGTGAAATGTTAGTTCTAAATCCTGTATGTCTTGTGAATATAAACAGCATCTAAGCAAACCTGCAGTGAAAAGCAAGAGAAGTTTAATTCAGACTTCGCTCAAGATTTCATCAAGACAGTTGTTACCTTTGCCTCCAAAAAACGAGTAGCAGTGCTATTTGACGCACCTGTTCACCAGTTTACTTTGCCAAGAAACACCCTAAAGAATAAATTTCTAACAGTTTCTCATAGCAAGACCATTCCTTTTGGCCAGAATACATCATTCCACTTTTTTCTTTTCCTTCCCAATGAAGCTATGCTTTAAGGGTTTCTGATGTGTGGGCAGATGGGAGAGAGAAAGAGGAGCAAAGAGAGATGGCAGGTAGCGTGAGGGAGTCAGAGGAAGAGTTAATGAAAATATCTCCCCTCTGCAGACATTTGTGTCTGCTTTTTGCAGCCAGTGTCCTTGGCTGGCAGAAAATTGACTTTCAATTAGTAGGCATTGCATCACTGTGATGTAAGAGGTGGCCTTGTGGGCTGGAGATAAAGTCAAAAGTTAATAACTGCATTGCCAAAAGATATGTCTGGTCATTTAATGTTTCAAATTGCATTCCAGTTTGGGAGGTCACACACTGTTTTGCTGAAATAGAGCCAGAGCTGCGTGCTGGTTACGCACAGCCTGCTCAAGTAGGTCAGTGCTGCCGTGCTGCCAGGGTGGTGTGTCTGTCCTTTCACTGCTCTGCTCCGTGGAGTGCAGCTCCTGCGTACTGAAACATGACTTTATACCTGCCACATATTTACAGGTGGAGATCTCCTGTAGTTCCAGCCACTTTTAAGTCTTCTGATGATCATGACAGCCCATCATTTGCAAACTTGTATTCTCTTTTCAAGGTTGTGACACGTATCACAGTAACACGGAGAACTGCTGAGCTTTTGTTTCATCCAGCCAAAAAACATTTTGCCTTTTAAGCTGTCGCACAGAAGAAGGAAGAATCATTCAAACTACATGGGAAATTAGCAATGATTTGGGATGATGATAAATACTTTTATGCAAGTCACTGATCCCAAGATGCAAAGTCTGAAATGCATGAAAAATATAAAAATTAGTCTGCTGATAATTGTGTGGTGAAGTGACTGAACACACTGGCCTTATTTACCTGATCTTTAATATCATAAGTTTCCTATTCATCACATCAGGTATTTTGGTATTGAGGGAACTCTTTGGGCTGCCCTGGCTTGAAAACTGAACAAATAAACCAACAGAAGATGATGAGGATATCTAGGCTGAAGAGAACTGAACAAGTTATTACTGCAGGCATTCCCTTACATAGACACCTGTATATGTATATGTATATACATATGTACTTTTTAATTAAGGCTCTACCCATTTTAACATGTTCTATATTATTTTAATAAATTTCTAGACATCTTCCAAGATAAAGACATTTTGGGAAATGAGGATTTTTTTTTCCCCAGGAATTCTGAAGCAGACACAAAATTATTATAGTAGATGCTGAGAGAATAAACAGTACTAAGATAATAGCTGATGTCTACATTGAATAATAGAATTTACATAAATATATTTATATTTCCCCTAACATCATTATATAGCTATCAGAATAACATCAAGATATTATTGATGATCAATAGAATTGGATCACTATTTCTTCATTATCCTGGACTCTGTGCGAGCATTGCTATCAAGGGATATAAACATTACTAAATTAAAATGGTACATGACACACTCACTCATTCTGCTGACATGGCCTTCGGCACAGGCTAATGAAAAATGCCCCTCCATAACCTCTGTTCACAGTTTTTAGATCTTTCTCCAATTTTAGCCTTATTTGGCAGTGAGACAAAAGTCTCAATATTTTTTTTGCAAATTTAATGAAAGTGGGTGTGTAGGGTGGAGAGACCTTGACAGACCACCTACACAGAAAAAGAGTGCAGTGTGAGGGTATAAAATATTTATTGAGTACTAAAGATGTGTGAAGAGAAAGATCTTTTTAATGTCTCAGCTCAATCTCCCGTAACTTTATTTCTTCCTACACAACAGAGTTTACTCACAAGGTACAAATCTGTAGGAAATTTTGTTAGCACCAATGCTCACAGGACTCTGTGCTAATTCCACTTTCTGGGTATTTCCATATGAAGTTCAACATGTGGTTTGGCAGGAAAGATGGTAGTTAGCAATCCATCTTTGGCCCAGCTATAGAAGCAAATACCTTAACAGAATTGATAAAAAATATAATAATTTTTAAAAAGCAGAATGCTGTTATATGAATTAAGATATTTTAGGGTTAAAAAAGAAACAGACATAATGCTCATTAAATGGAACCAGCAGGCATCTGATTTGAAATGGGATTAGTTCCCCAGTCCTGCTGTGCTGTTTTCATGTACATGGATGGATTAACAAAACAGGTTGGGTTTGAACTTTTTTTCTTTTCCCCTTATTTCAGATCAGGACTACCAGCCACTACTTTTTCCTGACTTTGCAGACTAAAACTTTTAATGACTCCATCAATGGAAACTAGGCCACTGTCAATAAAGAGCCTAATACTAACTGGCACTCTTTGGAGATTAAGGCTTGGCCGGCACATACAGTGATGTGTCATTTTAATTTTAATTAAGTAAAAAGACACAGCTAAACACAGCCTTTGCTTCTCATTAAGTTTATTAGAGACAACATGTATCTTGAGCAGCTGCAGGGGGTACCACCTGCATATTTCAGAGGCTGATAAATGGAATCAATAAGATAGTCTGGAATCTGGTATGTCCAGGGAGGGGGTCAGGAAACCAAACAACCCACGGGTTGTTGAGTCTGGTGAGGGATGTGAAAGGCAACAAGAGCTCCTACAGGTGCATCAACAGCAAAAAGAAGACCAGGAAATATGTGAGCTCACTACTTAACAGGGCAAGGGATCTGGTGACACAGGACATGGAAAAGGCCATAGTATGGGATGCCTTTGATTACCAGTAAAAACCAGCCTGAGGAAATCCCAGGCCCATGATACCTGGGACCTAGTGGAAAAGTCTGGAGCAAGGAGGGCTTAACCCTCATTGGGGGAGAACCGGTTACAGAACATATAAACAACCTGGACATACCCAAAGCCCTGACACCTGATGGGACCCACCTATGACTGCTGAGGGAGCCAGACAATGTCACTGTGAGGCCACTCTCCATCCTGTTTGAAAGGCTGTGGCAATCAGGAGGGGTTTCTGAGGACTGGAAGAAAGCAAACATCACCCGTCTTCAAGAAGGGCCATAAGGTGCATGGAGAACTAGAGGCTGGTCAGCTTCCCCTTGATCCTGGAAATAATTTCCAAACACATGAAGGACAAGAAGGTAACTAGGACCGGCAAGGATTTATGAAAGGAAAACTATGCTTCATGACCTGAAAGCCTTCTTCCATAAAATAACTGGTTGAGAGGATGAGGTACAAGCAGTGGTGTTCTTAATCTTGACTTCAACAAGGCTTTCAACACTGTCTCTGATAACATCCTCATATAAAAATTGGTGTCATATGGACTAGATAAAAGTATGTGAGGTGGACTGAAAACTGATGGAACTGGGCTCAAAGAGTTGTGATCAGCAGCAGTTAGTTCAGCTGGAAACCAATCCCTAAAGGTGCAGCCCAGGGGCTGATGCAGAGCCAAGACTGTTTAACATCTTCAATAGCACCTGGATGATGGCACAGTGTGTCTTCAGCCAGTCTGCTTTTGGCATGAAATGTGGAGGGGTGTGCTGCCCTTCAGATGGTCATTGACAGGCTGGAGAAATGAGCTGGTGGGAACCTCACAAAGTTCGACACAGAGGTGCAAAGTCCTGAACCCCAAGAGGAATAACCCCACGCACCAGGACAAGCTGGAACCAACTGGCTGGAAAACAGCTTTGCAGAAAAGGAGCTGAGGTCTCTGGTGGGCAAGAAGTGGGACATAATCCAGCAGAGTGCCCTTGCTGTATAGAAGGCCAACAGGCTCCTGAGCTGGATTAAGCAGAGTGTTGCCAGCAGGTCAAGGGAGGCAATCCTTCCTCTCTGCTCAGCCCTGCTGAGAATATAAACACCCTGCAGGGCTGGGTCAAGCGCTGGGCTCTCACTGCAAGAGAGGCACAGTGTCACTGCAGACAGCCAGCGAGTGCCACAATGACTGGAGCCATTTTTCCTACAGGGAGACACAGAGAGCTGAGAGTGTCCAGCCTGGAGCAGAGAAGGCTCAGAGGGATCTCTTCAGTGTGTAATATGACCTGGTGAGGGGAATAAAGAGGAGGGATCCAGGCTGTTCATAGTGGTATCCGGCAACAAGACAAGAGGCAGTGGGTACTAAGTGAAGTGTGGGAAATTTCACTGCAACATAAGGAAAACCTGTTTACTGTGAGGGTGATTGGACACTGGCACAGGGTGCCCAGAGAGGCCAAGGAGTCTGCAACCTTGAAGGTATTGAAAACCCAGGCAGACACAGCCCTGAGCAACCTGCTCTGGGCAGGGGTTGGGCCAGGCAATCTCCTGAGGTACCCTCCTGCCTCAGCCAGTCCCCAGCTGCGTGTGTGATTAGAAATATTACAGTGTGTCTTGCCCAGGTGATTCTAAAATTGACAGCCCACATTCTCCCTCGTTTTTCATTTTCTCCAATGTTTAGGCATCTAGGCTGGATTAGCAATGGTCCCTTTTAACACTGTGGTATGGCACTAACTCTTCCTCCTGCTGATGTAGGCAGTTTCTGGATGCACAGTTGGTGCAAATACACCCAAACATACCACCGGTGCAGGAAGGCAGGACTAAGCCAATAACCTGGACACAGGGATGCCAACAGCCATGCTACAGTGAAGCTGTCTCCACATAAACACACATGAAAAGCCTTTGCCACAGGGAACCTCGGTGGCCAGAGCATTATGGTGAGTTCACCATCCATACAAGTGCAAATCCATATCGCCGCAGAGTGCTGCTTGCTTCTGCAAGTACATCCCCTCTGATGCCCTACTGACTCTTTTAGCTGAAGCAGTAACTTTTAAACGTGTGTGTGTGTATAAACACATAAATAGTGACAGCAACAAGAGGTGTAAGTAGTAGCAGTGTCACTGGTTAAACGAGTTTCCAAAGAGGATGACTGTGTTGCAGCAGTAACTGGAGTTAGTATTGCAGTGAAAAATTCATGCACTTCAAGTGGGTATGTGTTTCTTGAGGCAAGCCTTACCACCACAGAGGAATCCTACCACCTGGAGGATTATTATCACCAAAATACAGAGGATAGAGAGGAAATAATTCAAACAATGTCATTGAAAGAGAAGGTGGTACTCATTTTTGACAGGCTTCACTAAAGGTTTTTAGTTTGTCATACAATTTTACAAAGACATCTGATTTTTCCTTTTTTTTTTTTTTTTTAATCTATTTATTTTTTACCCTGGGAAATAAATGGGGGAAGGAACCATGTAATGGATCAGCCCCTTCTGATATCCTGTTAAAGAACAGTTTAGGATTAAAAAGAAATTGTGAGTTCAGTAGCATGAGGATGCTGTTTTCCTTGCATTTGCTGCTACAGAAGACTGTAGTATGAGGACAGCATATTCTGTATTTCAATAGCACAACTGATGCTGCCAGTTCTCTAGGAAAGTATAGAGCATTTGCCAAGATACTGAAACACCAACATGCTTCCAAAGCCACTCCTTAATCTGTATAGTAGATAGTGATAACCATCTCTCTGCTCTCTCAGACAAGTAACTACCTTATTGTGTCCTTTCCACGTTGATATTTCAACATGTGGAAAGCCATTAAAGACCACAGAACTGTCATAATGCTGTGGGTGTATATGGAGGTTTCATAACTCTGTGTTGATGTTGTTACAACATATTATTACAAAGGTTCTCCTTATCAAAAATCAGGGCTTTCTCTGCTACTCAAGTGGCCCTCAGATTTAAGGAGCCAGTGGCACTTCAGCTCTTCCCAAAATTTCTCACGTAATATTATTTACCAATTAGCGAAAACTTTCACAAAACTTTTACTCTAGCAACATGAGACTAGCACACTACCTAAGATGATTTTCAGACGACCACAGTTTGGTGGCTGTAAGGCTTGTTAAGAACTGCATTCGTATTTGTAATAAAAAGAAGACTAGAATTTGTAGGTTGCAAAAATAGGAGTAGAACTGGTGAAGAGAATTGAGCACAATGACTGCATTTTACATGTTCAGCTCTGGGCAACAATGCAGAAATAAGTCTTGGGTGAGATAACAGCATGAACTAATTCCTTTGAAGTTTGCAAGGAACTTCCAGCGAAGGAGAAGGTACTTTGTGAAAAGGCCAGAGGTGGCTGTGTGAGAAATAACTAATGAGACAGTGAAGACAAGTGCTACTGACAGAGAGCAGTGAGGGCTGTGCTCAGTGCGACACTAACGCCGAGTCACGGCAGAGTCAATTGATCAGAAACTTTGAAGAGGACAATGAGTTTGCCTTTCATGCTGATGAACCAGAAAGCCAGAAGAGAGACATAGACATTATGTCAGCAAGGAAGATAATCCTCACAGTGCAATTCTAAACGAGCTTTCGGAGAACACAGTGGAAGCCGCAGGAGACGCACAGAGAAGCTGGTAATAGCAGAGGTGTGAAGTGACAGGGGCACTGGGACAGGCAACGAGGCTCAATCCCTTAACTGACATGCAGGAAGAAACAAGATCCTATAGACACGTTGTTCATGTACAGCTCCACAGGGACTGCAAGCAGGATTCAATTTAAAGGCCTAAATGGCCGGAAGGGCAGTGAGACATCCACAGTACAAAGAGGGAGAAAGAGAGGTTTGTGACAGAAGAAAAACAGGACCTGAATGTACTGTGCCAAGTATAAGCTGTGGTAGCTGCCCTCAAGGAGGTGGCAAAAAGGTACTGATTTTAACTGGGTGTGAAAAGACAGGCCAGCAACAGAGGGGAAGAGCTGTGAATCATGGCAGTGAGATATGAGTCAACACCAAATTCATGGATAAGAGACCTAGAGGCAAGGCTCACAGCCACGAGGACTTCAGGGGATGTACTACAGATCCTGATTAAAAGCTGGTTAACAAGAATCAGCTGCTTTAAGAGAAATAGCCAAGAATTAGAAGGCATACTGGACAAAACACAAAAGCCAATACAAAATCTTGATTTTGGAAATGATGGAATGACTTTCATTGTCAGACGATACTGAAAGGTCAGTGGAGATTCAGGTGGAATTGGAGGGCTGAGATTTGGGCAGGAGGACGGCATGCTCAGCTTGGGACAGCACTTTCTGTGACTTGCAGACATCCACAACTTTGTGCATTGTTGGGATGATCAAGAAGGAAAATGAGGCTGTGCCAGAAACAAGGCTGTGGCAGTGGACAACACATTCCATTTACCTTGGAAAAAGAAGTGTAAAGAGCTTTAAAGAGCATTGTTGATCATTAAAGGGGCAAGAGGCATTGTAAAGGATATTTAAATCTATGGATGAAAAAGGAATGCATAAACACCACTTAGAAATTAAGTGCTATTTCATCATTACAATTAATCAATGGGATCTTACTAGGATTAGGAAATCTTGTGTTCTTCTGAATAGAAAATCAGGATAAACTAGTTACTAGAAAGTCTTTTACCAGAGTGTGAAGGCATAGAAGTCACTCCCCTCCTCTCATTCATGACTTGTTTGAATACCGACATACTCAACTACCACGTCTCTGATCCACTGTAGCCAGCAGCCTGCTACAAGCCTTTGTTTAGAAGACACAAATTGTTGCTCCACACTTATGTGCTGTGACTCACATGTAATTTTAGGTTGGCTCAGCTTCCTTCATTTTGTGGCCTATTAGATGAGTGGCAGATTTGTTTTTCTAACCTCAAAAAATACAGGACATGACTTTCCAAGGAATATTTTTTCACACTAGCCTGGTATTTCATTTCAGAGGCCAATCATGAAGCCAAAAACCAATGAGTAACCTATCCTTTTCTCTCTGCTTTGCTGAGATGACATCTGTGAATCAGAACAGTGGTATCATGGTAAGCTTTTGAAATTTTCCTTTGCAGTGTCTCTTCAAGTCTGGTGCTGAGTTTACTGAGTGTTCTGAACAGCCCTGTATCTTCTGGCACTGATTAATGAACAAAACTAAACTTCCACAGGAGGAGATCTTAAGGAAGGCATGCAGTTCAGTGAGCTGGAGAAGGAAAAGAAGAGATAAGAGAGGAAGTCTGGTAGTGTGCCACAGCACAGACAGGGGTGTTTTACAGGAGGAGTAGTGGAGAAACTGTGTGGTTTCATATGGAAGAACAGGAGGGACATGGACGAAAGGGACAGGAGAAAAACAGTCACAAGGAGAAGAAGAGAAAACCAGAAAAAGGCAGGAGAAGAAAGACTTGGGCTGTCTTTACCCAGATATTCATGCAGTTGGCTTAAATTGATTCTGGTACCGTTCTCTTGAGGGTCTGGGCAATCATGTAGGAAACTGGACAGGAATCTGGCTGATGCTGGTTACTCTTCAGCACATATCCCTAAAAAACCCTAAAAAAAACCAGGGTGCAAAATGGGTAGAAGCAGGGAATACTTCAGCTGGCCCTGCTGCCAAAAAGAGGACCATGAGATCATGGCCTGGAGGGAAGACGAAGCAAAGGGACTGGATAAAGGAACAGAAGGACTAGGAGCAAGAGATAAAACTAGTGGTTACATCAAGTTTGATGCAATTTCAGGCTGCTGAAAGGTCAGTCACATTCCCACCCCAAAAACCCTTACACCAAATCTAGCAGTGATATATATATATATATATAGCTGAATATACAGACACTTCAATGAGCTGATGAAGAAAGGCTTTGATTTTTCTTTTTAATTTTGTTTTCTTCCTTTTTGTACCACGTCAGTGACTCATTTCACCTTGCAGCAGCCATGGGATCACCAGATCCAACACAAAGGAAACAGCAGGGATAGGAAATGTGGAACTACCCCTTTTCAATTAGGTTTTATGCCACACACTAAGAGGGCAAAAACCAGTCAATAAAGATTTTAAATAGGACATTATAGTAAAGGTTGCACACTGAATGAAGCTGAAAGAGGACTGGGAGAATAATAAGAGGTAACAGGTCACAAAATAGAGGAGAGGGTACAGGATAGGGGGTACAGCAAATCATTCCTATCTATACTTGTCTTCCAAGGGTAAAAGATAAACTAGGAAAGGTTAGAGAACACAAGAATAAAAGATCTGTAAAAAACACGGACAGCTATAAGTAAAAGAAACTAGAAAAAAATCCACCACAATACAAAAAAAA
>VWZW01004510.1:3642895-3725132 GCA_013397115.1 Edolisoma coerulescens | reverse complement strand
GCCAGGGGTATTGCGGTACTGGCGGTGGCGGGGTGTCCGCGCTGCTGGCGCGCGGAGGGAGGGAAGGAGGGATGGAGGGGGCAGCGAGGATGGAGCTGGTGATGGAGTTGCGGGGGAGCAGGACGGGATGGAAGGGGGCAGCCTCCGGGCGAGGGAAGGGGGAAGTCTCGGTCCGTACCGGCACCGCTGTGCGGCCTGGCCTCAGTTTCTCTAAAGAGAAAACTTCCCCGGGACGCTCCCGCCCTCGTTCCGCCCCTGCCCTCCCCCTCCGCGGGCGCGGAGCTGCGCCCGGCTGGCTCCCGGAATAACCCTCCTGTCCCTTGTCGCCGCCGTCCCCCTCCCCAGGGCACTATGAACGAGGAGCAGTTCGTGAGCATCGACTTGGACGATGACAACATCTGCAGCGTGTGCAAGCTGGGCACCGAGAAGGAAACGCTCTCCTTCTGCCACGTCTGCTTCGAGCTGAACATCGAAGGTGAGGTGGGAGCAGGAGCCATCCTGGGCCAGCCCGGCCGGGGGCTGAACCCAGGGCCGGCTCCTCTGAAAGCTTCCATCGAGTCGCAGGTTTGGAAACGTGTATCTGTAGAAAGTTTTAAACCAGCTGGTTTTCTAGCTCGTTTGCGGTAAAGGTGGGTGCTGCTCCTCCAGATGTGAAGGTGAGCCCCGCTTTCCAGAGCCTGTGAAATGCCCTGGTGTTTATTCCATCTGCTGCCATTAGACCTCTGATGTTGAACTCGGGATCTGAATCATGTTCTGCCTTCATTCGGCGGGTTTGCTCAATAATTAGAGGGGGTCTATGTATAAAGCAAGCTTAAATTGCAAATTTTAAAGCGTAGTATTTGGGGGTTTTGGAAGCAGATCACTTTGCTTTCACTAGAAGTACTCAGGGGATTATTTCTTTCTGTTTTCATAAAATGTTGGTATGTGTAATATGATAAGATGAGGTTCGTTATCAAAGCTTCCTAAAGTCTGCAAATTGTAGGAATTTTGGCCATCTTTTAAAAGACTAATCTTGTAAAACCATTTTGGCCTCCAGAATAGTATTTTTCAAAGTTTTAAACCTATTTTGGTAAAGAATTTACCCATCTTGTTGCTTTTCTTCATGCATGAATGAGCAGTAGGTTATCTTTGTCCCTTTTTTATCCCCAAGTCAAATTGCTTGGCTTTGGAGCAACAAAGTAATTTCTTCCACTTACATAGAGTGGTCTTTGCCAATTATACGTGGATATGACTACCTAGAGTAATTTATGTTGCTGTGAGGCTATTGAATATGAGGATCTCAACAGTGTTATGTGATTAGTCCATTTTCTTGATAACAGATAGTAGACTTTTGTTGCTAGTAGAGGCAGTGTATTTTAATCTGAGCAATACTTTGACATTTCAGTAATAATTGCCATGTTTTATGCTTTTGTTTAGAAGAGATGTGCCTGTGTACTTGCACTTTTTGTTAAAACTCAAGAGCAGCTGTCTAACCTAAGGCAGCCTGTCAGTCTGTTAGAGTTTTCTTACTGCTTTTAGACCTCTCAATATGGAGAGAGGGATGTTTCTCTCTTTCGGCTTTGAAAACATACCGACACAATGAGAATTAAGTACTTCCATTACATTACTAATCTAGTTTTGTTTCGAAAGTGTTGAAAGTGATAGAACACATTAAAAAACTGCTGGATGGTTCCCGTGCTCTGTTGTTTGAGATAAGGTGTGGATTTGTCAAAGCTGCTTGTTATGGCTGTGACTTTACAGAATGATCGTGTGTTTTAAGTGGAAAAGCTTTTTTTTTTTTTGGCTCTAAGTAGCCTTGATAGTAGGAAAGACTTAATCTGTGCAAAGCAGACTACTTTGCATAATCTTCTACATTTTCAGTTAATTTTAAAAGGAGGCTACTTGGAATAGAATAGTGATGAAAGCTCCCCTGAAGTTACATGAACCGTTGCGATTCTTTTATTTTGCATAAAAAGTATACATATCTTTGATCATTGTAGCGTCAAAGTGCCTCAATTTCTGATAGTCTGTCTTTTGTGTGCTAATTTGAAAAGAGGTACTGTTGCTGCTCACAGGGAGGGGAGGCTTTAAGGTGGCAGAGGCTGTGTCAGTGACTTTTTATGAAGAGTCATTATAAAACTTTTCAGCTTAACTACTGCATGAGTCAGCTCTTCACCATACCTATGGTCACATTCATCCTACTTATGACATATCTCTACATCCCTGTATTTTTTTGTAACAAAGACTGATTTTTATACGTCTAAAATAAGCCTTTTGGCAGCCCTGGGTACAGCATGAATTGGATAATTCACTAGAGCACAATGTTGTACTGGATATTTCCATACTGACCTCCTGGTTATGTTTTAATAGAGTTCAGATGCATTATAACTTGTTGAGCAGAATCACCTGCAAGTTGCAGCAACTCTTGTAGATATCCCACACTTACAAGTGAGTGTCAATCTTGCTGATAGTTTGTCTTTTTATTTAGCATCATATTTAAAACTGTCAGCAATTTAAACCCGTACATATATTAAGTATTTCAGGAAGTGAACTAGGCAATTCTAAAAAGATACTCATGCAACAGCTAGGACAGGCTTGCTCATTTTTGGTGTTGATGTGCATGTGGAACTGCTCCCTCAGAGAAGCAGGAAATAGCTGCTGTTGGAGAGCAGGCAGGCTATTAGTCACAGCTCAGCATCTTGCAGGATGCTTGAGTACTCCCACTGTTTGCAGCACCCTGTTAACTTCCATGTGCTAAGTGCTGGCTGACTTAATTGGAATGTATGGCACCTCTTCCATCTTTCCTGACCATGCAGTCTGCACCAGGAGCTGGGTCAGGATGGAAAGGAGCGTTACAGATGGGTGTGCAAGGGCAAGCAGTGGGCTTGGCAGTCTTAGGTTTGCAGTTGGACTCAATGATCTGTTCCAACCTAAGTAATTCTGATTTGTGAGTCTAGGTATGAAATTCTGGAAGTAGGTTTCCCAATTTTCTTTTTTTAGCGGGGCATCATATTCTAATGCTTTAACAAAACTGATGAGGACAGTTGTGTTTCCCCTCATGCCAGCAGCATCTGGCTGCTTAAAGCTGGACATGGCAAATCCATGTGCTGGGAACTGATGCAGCTGAACCCACCTTGAAACAGACTTTATCAAGTGTATATGAACAGAACAGTACAGAAATATAATTTCCTTAGCTGCACTTAATTACAGTGTAATCTAGTGATGGTGAATCTTTGCTTCTGCTGCTGCCTGTGAGTTCAGCAGCTGTACAGGTTTGCCTGTGTCTCAGTGGGGATGTTGTTGATTGGCTTGGGTCAGTAAGAGGAGAAGTTAGAAAAGGGTGACTTGGAGACCATCCCCAACTGTAATAATGACTTCTGTCTGGATTAATGTTCTGGCTCGGCTCAGCCCTTACTTTCCTGACGTTGGAGTGTTTATTTGTAATCTTTATTATGTTTGGACACTATCTTGGTAATATTACGTAACTGGGGCGGGGGGGGGGGAAATTTAGTTTCTCTTATTGTTCTTTATAGAGAATACTGCTATACAGAAAGTTTAACCTGTGGTCCGTCTTGATGAAATAAGTGTTGAATTTCTGAATAAGGAAGTCAGTTACTGTGTCATAAAACCTTTGTTTCTTATCAGATATCAGGTCTCCATCATGATTTTTTTAATTGTAGATTTTTAGTCTTTTAATTAAATGAAATAAAATGAGCTTAGCTTAAACTGTGACTATGCTTCTTTTCTAAGTTCACTTAATTCACAGAAACTGCTGGTTTGAGTGTAATTGGGAGATCAGCTGTGGTGTCTACAGAAATTATTCAGGAGTGATATATATGGATTATAGGAGCTGTTTCTCTGAAGGTGACTGAAAGAGTGGTAGCAAGGAGAGAAGAAAAGAGAACATGGGCATTGGAATAACTAAAGCCAATATGCATGTTTAAACTTAACCCTATTAAATGTCATCAACCTTTCTTGAACAAGGCAAGAGCAACTCGCTCGGGAGAGCTTAGTAGTTCTGGTTTTCAGTCTAAAAGGGGTGGGAGCAATGTTTCCTTTTCTCTGGAAAGGACAGTATTTTTTTTCCTGTTGCACTGGCTCATCCAGCTCAGTTAGAGGATTCACACTTAGGGAAGCTGAGTGGACTAAGCTACACATAAATACTTCTGTTGCCAAACTAGCTTTTGTGTCTGAAGGATCGTTGTCAGGTGATTTAACACAACAGAATGCTAATGTGCTTCTTAAAGTTTAAAATATGCAAAGTACTTGTGAAATACTAAACATTTTGAGAAGTGAAGCTGATTCTGGACAGTGTTTTTAAAGTTCTAGATGGGGTTTAGAATATCCTGGTGGGGTGGATCTACTTTGATGTTGGCTTTTGTTTGCCTTGTGCAGATGAAGTGAACATCAGAGATCGTGCATTGTTTGTTTTTCTGAGTAGGTGTCACAGTAGTAATCAGTGGATTGAAACAGGAAATGTTTTAAATTCGTATGTGACTGGTTTGCATAAGCCAGGAAATCACGTGTTGTGTGTTAGTTGAAACAAAGTTCTTCTTTTTAATTTCATTATAATATGAGAAAATGATTAACTGAACTCTGCTAGCAGAGATACAGTACTAACAACAGATGTGCAGTGGTACCTCAGGGGTGAGGAGAATGCATGAGCGCTCAGAAATACACACCAGTATAAGTATAAAAACTGTCTGTAAATGTTTACATCAACAAAACAAAATCCTCTGCCTGAATATGGTGTTTTGAAACTCCAGTTGCAGGATTTCCAAGTTGTGGATGCTCCATCCCCAGAAATGTTTTAAGGACAGGTAAGATAGAGCTCTGAGCAACCTGGTCTAATGGAAGGTGTCCCTGCCCAGGGCAGGAGGTTGGAATGAGATGATCTTTAAGGTCCTTTCCAACCCAAACCAGTCTGGCTGTGTGTGACCGTGTATCCGTGTCTCACCCCTCACTCAGCAGCAGCCAGAGGGTCCTGCCTGTGGTGCTGCTCAGAGATGTTGAGGTTTCTTCCCGTGGGAAGGCATTGCACACAGCAGCGTGTCCTGTGGTCCTCTGGACACCTGTGGAAATCCCAGCTTCAGGGTCTTAATACTTAAATGTTTTTGTTCAAACATCAAACTTGGAAGTCTGTAATAATTAGAACTTACCTTTACATTATTTTTTGTAGTGTATCTGTCTTTAACTAGGTTTATGCTGGTATTTCTTAAAGCAGAATTATTTAAAAACCTGAGTTTCCTCACGTTCAAGGGTTGTAATGGAGACAAACAGTAATAGAAGTGGAAAATCTGATTGTTTGAGATTTTTTTTTTTTACTCTTTTCCTTATCTGGTGCTGCTAACTACAATAACATCTTGGAGAATGCTGGCTGACAAGCAAACTGGCTCACTTCCATTTCTGTTTAGAGCTGAGCAGCTGAATAGCAAATGACAGTTCCCATCCCAGGTCTTGTAACACAAGAGACAGTGTGAGTGCTGGGCATTCATTCCCCTGATTTATACTTAGATAGTTGGGTTTCCGTGGTCCTTTAAAGTGCTGATAGACTCAGCTTTTGAGGCAATTTCAGCATCAGGTTAGTGCATCAGTCTCCAGGCTGAGACAAGGATGTTATAAAGAAGTCTGTCTTACCACATAGCTTTTTTTCCTGTTAAGGTCTATAAAATTTTGTATAATATCCTCATTCTGTGTTCATTTAAAATAAACAAAAAAAAAAAAAAGGAGGGGGTGGGTTTAGTTGTTGCAAACTGTAAACTCGAATTTCACTTTTTTCCTTTTTACACCCTACAGAAGAATATCTCACTGGAATAAAATGTGTTGTAAGGTGTAGTTGAAAGAATTGGAAATTGCTGTGCAATTTAATTCTCTTCCAGAATATTACACATCCTTATTTTTTCAGTGTTAATGAGATGATAAACAGTAAAATAGATTATTCCAGCAATAAAAGCTAAAAATTTCCATCGTTGCCCTTTAGACTAGACAGATGATAACTTGTTTCAAGGTAGCATTTGCAGGCCAGGGGTATGACTCATTTCTGCAAACTTGAATGGACATGTGAAATTAGCTGCAGTTTCCACTAAAGCTCTTAACTACAAATTCAAGTCTGAACATGACTGGAGATGCTGTTCTTACTCTGAATGCCAAATGAGTACCACTGAGTAATGTCAAGCTGCGGGTCTGGTTCGATAAGTACATTTTTGCATTCTTAATGTGTGAATCTGGGAGGTTTGTCCATGCAAACAAGATAATTGAGTATTTATGTTACCTGGCATCATCCAGACTACAGAAATACCGGCTCATGACTTCCACTCTCTTCCAGGTGTGTTTAACTGATTTTTCTTACAAAGTATGTGACATAATATTTTCTGTAGTAAAGTTTTCATCAGAATGCATTGCTTTGTTTAATACAGTAGCAAACTCTTCTTAGTAAAGTAGCTTATAAGGAACATGATTTTTGGAAATATATTTAAAGGGCCAGCTGGATCTCTGTTCCGTCTCATATAGTATGTCTTTGCTCTGTGATAAAATACAGATGAGCTGATAGAAATGAAGTGGGAGGTGATTTGTGTGCACACTTGATGTATGGAAAGTACTGGCATTATCATATGAAAGCAAGGAGAGAACTTTAATTTATGAACAAGATAATATCTAGTCTTTATGAAGTGTCTGGTTTTAGAAGTTAATGAATGGCACTGGCATTTTCCTTCTAGCCAGTCTAATAAATCATAAGATTTTACTCTCAAATGAGATTGCATGTAAACTCTTAAAAATAGCAGTTGGCTTTCTGTCTTGTCAGGCAGATGTACTGGAGATACACATCTCTAATGATCCTGTTTTTCAGTGTTGGCAGAATTGTACAGCTGAAGAATATCAGTTTTCCCCACCCTTGTCATTTAGATGTGTGGATAACTTGTTGTCTTCAGTTATCATGGGCTGCTTTTGTTTCATGTATTTTGAACAGGTCTTGGGATCTGCTTTTCGGGGAACCCCCCCTCTTCCCGCACTCTTGGTAAACAGCCTATGCAGCAGTGGCTTAAAATAGATTAACATGAACATTTCATGTCGTGTGAAGCATTTCTGTCTGCTGCAGGTCTTGGCCCTGCACACACTGGGTAAACCACCCTGGAGCTCATCCGAGCGTTGTGTTCCTTGTGGACACTCGCAGATGTCTGGGAGCTGTTCCATGAGCTGGCTGAACATCCCTGTTCACAGAGTGCTCCTGAGGTGGACAGCTGAGGGGAGCAGCAGCTGGAACATTTCGGAATACACAGTGAAGACCAGGGCTCTTAAAGAGGGCAGGCACAGGCAAAGGCTCTTGCCTGCTCTGGGATTAAAGGGGAAGAGCAGAGGTGTCTGCCACAACTCTCTCTGGAGTTCACTGTCTCAGATGAGGTGAATTGTGCCTGAGAAGCCTGTCTTCACTGGCTGTGAAGGCAGGTCTCCACAGCTAACTCAAGCTGGAGACAGAAGAGATGGTCGGGTATAAATCTTACCCATAAGTATTTGTAAATTCTTTAAAGGGGCTTTAAGTAACTAATGGCATAGTACAAACTTATTGACTATTCATGTGCCTAGAAGTATTCTTATTCATCTTACGTTCAAGGGGGATTTTCCACTTCAGCTGCTATTCACCATTGCAAAAAGCAGTTAGTTTCCAGCATTACATTAGAAGTTGCTAAGAAGGCAATGCAGGCTTTCCTTAATGTTACTTCCAACTGACTGTGCTGAAAGACCAAATAAGAAGTTTGGTTGTTTGGGTTTTTTTTAAGAGAATAGCAAACAAATGAAAAAAACCCACTGTTGAAGATAAACAAGGAGGCTAATGATCACTGATTTATTTTTTTCTATGGAAACATTTGTGAAGGGATGCGGAATAATCTTGGTATTCAAGAAGATTCCTTTTCAATTGGACTTGCTGATTACTATTACAATCTCCAAATAAGACAACTATTCTAGCCAGCTTTATATAAACACAAGCAAACATTTCAATTTAGTTCTGTATCTTTATAATGAAGAAGCGTTATACATAGTTCTCAGTGAATCAGTTGCAAAGGCAGAAATAAAGTCTTTGTAGGTTTCTTACCCTCAAAAAAACCAGCAAAAAACTTTAATATGACAGAAACTCATTTACTTTCAAGTACAAATGCCTTAAAATGGGGTAGAATTTGTTGAGATGTGATTGCACACCTGGTTATCTGGTAAATATTCTCCCAGTTCTCCACTACTGTACAGTTATGAATAAATAGAAGTTACAAAAACATGTATTAAACTGCATGATTGCTGGTCATGCCTTTACAAAATTACTTTGTAGGAGTGGATTAGGAGTCATGTTGACTGCCTGCCTTGCATAGCTTAGAAATTGAAATAGTCATGGTTTGGGTTGAGTTTTTTTTGCCTAAACATTGGGCACTTAGGTAGGAAGTCCTGTTCTTCAAGTCAATATACAAAGATATTGTTGAGTGATGTGATACATTCATATTTCATCTAGGACACATGAGTTACTAGAATCAGAAACAAATAATGGATTGTAAGCACTTGCATTGTTTTATGATTTGTCTGGAGGTTTGGCATCAGCCTGTGGATCGTGCACTTGAGGAATGATCTCTGGCAAGAGCTTGTTTCCTAATAGCATCTGTGCTGTCTTAAGTTTGTTAGATATGGTCTTCTAGATATTAGTGAATTTTGTGGGATTTTTTTTTTTCCTACAGATTAAACTTTTCTACTCTGGGTGGTTGTGGGCTTTTTGTTGCTTTTTGAGGGTTTTTTTCCTTCTCTGAAAAAATAAATATGAAGCCCAGGACATACTTGGACACAGTCTGCAATCCTGTTATTGGAAAGTAAGACAAGGAGCAAATGTACACATACCTGCAAATGGGGAGAAGGGGGAAGTTTATGGTTTTGTGATTGCAGACTTGAAGAACCAGACAAAAAGTAAGAAAGATTGAGGTTGATATTGGCAAACAGAAACGTGGAGACGGAACTGAAACCCCGTGAAAGTCCCCAAAACTCACATTAGCTGTTAATCAAAATTAAACTATTGCTTCTTGTTTTATACAGAAATCTTGCTGTGCTTTGTTCATCTCTTTGTGTAGTGTTGAATAAAGTAATGTGTGTTCTAAAACTGCATCATCTTTATGTATCATTTGGTCCACTCCAGCTCACCAGATTGTAGCTTTTTCTGCAGTTGTGATGAAAGGAAAAATATTAAGTAATCTGACTGGAGTATGAAGGCTTCCCGACAAGAAATGGACATCTTTTCTGCCTCGTAAAGCTGATGGTATTGCCCACAACAGAAGGATTTGTTCCAAAGAACTGTACCCTTACTTGCTGTAATTCTGGTGTGTGATTGCTAGTTTGTGCTGGCACAGCAGCAGCTGTCCCTGCTCAGCTCTTCCAGAAGGTTATGGCTGATGTTCTGTGCATGGGAAAGGACTAATTGTCACCTTAGGACAAAAGAGAGATTGATGGTTGTTTTAGTTCTGTGTGTGTTTGTTACTGTAAAAATCCAAGGCAATTACGTGAAAGCTGGAGCAGGTCTGTCAGCGGTTCTGTACAAAAGTGGTTTGGTTTTGCACATTTTCAGTTCCTTACTTTATTCAAGATTCTTTAGACAAGACCCCTTTTGGTTTTTTTCAGTGGAGTAAGAGAAGGGGTAGGATGTAAATTCTGATCTTGTATACTGGAAGTGTTTCGCAATAACCTGCCCTGTGCTCAGAAATGGGGACGTTTTGGCCGATATGTGGCATATAAATAGCAAAGCTTAAACTCTTGAAGTAATGTGGTTTCTTTCTTCTGTAATAATTGCTCATTTCAGGCACTCTGTTACTGAGTTCAGATAAAACGCGTTTCTTTGAGCAGCATGCCTCTAGAATGGGGAAGTTAACAATGTTCAGAACTCTTAAAAGATAAATTCATCAGAAGGAAAGACTTGAATAACCTTGAGCTTAAGACTTGGACATAATTCAGTTGGGGCTTCATAAAGTCATGCTGCACTTGTTCTTTTCTTGTGTAACAGTTTGTGTGTTGGCTGTTTTGTGTGGTCTCATGCTCCTCTCCTGCTGGACAGGTAACATTTATTCTCATTGAAATAATGAAGCAGCCTCAAAGGAATTTCTTTTAAGTGATACTGTCAGTATTCTGTCATTTGTTGTGCAGGTGTGTTTGTTAGGTGGGTTCCTGAGCATTATTGTATGAAAAATTGTGCAAAACATGTTTTTCAGCCCATTGATTGTTTTCTATAAGTAAAAGAAAGCACTACAAGCAGCAGCAAAGTAGAATCTTGAAGAATCACTTGGGTAAAGCAAATAACATCGAACAAATCGCTCTGGTTTTCTAGGGTTTGTAGTGTTGTGAATATATTTGCCTTATAATTTCAGTTGACAGTGTTTGCTTTCCCTTGATGGCCTCAAGATTTAAGGTTTCCATTATGCTACTTGAGTTGAGCAGGCTTGCTCTATTTAAATAGTGCTGATAAGTCATGAAAACAAATGACTTGTCTTTCCTTGTTTTCACTAGAAGTGTTTGTTGGGGTTTTTTAAGTCTCTGTAAAGGTAGAGAGGGAAAATAGCATTGCAAGCAGGCAGCAGATCATGCAGAGCTTAAGAAAAGTTGGTGAATGAATATCTGTTTGCTGAAAGAGGTTGAAAAGTATTTTGAGGAGTGGAGTGAGAATTTTGACTCTGCCCACTGAAAGGGGGCACAGAGTGTGCTTTATTCCAGAACTTCATTTTTAAAAGATGCCTCTGGTTAGTATGTGAATTTTGTTTCTTCTAATAGTTACCTCATGAACAGAAGGAATATCTGTTTTGTTTTACCTTTTTTCGCCTGCTGCTAAGAACAAACTAAATTCCACTGCTGTTTTCTTTTATTTTCCACTTTTTTAGACATTTTGCCCCATAAATTGTGTGCAGTCTCAGAAACTGAGCTGGAAAATAATGCACTTAAGTTTCAGTGCTGCCCACAGAGTGGAAAAAAAAAATTTATAATGGCTACTTGTGATGTTTGAACTCCCCAACTTCAAACAGCAGTTACAAGCAAGTGAGATAATCAAAATGAAGTGCTTGGATTTGTTTTCACCAGTTTCATGTTACGAATTTTACCTTTTCAGATTAGTTTTGAGAATAGTGTGGGCTTTTATGGCATTCAGTAACTTAAAAAACCACTGTATCATTTGTTAGTCGTTTTGGGTGGGGGGATTACACTTTACCACAGGAATTTAAGGGGATAAATCAGATAGAACTTAGAATTGTTGTAACATGTAGCTTTCTGCTAATCGTCTGGTAATGTCTCTATTACCAGATTTTCATGTTTTTTCATGTTTTTTCGTTTGCTTTAATCACTCAGAATGTGCTAAAAGGTAACATTGCTGCAGCTTGCTTCAAGTTGCCTAGATTCAGAGATCCAGTTGCATTGTCGGTTTAAATACTTTGGCATTGAGCACTTTTAACTACTGTTTCACAGATATATTATTGTTATTTGCTGTGACAAACCTGTTAGACAGGATTGTTTTTCATTGTATTGGGAACCTCCCAAGTAGTATAGGGGTATTGAAATAAATGACAAACTGTTCATTACTCTGGACTTGGATTCTGAATCTGCTGTGTAGGTGAATCTGAAGAAAAATAAATATCCATTGAAGTTGCAGAAAGTAATTTTGTACTGGGGCACTATTAACTTTCTGGAATAGTCATTTCTCATACCATCTGTGTTCACTCACCAACTGTAGATCTTCACAGATTGTGTTCCTTTTTAACCTGTCAATCACTAGCAGTTACTTAGAGGTTTAAGTTACCTATTTGAACAGTCTTTGAGGGAGGATGAGCAAAGAGGAGAATAAACATCCATCTTGTGTGATGTCATGGTTTAACCCCGGTGGGATGGGGAGAGAATCTCAGCTTGTGGGTTGAGACAAAGACAGTTTCAGAGGGAGAGCAAAAGCTGCCCATAGAAGCAAAGCAAAATAAGGAATTCATTCACTCCTTCCCGTGGCTGGGCAGGTGTTCAGCCGTCCCCAGGAGAGCGGGGCTCTGTCACGCATAAAGGTGACTTGGGAAGACAAATGCCATCACTCCAAACATTTCTCCCTCCCGCCTTCTTCCCCCAGCTTTATACACTGAGCATGATGCCATGTGGTGCGGAATATCCCTTGGGTCAGTTGGGACCAGCTGTTCCAGCTGTGTCCTTTCCCAGCTCCTTGCGTGCCCCCTGCCCACTCACTGTCAGGGTGGTGAGAGGCAGAAAGGGCCTTGACTGTGTGTAAGCCCTGTTCAGTGATAATGAAAACACTGCAGCACAAATCCAAAACACAGCCCCATATTAGACTGTGATAAAGATTAACTCTATCCCAGCCAAACCCAGCACACCTCAAATGAATTTCAGGACAGTTGAATGCCAGCAAGCATCGACAGTATTAGAGCTTGCTTCCCTAGCTAGGCTGCAGGCTTGTACCGGTGCAAAATAATGAGCTATGACTGAAATCTGAGTTATGTTTGACCACTCGAATGAGACAGGCCTGCACCCTGCAGTATTTGAGCAGATGGCTCATAACATTATGCATAGAAAATGGGAGCTTGTATGAGTGCTGTCAAAATGCTCATCAGGATCGTTCTATAGAACTTGCTGATACACATTTGGGTTTATTTTACTTCTGCAGTTTATACACTTGTGTGTAGGGGTGCTGCAATATGTGTGGAGTTGTCAATTTGCTTCATCTCTGTCACCATCCAAGAGGCACAGGTTGAAGTCCTGCACTAGAGGTTATGGTGTGCAAAACACTTTGCATGCCAAGGACTCGAGCCTGAGGGAAATTTCACAAATTTTGGACTGTGAGGTAGCCTTGTTTGCTTCAGTGATAAGACTGTTAGTAGGAAAATATCACTAAAGTTTTTGTATTCTTGGTTGCTTGTGAGTAAAGATTTCCAAAAATTAGCAGTAAGTGAACTTCTTTCTGTTGTGTCTTTACAGGAGTACCAAAGTCGGATCTTCTACATACAAGATCTTTAAGGGGGCACAGAGACTGCTTTGAAAAATTCCACTTAATAGCAAATCAGGACTGTCCACGATCAAAGCTCTCTAAAAGTCCTTATGCAGAAGTAAAAAATATCTTGAGCAAAAAAATTAACTGGATCATACAATACGCACAGAACAAGGATTTAGACTCTGATTCTGAAAGCTCAAAACCATCCCAACACCAGCTTTTCAGCTTCAGACATCAGACTGATAGAAAATTACTCCCACAGTTTGACTCCCCAGTACCTAGATACTCTGCAAAATGGATAGATGGGAAATCTGGAGGCATCTCAAGCTGCTCACAGACTCTGCTGGAACCAAGAGAATCCACTGATTTCAGGCTCGGTGCTACCTTCTGCTGCAGCAGCGTTTTGTGGCCCAACCACAACCAGGTGCAGAAAGCTGAAAAAGCTGAAGGTGATTCACTTGCCAGTGTTCATAGGAGATATCCTCAACACAGCAGGGAGGAACGTGAGTATGCATCTATTTACACACAGCCTAGCAAGCAGGGGCGTTCTTTCAAATACCTGTTAACCCCTTCATGTCCTCACAGGGCATTAATGCTCACCCTGAAGTCCAGCTTGTAAAATCTGTGAGGAAAAAAGGCTGCATGGCTGAGCAAATAGGGTGGTTTGGCTGGTGGTTTTCTTTTTTTTTTTTTTAATTTTACTCTTAGCTATAGCCCAATGTGATACAGGACATGCCTCATTTATGCAAAAAAAAAAAAAGTCATTTCAATATGTCATTCATGGGAGTTTTACAGCCCTGCCTGCGGAGGTGGAGGTTACTCAGCTCCTGCAAATCTCTCTCGTGTTGAACTTGTACAGTGCCCTGAGTTACATTTTACAGAGAGCTGCCCTAAGCAACAGGGGAAATTAGATGTCATGTAGCAGAGCAAACTTGTGAAATAATCTTAATAGCAGCAGACTTTCCTTGTGTATTTTACTGGATTTGTTTTTTCCTTGTGTTTATTGAGCATAAGAAGATGGGAAGGCCCTTATGCCACCATGTCCCCTTAAAGGCTGTAGCAGAAGACCTGAGCCATCTTTTGATGACTGTGGTGATAGTGAAAATAACAGAAAATTAGTTTTCATGTTGTTTAAGAACTAGAATCTTTAGAAATCTTTAGAAAAATCCAGGATATTCTAGTGTCTCTGGAATCGGGCTGCATGAAATGTTTTAGGAATAGGTTCCTAGAGGTACATGCTGTTACCATCCTGCTTTTAGGCAGTACTTGGGCCTGAACTGGTGGACGTCCACTCTTACTTTCGTAGCTGAGGAAGGTAATTGGAGAGGGTTTCTGAGTTTCAAAAGACCCAAGAAAGAAAACAAAAACGCTAATAAAATATTCCATGGAAAAACAGGTGATGAAAACCAAGGTAACAATGGAATTTAGAATGTCGGAAGAGTCAGAGAAAGAGGTGCTGTAAAAAGTTGGAATTGGCTTCTTTAGGCTCCCATTTTTTAAACAAACTGACAACCTCTGTCCTTGCAAAGCTGAGTCATTTCTCATTCTTTATAAAAGGATTTTACTTAACTGCTGCATGATGTGTCATGTTGCATTTGTAGTGAATTAGTAGCCTTAAAGCCATAAATCAAAACAGATAGACTGGGCTGTTTGACCACCTGTCCTCTGGAGTCATAAATTGGGATTACATAAATCAGGACAGCAGTTAACAGAGGAATTATGAAAGCTTGACCTGCTTTATGGGGTGGTTTAACTGAAGTTAGTGACTTGGAATTTATCTCCAGTCTTTGATTTCGGGACGGGAACATAAAGCTGCCTTAAGCACAATAACAGGTTTTTTCTTATGTTTTGACTACATAATGCAGCTTTGAGGCATTTTTGCTTGTATTTTGCAGTATTTACCTTTAAAATACATTCATTTGGAGGCTCTGTGATTATATAAAGTTTGTATTTTAGATGAAAACTTAGACTGCCAGAATTCAGTACCTTCTTATCGCAATACTTTCACTCTTAACAACATATCTGTCTACCTAAAAAAGTATTAATGGAACTGTAAACAGCTTGGCCAGTATTTCTTTAGAATTTACCTCAGCTGTGGATAGAATAATATTTTACCATTTAAATTCAGTGCTCAGTTCCTTGTCCCTTTCTCTTCTGTATCAGAATAATGTGACATAAACAGTCCTGTCCCAAAACACACATATGAAATGTGTGAACCAGCCTGTCTGCCAGATGTCAAAACGTTAATGAAAATACTGAAGAAAGGGGAAGTAACATCCTACCACTGGGTATAAAAGAGGGAAAAAATCTTGAAATTTTTAGCTGTTAATTACGATAGTAAATTTAGTCAGGGTTTTCCTGGTGCTTAAAGGGTGTTAAGATGTGAGAAGGGACTTTTCAGGTGTATTGATAGCTGAAGGTAGGAAAGAGCACCATTTTACCTGGCTGATGGAGGAGAAAGGTGAATCTGTTTCACTCCTAACTGGGATTATGTCTCAAGTATCAAGTCTTAGCTATTGCCAGCTTCTTTGGTTTCGCAGTACTGTCAGCAATTTAACATCCCACAACTGCCAGCTATGAGAAAGTTTGAAAGGGAAGGCTTAGGATAATCAAATAATCCAGTGGGTAGGTAAAACCCATCTCTTTCAGAACTCTGGACTTTAAATTCACCATGTAGAAACCTTTTGCACAGAGAAATCTCTGAAAAAAAGCTGCAGCATCATTTTTTTCTCAAGTATGAAGTGAGAGCTTTGCTAAGCTGCAGCAGAAACAGCTTAGCTAAAGTTTAAAAACAGTATTTTAAAACTGCAAGGTCTTAAAGCTTGTGCCAGTGCCCTGTACCCCCTGTGGTGTTCAGGTTGTCGCTTTTCACCGTGGTGACAAGGGCATCTCAGCAGCAGGCATGGCCCCATGCGTGTCCACTGCAGGGCTGGGGGCATCCTAGGGAGCAGGCCAGTGCTTCCCTGCTGTTGATCAAGGGCAGTGAAGAATGCTTTCACAGTTCCCTCCTTTGAGGCTTGGCATGTATTTTCTGTGAGGATGATCAGTGCACACAGCCTGAGATACAAGAGGGCTTTTGAATGATACAGAGGATCTTTTGAGTTCTCACCAGGAGCACAGAAGGAAACCTGTTGTTGTATGCTGGTCTTCATGTCAGACCAGGATTGTCCTTCATCACTTGTCATTGAGATACTCAGTGGAGGCTGTAAGTTATTCTTGTATGCATAAAGCACAAACCTTGATAACCAAAACAGGGAGCCACATGCTGAAAATTCTGTCAGGAAGCTGCTTCTTGCAGGCTGGGAAACATAGCAGGACTTACCTCGGAATTGTCCCCATGCCCACAATTAAACAGATGTGCTTGCAGGGGTTACACTGGGGAAATCATGTTGTGCAGTCAGAGGAGGATGTAGTATTTAATATTGTGCCAAGCAGTTCTGATTCTGGTTGCTGCTGTTTTCAAGGCTTGATTTTCCACCTTTTTGATGTTGAAGAGAGGGCTTTCCGACGGAGTAAATCCTTGTCTGTGTCAACATTAAGAAGAGAATTTTCAGACTTTCCTCAGATGACTGATAAATATTGTCTCTGACTTACTGCCATGCATCTGTTGATTATTGGGATGCAAATAGGAGAAATCTTGAGAAAACAGGAGTCTGCTTAGGGATGCTTATGTGACTTTGGTAGTAGTAATAACAGATTTTATTGTTGCAGTGACTACAATGACTCTAGGAGAGTTAAAGCAACTTAATGAAAAACTGCTCAAGCAAATCCAGGGTGAGAATTTTTCAATACTCTTTGTTTTGGGTTTGTGGTGCTTTATAATAACAATAGGTCTGGTTTTAAAAACGAAATTTTGATTGCCTTTCTGTCAGTTTAGTTTTTTACTAAAGTCTCTTGTTTTACATGGAAATGTATGATATAGAGAGATTTCTAGGTGCTTTCATTGTGTAATCTGCTTTGGTGCTGCAAACTGGCACAGTATTTTCTTTTAAGAATTTGAACCATAGAATTGTTAAGGTTGAAAATGACCCTTAAGATCATCAAGTGCAACCATTAACCGAGCACTGCTAAGTCCCCCACAAAACCAAGTGGTTCCTAAATGCCACATCTCCATGTCTGTTAAATCCCTCCACAAATGGTGACTCCACCACTTCCCTGGGGAGCCTGTTTCAGTGCATGACAACCCTTTCCATGAAGAAATGTTTCCTAAAATCCAATCTGACTTTGCCTGGTGCAACCTAAGGCCATTTCCTCTCATCCTGTCACTTGTTACCTGAGAGAAGAGCCCGACCCCACCTGGCTCCACCCTCCTATCAGGCAGTTGTAGAGAATGATAAGATCCCCCCTGAGCCTCCTTTTCTCCAGGCTGAGCCCCCTCAGCTGCTCCTCATCACACTTGTGCTCCAGACCTTTCCCCAGCTCCACTGCTCTAATCTGGACTCGCTGCAGCACCTCCATGTCCTTGCAGTGAGGGGCCCAAAACTGAATGAACAGGATTTGGGGTCAGCAGTACCCAGCACGGGGATGATCTCTGCCCTGGTCCTGCTGCCACACTACTGCTGATACGGGCCAGAGTCAGCTTTGTTCTGAGTTCTAAACTGATCCACCTTGGCTCAAGTTGCCTGTAACTAGGAGCTAAGTGATCCTGTTCAGTTTGCAGTGCATACAAAGCTGTGCCGGAACCAGGGAAAGCAGAGTTCCTGTGCGTGATCCCACTGAAATGCCCGTGCCTCTTCCCCCGTGTTGTTTGTCCCTGCTGCCTGAGCCCGTGTGGGTGCATTGACCCGCTGCTGTTGTTGCAGACGTGTTTGAGGAGCTGGCACAGCAAGTCCAGGAGAAGGACTCCCTGGCCTCCGAGCTCAACGTCCGCCACATCGCCATCGAGCAGCTGCTCAAGAACTGCTCCAAGCTGCCCTGCCTGCAGATGGGAAGAGCAGGGATGAAATCCAACGTCCCCATATAAAGGGAAACAGCTTCCATCCCCCCTAGAGAAAACTGTCCTGAACAGCGTTGATAACCATTAAGTACAGCTGCACCCATATTTAGAAGCTTTTGAGAAAACTTGGGCGGCTTTCTCTTTGTATTCATAATCCGCGGGAAGTCTTATTCCACTTTGGGTTTAACAAAAAGGGCAAATATTTTGGGTATTAAAATATACTGTAACGAGGTTTATTCACATTTGGGGATTATTTTTTTTTCCCATAACTACGCATGAGACTTGAAATGAATTCTATGTTTTGTTTATAATAAAATTGTTTCTAGCAAAGAATGACCTGAAGCCTGTAAAGCTGCCTCCTTCATACAGAGGACAAAATAAAAATACGACTTTTGATCAGGTCTGATCCTGTTACATCCAAGAGAGCTTTAAGGGGAGAACAGTATTAATGAAACTCGTGTTTTCTTATTTATTATGAGCAATATTTTATTATTGAAATTTTATACTAAATAAATATCACTATTTTAGGTACTTTTCCAGATCTCTTTATAAAATGTCTGAATTACTCTGTGTAATGTTTATGCCTTGTGTATGATTGTTTATCCTTTTTCGGGTCTGTATCTTTCATGATACAATTTTAAAAAGTATTGTTTCCCAAAGAGACGAATTTCACATGTTGAAGAAAAAACTCTAGTGGTGTATCACTTATTTTTATCAGCTTTATAACTGAAGGATTTGGTTCATGAGATGTTTAAAAAAAGCACATCACTTGCTTTAAATTTAAAAAAGAACCCATACTTTGGTTTTAATGCATAGAAGTTGAAGTTGTTTTATATGTGTGAAATTTTCAATGCTGAAAAATTACTTTGACGAAACTCAATAAATTTGTAATACTGCACTGCCTTGTATGATTTCTTTATAAAGTTGGATCAGACTGATAAAGTGTTTTAATTTTGAAATGCAAGTAGTAATGATACATTATAAATCAGAACAGCCTTTGCATTTTTTTCAATTTGCATTCGTCTACCATGACAAGAAGTCTTAGTCTTTGCCAAAAATACTGCAGGGCTGCATTTGAGTAGCTGTAAGTTGCTGAGTTGCACTGAAAAATCGGGGGGAGGATGGGATGAGTGGAAGATACAGACACACACACACAAAATAGTTAAAAGTCTGTGCTTTCAGCTCTTTAAGTGAAAATGGAGTAACTTACATAGCTGAGCTGAAGGCATGACTAGCATGAAGAAAGGTTTAGGTTTGATTTTAAACTCAAGCTGAGAAATAAGCCAAAGTTCAGAGTAGGTATATTGATTGGCCTTTGTATGGTGATAACTGGGTGACAGAGGACAGGTTCGTTTTATTTGTGTTTTTATTATTTTTTATTGTCTTCTTCCATATCCTCCAACTGTTCCAAAGCCCCTCCACAAATGCATGAGTAGGGATTTGAGTTTGTCTGAATATTTTGCAGTTCAGGAGGGAGAAAACGCAGTAATGTTATTGCTTGTGTGTGCAAGTGGGCCTGTGAGTGGGCACTAGAAAATCCCTAATTCTAGTTGTCAGAAGATGGATTAATCTCCATGTGCAAGTCTGTTTGTAAACCTTGTTGATTCAGTACCAAGGTACGGGTCAGGTAAGAGAAGTATCACTGAGAAGGACCTGAGGGTCCTGGTGGAGAACAAACTCTCTGTGAGCCAGCAGTGCCCTTGTGGCCAAGGAGGCCAGTGGGATCCAGGGATGCATTAGGAAGAGCATTGCCAGCAGGTCAGGGAGTGATCCTGCCCCTCTCCTCAGCCCTGTGAGGCACATCTGGAGTTCTGTATCCAGTTCTGGGCTCCTCAGGACAAGAGAGACATGGAGCTCCTGGAGCAGCTCCAGTGGGGGTTACAGAGATGATGAAGGGATGGAGCATCTCTCTCATGAGGAAAGGCTGAAGGAGCTGGGGCTGTTCAGCCTGGAGAAGAGACGACTGAGAGGGGACCTCATCCATGTCTGTCAGTGTCTGCAGGGAGGGGTCAGAGCATGGACCAGGCTCTGCTCCGTGGTGCCCAGCAATGGGACAAGAGGCAGAGGGAGAAATGGATGCACAGGAAGTTCCTGAACATGAGGAAGAACTTCTTCACTGTGCAGTGATCGAGCACTGGAACAGATCACCCAGAGATGGTGTGGAGTCTCCCTCACAAGATGTTCCAGAACCATGTGGACACAATCCTGTTCCATGTGCTCTGGGATGACCCTGCCTGAGCAGGGAGGTGGAACCAGATGACCCTCTGTGGTTCCTTCCAACCCACCCATTGTGGGATTCTGTTACTCCTGCCTGTGAAAGTGCAGTCTGAGGGAGGCTGGATTTAGCATTCCCCAGGTGTCTGATCAGACTGATGAGGGTCAATTTC
Organism: Edolisoma coerulescens; assembly: GCA_013397115.1. NCBI lineage: Eukaryota > Metazoa > Chordata > Aves > Passeriformes > Campephagidae > Edolisoma > Edolisoma coerulescens. Next base: position 3,704,848 of record VWZW01004510.1, on the reverse strand, counting down.
AGTTCAGCTGGATAGCGAGGAGAATTAAGTTAAACTTAACACTTCTGTTTGCTTTTGTGGGAATTAAATGCAGAACATCTACACTTTGAAGTCCTTACTATGATTTGAAGCATTTTATTTTTGTTATATTAGATAGGTTATTGATCCAGGCAAGACTGAGGGGGGGTTCTTTTGTTTTTAAGAGGAATTATAATTAGGAATGTTGACTTCAGGGACACGTAAGCCATGGAGAAGCAATTTTTTCATGCCTTGCCTCAATACGATTGTGACTTGGGGGAAAGCTAAGCGTACACCTGGCACACATGCTGAAAAATTAACTATATGGCTTTTTTTTCTCAGGCTCAAGTTCCAGAGGGGGTCAGCATATATCCCAATGTCTGTCAGCTCTGAACTGCATTTGCTGCAGCACATCTCTGTAGCTCAGAGGAGTTCAAGAGGACAGACATGTCTGTAAGAAAATGTGCAAACCATCACATACGTGGAGGATTTCTTTCCTCATTGCTTTTCTGACTTTCACTGGGAAGTCTATGTGGTGTAAATATTGAGTTAAATGTGAGCTGTTTATCTAGATCTTGCGTTAAATTTGAGTTGCTTCTGTATACGAAATGTTGAATCTTCAGTATTGAGTTCAGAGATGGATGTGTTTTGAGGGTAAGTAGTGAACAGTCTTTAAAGAGGCCAAGGGGACAAGGCTTGGATTTGTGAAAGTGGTGTTTAAGGCTATGAACACCTATCAAATCGACCTGTTGGAGAGAGGGCGACAACAACAAGATGATCAGAGGGACGGAGCACCTCTCCTGTGAGAAAAGGCTGGGAGAAATGGGGCTGTTCAGCCTGGAAAAGAGAAGGCTTTGGGGTGACCTAATTGTGGCCTTTCAGTACCTGAAGGGAGCCCACAGGAAAGATGGAGAGAGACTATTTACAAGGGTCTGGAGTGACAGAACAAGGGGGAGTGGCTTCAACCTGACAGAGAGTATAGGGTTAGATTAGATATTAGGAACAAATTGTTCCTTGTGAAGGTGGTGGAGCCCTGGCACAGGTTGCTCAGAGAAGCTGTGGCTGCCACATCGCTGGAAGTGTTCAAGGCCAGGTTGGATGGAGCTCTGAGCAACCTGGTCCAGTGAAAGGTGTCCCTGCCTAAGGTAGGGACATTGGAATGAGATGATCTTTAAGGTCCCTTCCAACTGAGGCCATTATGTGACTATGATTCTAAGATTCAAATAAAGTCCAATCTGAGAGTCTAACAGTTAAAGTTTACCAGTTTTCATTTGCGTTACAAGGTATTGCTTCTTAAAATGGTAGCAAGAACTGTCCAGAAACTGGCACTTAACAGAAGGATATTAATTAATACTCTCTGAAAACAGGTAGAATTGCTACAGTTTGGGGGTTGTTTGTTTTGGGTTTCTTTGCAATTGCTATTGGTAAAGGGTAGGAACTGAATTCTTTTAACAAAGGAATATATTACGAATAAAACATTCATTGAAACTGAATTTCGAAACCTTTTGTGACTTTATTTGTATTGCAGTGCCTGGAGACCCCAGCAGTGAAAACACAGCTGCATCTGGGGCTGGGTTAGGTAATAATTAAATTCACGAGGAGGCATCTTGTTCAAAATGAGATCCATGTGATAGAGCACACCACAGTTAGATCCATTTAAGATCTTAATCTTTCATTTTGATGCAGAATCTTCGTTTTTCGAGCAACTTGTAACTGCATTAGAAAAATGTCGCTCTCCCTCTCTCCCAGTTTGGGAACTCATATTGGGCAGGTGTATTCTGCTAGCAGCATGGATAATGCCTGTGCTGGTTTCCATGCCAGCAGGCCATGTCCAGAAAGTGGGAAGGGAACTTGGGGCTTATTGCTGCTTTTTAATTAATCAAACCCTCGGAACAAAATTGATTTTGTTTTTTTGTTGTTGGTTAGGATTTTTTTTTTTTAATTACAAATATTTCTGCTATGTAAAAGAGTAGGTTTAGATCAGATATTAGGAAAAAATTATTTCCTGTGAGTGAAGTGAGGCATTGGCACAGGTTGCCCGTAGAAGCTGTGAATGCCCCATCACTGGAAGTGCTCAAGGCTCGGTTGGATGGGGCTCTGAGCAACCCAGTCTAGTGGAAGGTGTCCCTGCCCATGGCAAGGGGTTGGAACGAGATGAGCTTTGAGGTCCCTTCCAGCTCAAACCTTTCTAGGATTCTGTGATAACACTGTCTAGGTAATGCAACTGTTTCTGTCAAAAGGGGAAATGCTAATTCCATGTGGCAGACGTGTAATAGATTGCAGGGGCATTTACATTTGTTTTGCAGCTATGAGATCTAGAAACACTTATACATATTTAAATACTGGAGTTAATTTTGAGGGAAAAGTAATAAAGCAATCTGCTACTTTCTTTTTTTCAGATTAGCAGATTGCTTATTTTATTTGTTTTCCTCCAGGATTTTCGGTTCTAAGAAAGAATACAATGTTGTTTCTGGTTTTTACTGGATATAAAATTGATGATGTGTAACTGCAACTACACTAAGGAAGCTGTATCTGTAGAAACAGCACTGAGGCTATTAAAGTTGGTTGGGTTTTATGTTAAGGGAACTTCCACACAATAGCTGTGGTTCTAAAACATCTCGAAATCACGATGCTTCTGGCTAAAGAAAGGGTTTAAATTCATAAAGTCTGCAAGGAAGTCTGTTTTTTAAAAAGTCCTTTTTTAGAGTGTTGTGTGAAACAGCCCTCTGTTCACTTTTGTTTCGCAATATTAAATGTGTTAGCATCACTTGGCTTCAAGTTCTTAAAAAATGATTTCATAAGGATGGTATGTTAAGACCGTGTGTTGGAATAAAGGAAGTAGGAATGCCAGTGGCCATAGCTCTCAAAGTAGATTAAATTCTGCAGTAGAGTGGAAAAAACAAGGATGCTACTAAGTTACGATTGTTTGGTAGTGTAATAATATCACAAGTCAATGGCAGATCCTGTGGTGATATGAAAGACAGAACTTTACTGGGTTTTTCACCTCCATTTAATTTGTATCCCATAGGGTTCTCATTTCCATAAAGTCCTTAAACCTGCAGGAATGTCTTGCAATCACTTGTTTATCTACCATCTGCTTAAATGTTTATTTAAAGGACTGTTTTTCTCAATTACTGTGAACCAATTAATTTGCTGGTTGTAATTATGCAGTTAATTCTTTTCCATAGGCCTTTCCGAAGGCAGCCACGTCACACACCTCCCAGTCCTTGCCTGCAGGAGCATCTTGCTGTGTTTGCTGTCATCTGCAGTCCTGAGTCACCACGAAAAGCCTGACAAATGCCATTGTTCTGTTGGCATGAACAACAGCGAAATCATGGTTCAGTTCTCAGTGCTGGTAACACCCAAAAGTTCACTCTCTTCCCCTCCAACACCCTTGGTAACCCCCCAGTTCTTTCCTCACTCAGCCCCTCACCTTCCTCAGTCCCGGGCACAGATGTTTAACCCCAGCTCAGGTGTCAGAAAGGGTGCTGCCACATGAGACAGTGCCGTGACAAAGAGAGGCAAAATTGCAGGCTGAAGTAGGGTTGTTAACAGAGAAATTTATTGGTAGCTCAGGGATTCAAGAGTAAAGCACGGACATGAAAACGTAGAAAAACGGGAAGAAATTTGGTGTCAAGTGCAGAGCTGGCTGAAAAAGTGCCTACCTGCATACTAAGAAAATGTTCAAAATGTGTTATTTTGAGGAAATTACTTCTCACTGATGAAAAATGTACATGATTATTAATAATCACCTAATGGCTAACAAGGGAAGGCTTATGCTGTTCTGTCCTGTTCTCTCCATCTACCTCAGTAACTCAGGAATGAAACAGTGCTTTTTCAGTTCTTTAAAGTGTAGTCTTGGCATTAGGCTAGCATTAAAAAACCCTCATTGTAGCACTTAGTTTTACTCACAACAACAAAGAAATGAATGCAAGTACCTTATTTACTGAGGTGCTATATTGACTCCACATCAAAATGCCTCTGAGCAAAACCCTCTGCAGTAACAAAAGGCCTACAGAGACTATTCCTGGAGCAGCTCGTATGTGAACCTCTTGCAACAACTTTAGAATCTTCATCATCATCATCATCATCCTTATTTCAAAAGTGTGCAATGCTGAGATGAAGCAGAAATAGGTTATGGGACAGAGGTGGCCTTTGCTGTCTAAGTGACATAGGGCATCTGTGTGGCCATACTCACAAAATTGATGAGATACATTCACATCTATCTATAATGACAACTTGAGTAAGAATTTTTCCTGCCTCTTACTTGAAAATTTATTGTGCTTTTCTGTGTATTCTGAATACTTTCAAGCCAGTGTGTTGATTCTGGGGTCACTCAAGCACATAGCAGCCTTCATTGACTTCTGTTAAGGACAAAAAATATCTCTGTATATAACATATGCATATATAAAGAGTGTATGTTACTGTCATGGTAGCATGGATTACTATATCACATAAGTGAAGAAACATGGCTAAAGACTGAGTTTATTAGCCAAAGGTAGCCTAACTTCTTTTCTTATTTAGTAACACCAGTTTGGTCCAGGGTCCTGAGCAGAACACTTCCAGTAGTTCCTCTTTAAAATATTTTTTCTTCCTGATAGAGCGGAAAAAGTAAGTACTCTGTGAGGCCAAATACCAGCTTTAAATGATAGGACTTCTTTAATCTGCCTAAAGCAAGATTAAATTATCAAAAAATAGTTTCAGGGTTTTCACCTTTTCAATGATTTTTGCTAATCTGCTAAAAATGTAATACTTTGGGTAGTCAGTAAGGGGATTGGGGCAGGAGAAGTAGCAGTTTTGTGACTTCCAGTAGGTAAAGTAATTAGAATTCGAAATCCATGGCAGCCAGCCTTCAAAGTAAAAAGATCATAGACGGCAAATTATTCTGTCTAGAGCTGTGAATTGAAATAAACAATTATGGACTTCTCTCCCCAGATGGCTTTAAAAGGAGATCCTGAATAGATGTTTATGCAGGGTGCACTTTTGAAAATCAGTTGTGCTCCTTTCTGCCTAGAGGTTTGTTTGAAGTGCCATCACTTTAAGTTCTTTGTGTAGTTAATCCTGGAACGAGGCCTTTGTACAGGTGACTGTATTTAAGGATGGTTGGTCCTTCAGTGTGGAGATATGTGAAGGGATAATACAGTGTCAATCTGCAAGTAACTTTGGAACATGCAACGTTTCCCCTCCCTCAGCACAGTTCAGGCTTCAAAGAGTTTAGCAAGCAACAGCAGCCTCCAAAACTGCATCCAAAGCCCCGTGGGCAGCAGGGCAGGGAGGGGATTCTGCCCCTCTGCCCCGCTCTGCTGAGACCCCACCTGCAGGGCTGCATCCAGCCCTGGGGTCCCAGCTCAGGAAGGACAGGGAGCTGTTGGAGCCAGTCCAGAGGAGGCCACCAAGGTGATCAGAGGGATGGAGCAGCTCTGCTGTGAGGAAAGGCTGGGAGAACTGGGGTTTTTCAGTCTGGAAAAGAGAAGGCTTTGGGGTGACCTAATTCCACCCTTTCAGTGCCTGAAGGGTAAGGAAAGGAAGGCAAGGCAAGGCAAGGCAAGGCAAGGCCTATAAAAAGTGCTTAATACAGTCATGGGAAAGATGCACTCACCTATACCACTAACCAGCAGGCAGGTCAAACTCATCTTCATTAGCCTGAAATCCTCTTGTAAATGTTTTTCCCAGCAGCAAATGAGCACTTATTTTTTTACTACTGTATGTACTCATGAAGGTTTCCCTTACAGCAGTTTCAGCCAAACTAACCAGTTCTCAAAAATTGCATTTTCTCTTCATAATCAACTCTTGAGAAGGGAAGGAGGTTAATTTTTGAAGGCAAGATGCTGGTGCTTTTTACTGAGAGGCAAAGGAACAGGAAGGAAAAGGCATGGCCTTTTTTCTCTTTTTTTAGCTTTATAAAAAAAGAGAATGAGATTTCTCACAGCAGTAACTAACAGGATCCTGCCCTTGGAGGAGGCAGTCAGCATCCACACAAGGCTTTCAGTGAGTCTCTGTCAGCATCAGCTCCCTCCACAGCTGACTCCACTGAGACTTCACCCCGAGATGTGGGGGATGAGGATGAGTGGGAGAAACCCGCTTCTTTTCCAGCCGTCCCCCCATTAAGCTGTAATTCTGTGGTTTGAGAGAGCCCCATGCGGACCCCAAGAGCTGGGTTTCTGCCAGCAGGCATAGGACTGTTTCCCTCCAGCCTCTGCTCCAACAGGAGCAGGGCTGAGCTGGCCTTGTCCTTTCTCCCAGCACCCACCACCCGTCCTGGGGCTTGCAGAGAGGGGGCTGGGGTGAAGCACAGCTGTCCTGAGGGCGTTTCTCTGCTGGGTGACAGTGACCCACAGCAGAGCTGCCAGAAGGCCTTGGCTCGGCCACAGAGACAAGCCCAGCCTGTTGCTCGTGAACAATTGCCATTGTTTTCTTTCAGTGTGACAAATGGCCAAGGTCGCTGGCTTGTGCTTGTTTTTGTACATGTTAAAATAACACAGCATTCAGAGAAGCCTTCCAGTTTTGCTGTGTGGGTCAAAGAAAGACATTGATCCAACAGGAAAAGCAGACCAGTTATTGCTCCCAGTAATGCCGTGGTGTCTTTCAGTGGCAGAAAAATAAAACTAGTGGCCAGATGCTTTCATCCATTCCCTTATTTCTGTGCCATCCTATTCAACAACCACAACAAATCTAACTGTTAATCTAGTTGATTAACTGCATTGATCAAAATTAAGTGCCTAATGTTTAAATTCAACATTTTTGTGTTCAGTGCCACAACATGGTCAGTGTAATCTCTTTGCTACCTCTGGTTTTGTACTGCATGTTGTTTAGCAGCTGAGGTTTTCCACAGAGGAAAAATCAGATGACAAAAATATTCTTCTAAAAGCAGATAATTTACACACAGTAATAGTTAGCATTTATTTGTAGATACAACACCTGTATGTCTTCCAATCTCAATCACAAGTATATTCATTGCTCTATCTGGCCAAAGAGCTTTAAATCAGATCCAGCAGTGTCAACGAGACACCTGGTTCAGTGTCATGGAATCACAGAGTGGTTTGGGTTGGAAGGGACATTAAAGTTCATCTCATCCAATCTGCTGCCATGGGCAGGGACACCTTCACTAGACCGGGTTGCTCAGGGACCCTTCCAACCCGGTCTTGAATGTTTCCAGGGATGGTGCACCTACTCTCTTCCTGGGCAATCTATTCCAATGCCTCATCACCCTCATTGTAAAAGATTTCTTTCTGATATCTAATCTGACTAGAGCCTAGTTTAGTTTAAAACCATTACTCCTTGTCCTGTCACAACAAGCCCAGCTAAAAGGTTTGTCCCCATGGTTTGTCATCTTCAACAAGACCTGAGCAGGGCCTGCCAAAGGAACTCATCATGAGGAAGTTACTTCATGGTGAAGGTCAGCTCAAGGCTTTGCCAATTTAGCTTTGATATTCTTCATGTTGTTATCTGAGAGGCAGATCCCAGACACTGCGTAGCTAACTGTGAAATGCAGCTTTTCACCCTGCTGAAAGCACACAGCTTAGTCATCATTTATATTATTTATATTAACCTTCTACTTCAATGCATCAATTCTTCAGCACAGTGCCGTTTTCTATAGGGCTTTGTGAACATTTCAGTTTCGTTTGCTGATCATAGACCTTTTTAAAGGCGTGACTGAGGCAAGACTAATCTTTTCGGAAAACTTGTTTGTAGCTGCGTATTATCTCTTGAGAAAATATTACATATTTTACACAGCTGATATAAGCAGAGAAAATAGCGTTGCCCAGCAATGCAGATTTCAGACTCCTCTGATCACAACATGATCCCTCAGTTGCTAGTTTGGCACTGCTGCTGTACACTTCTCAAGACAAGGTGTTTGCTTCCTTTCTCGCTGCTGGTAGCTGCAGCTCTGATGAGCTCCTGTGCACATGCACATTGGCATCAGGTCACGGAACCCTCCCTGGAAGGATGCCTTCTCCTGCCCTGTGAGTCTGCATCCAAAGCTGACCAACCTGCATACCTCTGAGACATCCCTTGTGCTGTGATGGTCACTTAAGAGGTTGTGCCTCCAAGCCTGGCTGTCAGGGCTGTCCATGCCAGGCTGAGTCCTCAATCCAAGCCAGCTGTGCTGTGGCCTTTAACTGGCCATGAACTCCACCTGCTGCCAGCTCAGTGCTGGGTCTGGTGAGGCAAAGGCACCTTTTGGCCACCAAGGGAGCAGGTGAGGGATGTCTGTTCCCATCCCTTTCATAGCTGTCCCACAACAGAAACAACCACCACCATAATTCGTGGTGTTAAATAAAGTCAGAACTAACCTGGCTCATGTTGAAAGAAAGTGAGTCAGAGACCAGCAGTTGCCCTACAAAGCTGAGGAGGCTGCAAGGGCCTGATGGTGCTGGCGATGGGCTGGAACCAGCAGCTGCTTCTTACTGCTCTGGTAAAGCCCCCAGCCCTGCTGTCAGGTCATTGTGCTTCCACCCCTGAAGCACTCGCAGGCCACCAGGCCACCTTGGCTCCAGCTCCCTGAGAACCCAGCCAATGGATACTGCTTCCCTGAGAGGCTCATGCTGGCAAAACCCTTCCCATGAGCAGCCAAGTGTGGTGAGCCCTGGAGTCAGGCTGAGGGGGAACCACAGATGGGAATTACCCCAAAACAAGTTTGGAAGCTGGTCAGGATGAGCACAGCTTGTTGGGCCCCCACGTGTTCTCAGTGCAGGAGCAGAGAGACTGAGCAAACACTGAGCAAGGTTAAAAGACAGTATCTCCAGTTCCTCGCTCAGTGAGCTCCATCTATTGTGGGAATGAGGGGGAGGAGGAGGAAAGCATAGAGAAAAACCATATGTGATGGTCTGAGCAAAGACTGTTTCATCATGACTAAGCACAAAGGGACAAACCACACTGCTCTGCTAACTTTAACTGCGGCGTGGAGAACCAGAACGCTCCATTTTGCAAACTTAGCTCCACACGCTGCGTTTTCTACAGAGCCTTTCTGCTGGTTTTAAGACACCTTTCACAATTTTGAACTGAAACTGGAAAAACTGAAGATATTTCCTTCTTGCGTCATATTCAGACGCAAGATCAGATCTGTCCAGAAACACATACCGTGTTAATACCTTTGCTTACACTTGTGGGAAAGGTGAATTCATGGTGCTCTGGCAGAGCTCTCATTCCCAAGGCAGGCTTGAGGTTTTCCCAGCAAGCAGGGACTGAATGATAATCTGGAGATAAGTGGCATGCACTGACTGCAGGCCACTGAGCAGCTCTTGCACTCGCTGTTGCTCTCTCACAGGCACACACACACAGTCACTCATTATCAGGGATCAGCTGAGGCAGGAATGCACTGTGGGCAATCACCTGGTCCAAACCCTGCCCAAAGCAGGACCAGTCAGAGCAGGTTGCTCAGGACCGTGTCCAGACAGGTTTTCAATATCTCAAAGGCTGGATAATCCACATCTTCTCTGAGTATCCTCTTCCAGAAGTTAAACACCATTACAGGTGAAAATTACAGAGAAAAAGTACAGCTGCCTGCATTGCAGTGCCACTAGTGCCACTTGTCTCTGTTCTCTGCTTTTTGGGAGGATTAATCCTTCCAAAAGTTCTCTGAAATGGACTGCAGAGTCCTCCAGACTTATTGAAAGAATGTAGAGCCCAAAATACAAACAGAAGGTGTTTTGTGCACCACAGTCCTTGCTCTGGTAAATTCAAAATTGCCTGAGATCTGCTGGGAACTACTTGCCTTGCCCATGGTTTGCAGCAGTCTTGCTGGACAAGTCATTATTAAGCAAGTGTGGTGCCAGGACACATGTAATAGGGTGGCTTTTTCTCTGCCTTACAGAGGTACATCTGCTTGTGTTGCCCCTGCAGACAATGATAACCACCCTCTCCCTCCGCAACTGCTGCATGAAAATAGTTGCAAATATTCCTTATTCCTTTATTTTCCCTTTGATATGCGTCAGCTGTTCTATATCACAAGGCTGTATGCCACTTCTGTTTCAAACTGCTGAGCTTTGGAGCCAGTTTTTACCTTGTGGTATTGTCCTGTGCTAAGAAATACACTAAAATTGGAAGCCTTGGGCTAAAGCATTGATAGAAGAGGAAGAAAAGTAATATTTGCAGTCCATTTCTTCAAAAATCCAGTATAAACTCTCAACCTAGCACTGGCATTTATGAAAGCAGCGCAGAGCAACTTGTCTGTTGTGTCACTTTCTCTTTATAAACTTTGTAAAGGTACATTTGGAAAGGATGAAGGAGTCATTTGCAGGGAAAAGAAGTGTTGAGATCTACCAAGACAGATCAGGCACACTGGGGGTGACAGTGCAATGGAAAAGACATCCTGAACACTGGAGTCCCTGTTGTTTTCAGGGCTTTTCTTCCCCACCATCAAATGGAGGATGCTTGACCCCACCTGGAGTACTGCATCCAGCTCTGGGGTCCTCAAAACAAGAAAGACATGGACCTGTTGGAGTGAGTCCAAGAGGGATAGAGCATCTCTCCTATGAGGAAAGGCTGAGAGAATTAGAATCGATCAGCACGGAAAAGAGAAGGCTCTGGGGTGACCTAATTGTGGCCTTCCAGTACCTGAAGGGAGCCCACAGGAAAGATGGAGAGACTTTTCACAGAGGCCTGGAGTGACAGGACAAGCAGGATGGATTCAAACTGAGGGTATGTTTAGATTAGATATTAGAAAAAAGTTCTTTACTGTGAGGGTGATGAGGCCCTGGCACAGGTTTCCCAGAGAAGCTGTGGCTGCCCCATCCTTGGAAGTGTTCAAGGCCAGGCTGGATTGAGCTCTGAGCAACCTGGTCTAGTGGAAGGTATCGCTGTCCATGTCAGGGGGGTGGAAGAAGATGATCTTTAAGGTCCTTCCAATCCAGGCCATTCTACTGTTCTTGCTCAAGTCTAGAAGCCTTCAGCCAGCGATGATGGAACTCCAATACCTGCTCTCTGGGCAAACCAGGAGTCTCCAGGTGCAGCAGCTTTTGAAGAGGGCTGCCTTGTGCTGGTGCAGTGCTTTCCCAGCCAGCTGAGCCAAGCGAAGGCATCCTCACTGCCCCATCTCCCCTCCTTCAGCACCAGAGTGCTCTGTCTCTCCACTGCGACCACTGAGCCAGCCCTGGCCTTTCCCAGACCCTTCTGGAAGCTGGTCCTTAAAGAGGCACAAAAGCAGCTGCAGCCTTTGCTGACTCCCGCTGGCTCACGAGGAGCACCGACGGCTGGGCAGGGAGGAAGGTCAGGCAGGACAGGGATGAGTGGGTGTGTGGGTGCAGCTGGTTGGCATGAGGTGGGCTGAGGAGGGGTGTGCTGCCAGCTCACACCCTTGCCCACCCTGCGTGGAGAAGAGAAAGAGCCATAACCTCGTTCATACCGAGGCACATTGTAACCAGAGGGTCGGAGCGCTCTCGCTGGCTTTGTGCCTTCCTGTGTTTCTCCACATCCCTTTCCTTATGCAGCCTCCTCTGCTTTTGCAGGTGGGCAGGCACAGGCCACTGTACATTGTGTTCTGCTGGCTCGTTTGCACCTGAAGCAGTTCCCTGGGCTGATTCACAGTCTGGTCTGAGAAATGGCTGAGCTGATGCTGCTTCACAGGCCATGGCAGGGCTGGTGCTGGAAGGTGCAGCGCTGGGCAGAGGGAGGGCCCCTGCTCTAGGCACTGCCCTGCTCCAGTGTCACACCTTACACTTCAGGTCAGGGAATAGGTTGTAGAGCAGCTTCAAAAGAGCTAAACTGCATCCACAGACACAGCCAGGCACTCAGTTTAAGTTTTAAAATCAGAATCACAGAATCATTTCAGACTGAAGAGACCTTTAAGATGATCAAGTCCAACCATTAACCCAGCACTGCCAAGTACACCATTAAACTGTGTCCCTCAGTGCCGCATCTACACATCTTTTAAATACCTCCCGAGATGGTGATTTCAGCAATTCCCTGGGCAGTCTGTTCTGATGTCTTTAAGGGAAGAAATTTTCCTTAATGTACAATCTAGACTTCACCTGGTGTAGCCTAAAGCCATTTCCTTGTGTCCTGTCACTTGTTACCTGGGAGAAGATCCCAACCCCACCTGGCTCCACCCTCCTGTCAGGGAATTGTAGAGAATGATAAGGTTCTCCTGAGCCTCCTTTTCTCCAGATCAAACACCCCCAGCTTCCTCAGCTGCTCCTCATCAGACTTGTGCTCCAGACCCTTCCCCAGCCCCATTTGCCCTTCTCTGGACACGCTCCAGCACCTCAATGTTCTTCTTGCAGTGAGGAGCCCGAAACTGGACACAGGATTGGTGGTGTGACCTCAGCAGTGCCCAGTACAGGGAGACAACCCCTGCCCTGATCCTGCTGCCACATGATTGCTGGTACAGGCCAGGTGCCACTGGCCTTCTTGGCCACCTGGGTGCTGCTGGCTCCTGTTCAGCTGTAACCACCTCCCCCAGGTCCTTTTCCCCAGGGCAGCTTTCCAGCCACTCTGCCCCAGCCCGTAGCTCTCTTGTGACCCAAGGGCAGGACCCAGCACTCGGCCTTGTTGAACCTCAGACCATTGGCCTCAGCCCATCAGTCCAGCCTGTCCAAAGATTTATTTTACTGTCATTAACTCTGAAGGATGAAGGTGGCTAAGAGAATTTCTCACATATTACCAAAGGCAGGCAATGCCTTGCAGGGTCAAATCCTTTATTGTTTATGACAAGTTTTCACCCTTTCTTTAAAGGACAATCTCAAACTGTAGCAACTCTAAAACTTCACTTGGAGATGATGAATTTTAATATGATCAGCCCTGACTGCATACCTGGTCAGTCAAGTAGTGCAGCAATGTGTCTGTCCTCATTGATGTCAAGGCCTGGAATACCAAAGGATTCTCAGCAAGCAGCTAGTGCAATGATCACAAATAAAGAGCTCACTCTGGGGTGAAAAATAGGCTGGAATAAATTTAAGAGGTCCATTTTTGTTAAAATAAATTTTTGAAAACTACATTGGAATACATCGACTGCCACAATGGGTTTTTTTGAGCACACAAATAAACTAGAGCCTGCTTCTGTACTAGGATACTTGAGCATAGTCATCCATTCCTAGCAGGAACCACTGAAGTTTGAAGTCTTGTCTATATGAATCCCAAACCAACGTGAATAGCTCAGCTTTTTTAGGACTTCACAAAAGTTTTAGGCTGTCAGTGTTGTTATTTATTTAGTCACACACACACACACAAAATAAAAGCCTTAATTATAGGCATTAAAGACAGCCTATAATTAAGTTGGCTTGACAGAGCATGCCAGAATAATCCACGTGACCTGTGGTATGGTCTTTTTCTCCAGGGCTTCTTGATGTTCATGTCTACATACAATTAGATTGTGTGGAGTTTGGTCATGTGTCTGGCTCACTTAGAGGGTATGTGTTGCTTCGGTGGCTATTTAATATGCTGTTTGATCTCCTTCCACCAAAAAAAAAAAAAAAAAAAGAAAAAAAAATAAAAGAAATATTTGAGTACACTGGGACATCGCAATGAGGAGCATTTAAGACACTAAGAAATTCCTAGGACAGGCATTCCTAGGACTAGACGGTTTCTGGAAGAGAACAGGGCCAGCTGCAATTATTCTACCTGCAGTGAGGACTGCTTCTTTACAGGCCTGAACACGCCTGTTCCCCAGCAGTCCCTGAAGTTTGAGTGTGGGAAGGACCAGCGTGGCCCAGCTAAGATCTGAACAATAACAATCGTCTTCCTGTGAGAGCGAAGGACATCATTGCCTCAGTGAAGGTTTCCATCGTTTTTCACACAGGTCTCAGGAGGCTCACATGATGATGGTGTTGTTCACCTTCAAAACTGCAAACACACTTCTGCAATAAAAGTGGAGAAGGGATATTGGAGGTGGGGAGGGCAGGGAGGGGGATGCTTCCTCCTGAACCACAAGGCTGGTGGAGATGCTGGATCACAGTTATCGTCCATTTTGCCTGGTATCCTTTTTGCAGCACTGAGTGCCCAGGAAAGAAGCTGGGAAACCTGGAAACATGCCCTGACACTTCCCAGAAACAGCTTCAGAGCTTTGACCTACCTGATGCTATTCCTGAGCCAAGGCTGGTATTTTGCCACAAACAGTACCAGATAAAATACATTCCAAACTCCACCACACAGACAAATGAAGAGTGAAACAAAAGTTTCTGTGAAGTTGTATGCATTTCATGGAAGCTGGTTTTCTCTACTTAAGAAATCCAGAGTGATAAAAAAGTATTTCAAATCTCAGTGAAGGTGTGATCACATACATTTGACAAATATTTTGCAATTGTGTAATGTGTCAGTTGTGGAAACCAAAAGTTAATACTTGGGCTTGATTGGTCAAATGTTGGATTTGATGCTCTTGGAGATCTTTTCCAACCTACAGGATTCTATGCCTTCATGACAAAGGAGAGATGTGCAGCACAGGTCCCCACTCAATTCCAAGGGCAGTCCCATCACTCCCAGAGTGCCCCATGCTCTCTAGGTTATACCTGCCAAAATCAGAGGAACCAGCGTCAGACCTGGGCCTTTGCAGACAGGAGACATTCAGCTCGTGGCAGCTTTCCCCTGGCTGACATCAGTTCTACCAGCTGTCCTCATTGCTTCAAAGGCTCAAGGGTGCAGTTAAAATGACTTGACTCATGCACACACACAGAGCATTTATATTTCCTATCAGTGCTGTGAATTTCAATCCTTACTCTCCATCTGATAATTCAACACTTACAAAAACTTCCATTGCGAGCTGAGAGCTGCAGTACAGCTGTGTGCAGTGTCCCTAATAAAGTCAGCAAGACAAAAGCTCTCTCTGGTGGTACATTTCAGTCGTTGCATTTTTCCTTTCCCTCCCATTCCAAGCACGCTGAGCAGCCCGGTGCTGTCCCTCCCCACCCCGAGCTGGACCAGGGTTAGTGACAGCATTGGAGCAAACAGCGAGTAGGACATCGTCGTGTTTGAACAGAGCTGAGCACACCTGGGGGAAAACAAGCCAGTATAGATGGTGAGCTGGAAACTACATCTAAAGCTGTGAGGTCAGAAAATGCCCATGTATTGGCATTTACGAGTGCTTCATGCACATCATTAAGCCCAAACACATCCAGGAGCTCAGGAAACAGAATCTATCTCAGGTTTTAATGATTTACTTATTCTTACAGGTAAAATTTCTTACCACAGCAAAATATAACCTGTCTGCCTTTTCAGCCCCAGGAGAGAGCTTGGAGCAGCAGACGTGCTTACGTTCAAATCCAATTTCTGTGCGTAGCACTGACTGCTGAGCAGCCATCACTCTAAATTCACTTGCCACTGCCAAGGTGGAAACATAGCAAGTAAGTTAATGCCCTGGGAATGAAAGGAGGCAGAATAGCCATAGCTTGTATAATTTGCTGCTTATTTCTCAGAGTACAGTTCACATCAGTAGAAGATTTGTGTTTAATATGGATAGTGTTAGTGCAGCTAGCAATAAATTATAAGACAATGTGCCTTCCCATCCTTTCACATAATGTCATTATGCACCTTTTTGGGGGGAATGTGTTCTAAAAAAAAAAACAAAACTTCTACAAGATAAAAAATTCATGATACCAAGGAATCCTTCAGTTTCCAAGTCAAAAGCTAAGGCACAGACTGTGTTGTTTCTCTACGTGCATATAATATTCACTTTTCTGTCAACTACAGCCCACTTACGTTTGAACACTGGAAAAAAATCAGATGTCACACAGTCATATTATGGCTGTCCCCTTATTAGGCATTTATGTGTATTCAGCACAGATTTGCCATTCACCATATCATGTGAACAATGGATTTCAGTGAATTGCCTTCTCATTCCAGTGACCCATTTGTACATTTGGCTCACTCATCTAAGGAACTCAGAAGGGCCTGGAGTCAAAAACATCTGGGTAATGCTCAAAAATTCATCTGATTGCTAGTAGACTGTTATGTACACCGTCTTTTGGACAGATAGATACATATGTATGTGTGTATATGTGTACATGTACGTATGTGTATGCAGATTGGATTTTTGCTGTCTGTATAATAAACTAACACATGACTGGGAAAATCACATGCAGAATTTCAGACCTGTGACTTCAGTAGAACTGTTCATAGGTACAAATTTGCTTAGGTACTTGGTTAGGGTTAAGGTCAGGGTCAGGTTTATACTGGTACCTAGGCATCTTGGAATGATGTGCAGGAACAGGAAGATTTCATAAGCAAATTTTTAATTTCATAAGAAATAATTGCACATGCCAAGATTAAAGTGCCTTTAGCACTTTGTCATGTTTTGGAAGAATTTTAAGACAAACAAGTATATTTGACAAGAATCTGGTGTTGATTCTGTGTCTGTCATGGACACATAGACAGTTTGCCAGTCTGCCACATGAGGAAAACTCATTAAGTCTTATTTGTTATCCTTCTAAAGTTTGCCATTCCAGTTAAGTAACAATGCATTCTAAGCGCAGGTGAACTTAGAACACCCCTAAATAAACCAAGAAGCTTGTGTCCTGTATCATAGTCCTAACAATTCTTGCAAGCCTGAATTTCCATGTGTTTGAAGAAGTATTTCTTGGTTAAAAAGGTAGGTTCTGATGTTTGCTTTATGCAGAGGATCATTGGTGTGCTCCAGGAGCAGTATGCTGTAGATGACTGAGAGCACACAGAGCTGGATTACAAATATACATGAAAGACAGTATGTTTTTGTGCTGCTTCTTGCAGAAACATACCTGAACATCTTTGTCACAGCCCTGGTGGACAAAGAGGCTTTCAGTGGTGGTTTTGCACAGGCAGGGTAGAACATGTATCTGGCGTGGCTGGCGAGGGCTGTCTTTTAAAGGAGGATTCCTCCAGCTGATGTAACGCACTGTGCCGAACTTGACCTCATTCCATCCCAGCAGTTTAGAGGTGTAAGTCTCCCTGTCAATTCTCATAGTACTTAGCTCACTGCTGAAACTGGTGTCTCACCTAGGACAGTGGGCACCAGGGAAACAACATTTTCAACCATTTCAAAAGAAGATGCAAGAGCAATTGCGATATTTTCTTCTTCTGGCTTACTTCTAGCCTGCTGCAGAGTCCAGAGGAGAGAGTGAGCTGATGGTACAGGGGAGGAAACCTCTAACAGAACAACCAGTTTGGGACTCAATCAGAAGCAATGTGCTGACCTCTGTCTGGAGCAGGCACCAAGCTTCCCAGTGCTTGTTCAGGCTTGCTCCGAACACAGAAACAATGGTGCAAAGTCACTGTTCACCAGTGACTCCTGAAATTTTAGCTTGCTCACACCTCTCCCCAGTGTGTCAAGGGGTGGGGGTGATGCCATCTTGGTTTTTGCCTTTTTTTCTTTTGTATGTTCTCTGTATTCTTTGCACATAGCTCTGTAGCCTATTATTGTATTCTAGCTAGTTTTCCTGTACTTTTCCATGCCCTTTCCCTAGGCAGGAAGACAAAACAGGTTCCAGAGCTCCAAGCCCTGATGGTACAAGGCCCTTATCCTATCTTGGTTCTTCCTGGCTACCAAGGCTGAGAACAACTCTTCGAGATACATTTCATGGACAAAGTACAGCTGGTGCCAAGTGGGGGGGCTCCAGAGAAGGGGCTTGACCTGGGGGGTAATTGCATCACCACTTGTCCTCCTAATTGCTGCTTTTTATCAATTATGCTAATTTCTTAAAACCTATAAAAACTGTATTGACCCTGTGTGGGTGGGCTTTTGTGGACATTCTCCGTAACTGCCCTTGGAGGCCTCCAAATAAAGATCCACTTTTATATTACCTCCTATACTAAAAATTACCTCGAGTTTCATTTTTAGCTTGAAAAAGGCAACAGGGGCAAAGCTGGGACTATGGTCTGGAGCTGTTACTGTCTAAACAGAGGAGAAAATAGTGCTGCTGGATCTGGACTTCCCTTAATGTAAAGCTGCCTGGATCTCAAGCTTTAGCACGTGGGTTTTTTCACCATCACAGTAAGAGCTGGCTACTTCTGCTCTTCTTCCACAGGTATTTTATATTGCCCAGGAAATCTGAGCTTTCCATCAAAAACTACTTTCCATGCATACTGAAACAGATGCCATTTCACACACAGAACATGCACAATTTCCTTCTTTTTAGTGCATGTTGTCGAAGTGAGTTCTTGTCCTTCATTTCTCTTCCAATCCCTTTACAGCCACCCCAGAGACTGGTTCTGGATAGACGGTGTTCTTAAGCCAACAAGCCAACTTTGTGACATGGGAAATGCAGCCAAGAATGGTTTTATCTTTAATAATAAATGACCAGGACCCAGGTAAACAGGGAAGCAGCAGAAAAATTGATTGTGTACAATACTGACCTCATAGCTACACCGTGATGGAGTAAAATATTAACCTGAAGAAATGGGGCATTGTGTTCATAAATGGATAAGTGGTGTTTATAATCACTTTGTTACTTATACCAGTCCCATGAAACTGAAAAGCAGATTAATTTAGCAACATATGCTCTCAGTAAAATGGTATTAAAGCTTTTCTTCAAGAGCAGCCCTGGGAGAAGGACTTGAGGGTGCTGGTGGGTGAGGCTGGACATGCCCCGGCCGTGTGCCCTGGGAGCCCAGAACCCCCTGTGTGCTGGGCTGCATCCAAAGCCCCGTGGGCAGCAGGGCAGGGAGGGGATTCTGCCCCTCTGCCCCGCTCTGCTGAGACCCCACCTGCAGGGCTGCATCCAGCCCTGGGGTCCCAGCTCAGGAAGGACAGGGAGCTGTTGGAGCCAGTCCAGAGGAGGCCACCAAGGTGATCAGAGGGATGGAGCAGCTCTGCTGTGAGGAAAGGCTGAGAGAATTGGGATTGTTCAGCCTGGAAAAGAGAACGCTTTGGGGTGACCTAATTATGGCCTTCCAGTACCTGAATGAAGCCTATAGGAAAGATGGAGGGAGACATTTTACAAGGGCCTGGAGTGACAGGACAAGGGGGAATGGCTTCAAGCTGACAAGAGAGTAGGTTTAGATCAGATATTAGAAAAAATTCTTTACTGTGAGGGTGGTGAGGCCCTGGCACAGGTGGCTGGCCCATCCCTGGAAGTGTTCAAGGCCAGGCTGGATGGGGATCTGAGCGACCTGGTTCAGTGGAAGGTGTCCCTGCCCATGGCAAGGGGGTTGGAATGAGGTGATCTTTAATGTCCCTTCCAACCCAGGCCATTCTATGATTCTATAATTCAAGCATCACTAAAACATGGCATCCTTAAACTAGACTAGCAGTAGGACTGAACCATGGCCAGACAGAATTGTCTCCTCCCTGACTCACAAATCAAGCTCTAAGCTGAAATGGACATCCAACACAGGACCTTCAAACCAGTGTTTAAACCTGCACCTGCTGTCAAAAAAAAAGCAGCTTGGGCTGCTTCCTACCAAGCCTCCTCCCTCTCCTGAAAGTCTGGTCGTGAAGTTTTAGTTGCTTAGTCGTATGTCACATAATCTGTCTTCTAGACACAAATGCTGTCAAAATACTGTTAATTACTGTATGAGAATCCATTTGGTAAACTAATGTTCTTTAAAAAAAAAAAAAAAGGAAAAAACAAGCAATGAATTGGCTCATGTTGGAGCTGTCTCCTGCATTGTTCAAAGTGCCTGATTCACTGGACAACTAATCCAAAGTAATCCTCTTTTGAGATCACCGATTCACCATCTGATTTGTACTCTGATTTGCACTGGGAATGCCTGCTGTGGCAAATTATTCCAAAGTGGCAGATTAGATTATTTTTCACTGCCTACACTTTGATCTCCAGAAACTAAAAGACAGCACAATCTTTCCAACAGCTGATGAAATAGAACTGAAAAAAATATGATCCACACATTTTTATAAAGTCTCCTACTGGGAATAAACCTAAAATAAACATGGTGTTTTGGCAGTCACACCTCAACTATCTGTGAAGGGAAGGTTCATAGATTAAAAGCTTTGCTTTTAGCTTTTCCATAATCCTGTCCTCCAGCTTCCCATTTCCTCTTTTTACCTAATGATTCACAATTCTGTCAACCTTTCCAAATAATGCCTAGGCATATTTTCTCTTCTTTTGCTCCTGCAGCTCTCGTTGCTGGAAGAATTCTGACCTGATGAGTGCTCTGGACTTTGATACAGGAAACCTGGTTTGGGGTTATCTTTCTGTTGCAGGGCCCCTCTTCGATCTGTGGTATCTCACTGAACTAATTACTGATTTGGTTCTCCCTCTGTAACATAAAGACAACCATCTACCCACTCCTTCACCTCTCAGCATTTGGTTGTATTTATTATTTACATTACAGGATCTATGTGGTAGGACAGGTTTCTTACTGTTTGCCTGTAGTGTCTAACACAGTGAGGCCAGTCTGGGTCAGAACACTGGACTCAAGCCTACCATAAAAACAGCAATATGATACTATTTGCTAGTGATAAGAGTGTGCTTAATATTGTAACCAAATTAACACCTGAAAGAAGAACATTATTAGGTTTCTGCCTTACTACATTCCTATTTCCTAACTACACCAAAAAGGGTAACAACAATGCCCATGTTAATATATGTGCGTAGGGGGTTTTTGTATATAAAATACTGTGGGAGGTTTTTGGGTTTTATGGGATTTTGTTTACTTTTGTATGATCGTTCCATATTCTAAATCAATTCTTTCCCCCAAAAAATTGCCCTTTCACTAAATAATTCCAGCAGTTCAAGACTAAAGTGAAACAAAATCAAGTATCATGAGATACAGTAAGAGTGCAGAATCTAGTACTTTCTTCATAAGTTGTATGTGCCACTTCATTATCATGAATGTATACTGTCAAGTCATTAATGTAGGAAGCTTTGCCATGTGTTTTTTCCTCTTCAGTTACATAGATTAAGTTAACATTAACTAAAGACATAAGATGAATCAGGATTATAAACTGGGAACAGAGGAGTACAGTGGAGATAGAAGGACAGAAATACGTTCAGATTTCAGAAAGTTTTGGATTCATGGCTATGACACTTTGCCATATCTCGTGAATACACAGGGTGATGGTCCCTGGATGAGGTACAGCAATCATATCAACAGTAATTTGAAAAACACTGACATTACTAATTAGCTTGAGGCTGATTTTATGAAGCCTGTCAGATTTCTTAGGTAGCTGTATGATATATCCAGCAGAACTGATAATTGGCAAGAAGCAATTAACCACTTTTCTCTCTTTGGTGCCTGCCAAAAATGTTTTAACTTCCAAATAGCAACAGTTCCAATGAATATAAACAAATGCAAACTTCTCATGGCAGGTTGAGCTGCTTATGTAGTGAATCTGATGGAAATTGATGTTTTCATAATGCACCCAGGTTTGATTGACAGAAATTTCCACAGGCAAACACAGCACATCCTTTGCATTGCTTTTAATGAAGCTGGAGTTTTCATTCTTAGCTACATCTTGTTGCCTGAGCAACAATGGTTTGGATTTGGCTTTCTTTGTTTCTCAATTCTAGTCAAATTAAATGGGGACAGAAAAAAAAAAAAAAACAACCAAAAAACCAGCAGCATGGAACTCAGCAAAAAGTTCTGTGCTTTTCTAGCCCCATCTCCCACAGATTTACTGCCTACCCAAATTGTGCCCCAACAGAAACAAAAAAGAAACAAAAGGGTTCGTGCTGCACAAGTTTAGAGACACAGAGCTTCAGCAGCAGCATCTCTAAGTTATGGCATTTGTTGGCTCTGGCAATGAAGTTGCTTGACAGGGAAAACTGAAAAAACAATGAGAAAGGCAGGAAGGTAAAGAGGGGAAAGTGGCAAGCAGGAAAGCAGCAGCAGGGTCCAGGAGGCTTGGGGGTCTCCCTCTCATGCAGCAGTTGGCTGGGATGAGGGTGATGAGGCCTTTTTGCCATACTCTTCCAGCAGCACAACACACCAGTTCTTACCAGCCCGGCTCCCCTGGCCACCAGTCACGTCTGGGTCTGCAGTGCATGGGGAGGTTACCTGGCTGGGGGTGCTGAAATGAGTGGCATAAACAAGCTTCACACAGGGTTTGCAAACAGTTCTCCAGTGGCAGGAGCCTTTCCTCTGCTCAGACAGAAGTCAAACTGACAACCTAAAGACAGCCCCAGTCTGAGTTGTGGTTTTGCTTTATAAATCTTATTTTTCTACCAGAACCATGTTGTCATGCCTCGGTTGTTCACAATGAAGACAAGAACTGGAATGTAAGCAAAAGAACTGTTTCTTTTTTTTTTTTTCTTTTCTGGAGGGGAGAGTTCAAATGCAGATTTTCTGAGAGTGTCTGTTTAATATAACATGCTGTTTGGAAATTAGGCACTTACACCCCAATGAAAGTCTTTCAGAGAAAGCTCTCTACTGAGAAATATGTTAAGCTTGATATTACTTTTCCCATCAGAATAAATTAATTGCACAGAGAGAAAATCAGCCACACTCAAATGCACGGCTTGTTATGTCCTGTGAATTTCCACTGTGCCTTAAAAACAAATAACAAACATAAAGTGCATTTCCTATGGTGCTCATTGCTGGATAGAATTCATGCCAATTACAGGGTTATGTTAACACCTCTGGGAAAGCATGAATAACATCAAAGTTGGGAAACACTTTCATTTTGCTAAATATTAGCTCACATTCTTCACACTTTAGATAAAGGAAATAACAGTTTGACATCTAGTTGCTGTTATATTAACTTTAAGTATTGAGCCCTATGTTAGTATTATGTTAAGTGTTAACATGGTATTAAAGCAAAATCATGTAAAATTGGAAAAAACACCTCAGAGAGTGCATAATTCAAAAATATATACACATTAAGCATGCAACATAAATATGCATAAATATGGATATAACATCTAAAATCCAAGGATAAACAGTATATCTAATGACATTTTAAAAATAGAATGATGAACAGCAACTTTAGCAGAAATGATCAGACACGCAACCCTAACTGCTTAAGATTTCAACTGTAAATTCCTTTTATTAAATACATTTTTCCCTGCTCAGCTATTGTTTTATTGCTGATTCTTATTACAAGCCTCTCTCCAGTGATGCACTCTTGAAATTTCTCTGTTTCTGAACACGCACATTCCCCACACATGAATCATCTCACAGCAGGACAAACCTAATCCTTATTCTTCCGCATGGAAGCACAGTGCCGAGCCAGAACATTCGGGGAGCACGACGGAAGAGAACCCGACACAACTCTCAGTGCACGACACGTCCTTCATCTTCTGCCGTACATTTTCTTGCTCCAGGCAACTCACTGACATGCCAAAATATGGCTTTTTAGTGTAATACAATAGGACAACAATTTACTTGTGTACAATGCATTTTATGAATACTAATAGCATTGTCTTTGGTCAACAGTCAGGCTTGCTTTCCAACTAAAAGGATAAGTGGAGTTTATCCTGAGCGGATCCTGACCCCTAGGAGTCAGGGGAAGTGGTTCTGAATCCCATTTTCCCCTTGTTCCCCTGGAGCTCCATGCTGTGTCAGCCATTATCCTGCTACTAAAGGTAAAAAAAGCAAAACATGAGTTCCACCCACCACAGCGGTAGTCAAGGAGTCTGGGAAAGGTGAAAACCCTCATTTTTGCAGAAAACTCCGACACCACAAGGCATTCAAACTCTCCAGGATCCCTTCCTGGCCCATACCACCACTGTCCCCTGGCTGTGGGGGGCAGAGGAGCCCAGTGCACCCACCTGATGTCTTCCTGCCACTTCTGGCACCCTCAAAAAGCCCATGATCAACAAGTCAGAAGGCAGAAGAGATTGCCAGATCCCAGGGTTATACACAAACTGCTGAGAGGGCAAAGGTCCAGTCCCTGGACTGCAGCTTGTCCGCCTTGATTCCTTTTTTACAGCAGAGTTGTCAGGTTTGGTGCTGTGACCACTGCCCTGGGGAGCCCGTTCAGTGCCCATCCACCCTCTGGTTTCCTCATATCCAACCTAAACCTCCCCTCACAGCTCCAGCTGCTCCCTTGAGTCTTGTCACTGGTACCGGAGTAGAGACCAGTGCCTGCCCCTCCTCTTCCCCCCACAAGGAAGTTGTAATTGCAATGAGGCCTCCCCTCAGTCTCCTCTGCTCCAGGCTGAACAGACCAAGTGTCCTCAGATGCTCCTCATATGGCTTCCCCTCAAGGCCCTTCCCCATCCTTGTGTCCCTCCTTTGGACACTCTCTAATAGCTTAATGTCTTTTCTTATATTGTGGTGACCAAAGCTGCACACAGGGCTCAAGGTAGTTTCTTTCTTACATGTCTCAAAATTTTTAAAGAAAGACTAAACTATTATGATTTTCTCTTCTTATCAACAGTGTAGAAAATTATGTGTAACTCTTCATACTACAAATACAGATTTTTTTGATAGCATTTCCATTTCTTATTACCACACAAACTAGGCCAAGAGCAGCTCCTGCAGAGGTCTGCACAACAGTCATCAGAATGTGTCTTGTGACATCAAGTCAGACCCGTTGCTTACCACACCTTTGTTCTACCCAGGTGCTCTCGACAGCATCTCCTCCTTTTCTGTATGCAGATGGAGCAGCTGAAGACATTACCTACCCACCTTTCTGCTGACAGATCATTCTGCTGGCACAGTAGAAACTGTGCACACACACACACACATCAAATTAACCCCAGAGAAAGCCTACCCAAACTCACTTAATCCATCCCCATTAGCTTATTGCACTGAAAGCAGAGGCCCTAGGATGATAAACGGCCATCAGACACTTTAACACCGGCCATTGAAATACAGCATTGAGAGATGATAAAGGATTCCTCTCTCTTTAAGAAAAAAAACAAAATGTAACTCCCCGAAAAACTTGAGCAAAATGTAGGACATCTGCTCTGTCCTAGGAAAGTAACTACCCCACCTCCCCAGCCTCCTGCAGCACGTGGTCCAGGAAACCAAGAGCTCAGAACTGTGTGGCAATTCAAACCTCACAAAAGGCCAAGATTTTGATCTGGGGGAGAAGCAGAGAACAGAAGTGCCCCCTCAGCTCTGGTTCACCTCTGGGCTAGAACCAGCCAGGATAGCAGCCAGCACCGTGGGGCATGGCATCCGTAGTTTGGGACCGCGTGCTCAAAGCTAATCCAGGGCACAACTGCTAGGGACCAACGCTTTGCGTGTGGAGGGATTATGACAGGCAGTGCTCACTGTTACAGACACTTAATCTTCTAAAATTTTGCTCTAAGGTTTGAAACTAGCCTAGCTACTTCTAAACACACCTGTCATAGAAATGCCTGGTTCCTGATTTAAATTATAAAAACATGTATAAAAACTGTGGAATTATGGATTTTAACATGTGAAACTTTTTTGTCTGTCATAGGACAGGATTTGGTGCGTCAGTGCTCTCTTCCCCAGTTTCAGCAACTCACTCCTTTGAGGAGTCTTGCAAGGCTTCCATGCACCTCATCTCCACGTTAGTACGTGACATGAGGTTCATTAGAATTACCACCTTCTTTTCTGTTAACCTCAGAAGAAGGACTATTGGAGTTTATGGAAAAGCTTGATTTCTGACAAGAGGAAAAAGGCCAGAAGAACATATGTGAAGGGAACACAGTTTTTCTGTAAGGACAGCAAATTCTTATTGCATTAATAATGACTCAGTCATGAGGACAGAAAGAAGACATTGTCAAGTTAGATACTCAGAAATGGTAAAATGCAGAAGTGACCCAGTGTTAATGAAAACGGCAGTAACCCCATTATTATATTTTTGCCAGCCCAAACTTCCATGGCTATTGTTGTGATAATTGAGATTAATGTCATTTACTTTGTAACAGGCAAATTATTCATAAAGAACATGGTACATACAGCACATTGTAAATATTTTTGCATATTCAGTGTCAGCTCATGTCTAGCTGCCTCCTGATCATTAATACAGCCTGCACTGCATTGCAAAAGCAAGCCATTCAAAATAAATTACTTGAGATTCTTAATGTATCCCATTTTCCTGTAAACAATGAAAGTTGTGTGAGGAATAGAAAGCAGCTGGAATGAACGACACTAAAGTTGCAGCTATGTTATGTTAACGGTGTTGTTAAAATCCAGTGAGCTGGGTCTCCAGCTTGCAGATTTCAGCAAGCAATCTTTGAATGTGGCACTGAATTACAGTGAAAGATGCTGGGGCTTCCTTTTAAGTAATGATTTCCCTCTTTACCTTCCACATGCTACTGTGGAAGCATGCTCCTGAGATTGAAGTAAGTTATTTCCCTTTGTGCTTGACCCACCCATATTTTGTCAGTAACACAGGAGACCTGGAGCCTGCCGAGGGAACTGCAGTGCCAGTCACCCACCTGCACGGCTGCTGAAGCCAAAGGTTTTTTGCCCACGTGAATGTTCCACAAGGTGCCTTAGGGAGAGACTCGGAATTACTTCAGAGTCACATGAAATAACTGCATACATTTTTTACAAGCTCATAGTTGATGACAACATCAGCATTATCAACTACCATCTCCTTTAAGTCTTAAAAGGAAAGTGGCAACTGCTGCCAGCGTGCTCTGTCCCGGCACTGACTGGAGCAGGGTGCCCTGGGAACACGCTGTGGATACCTGTGAACACTCAGGAAGGTTCATCCGTGTGGCAGGCAATGGGATGCACATGCAATACAAGGCAAGCTGTGCATCCTACTCAGAGTAAAGGGTTTCTGCACATGGCAGGAGGATAGAGGTGCCTGGAAACACCAGTGCCAAAAGCTGAGGAGTCTGTACTGTAGCCTTCGAGCACTGCAGCTGAGGATCCCCATTTTTTTAATTCAGAGAGTATTTGGCTATGTGCATTTTTTTTACAGGATCACAGAGCACTGAAGCTGGAAAGCTCCTCTGGAGTTTGCCTGGGCTAAGTCCCTGTGCAGAGCAGGGCAGTTGAGTGCCTTGGGCCCTTTTAGCCCCACTGCTGAAAGTTGTTTGTTTTCTGCCCTTTTCTTGTACTTTGATCCTTCTTTCCACTTTCACACTGCCTCCTTCCCCTGTTGTCAGCACAAATACCAGTGCAGCTGCCTGCTGAACTGAATGATGAATGCATCCGAGTTCAAACTACACTTCACCATATGTAAGCAATTTTAAACCATATCATGTCTCTGATGTGGCTCACAGCAGCTGCACCAGTGCTTATGCTGACAAGATAGGAGGGAGCCCAAGGCCAGGAAAGAAGAGTCAAGACAGGCTGGGCCAAATCTTTCTGCAGCGTGCCAAATGCTGCCATTCAAAATGCACACGCCGGAGTCACGGTTTGAGGTTTCTTAATTTCATGCAAATACTTACAGCGATACCACTTCAGACATGGATACAGCTGTAGCAACGTGAAACTGCCTTGCACTGGCACAGCTTCTGAGCCTGCTGCAGCCATACTGCCTGCAGGGCACTGTCTGAATCCAAATCCCCCCTTGACCATGGGACAGTTGACCTGGTGAAAAGCCTGGCTCGCCCTATGCCGTACGGAGCATGTGAGACCCCACCAAGGCAGTCTGAGCCCACAGACCAACCTCAGTAACAACAGTTTTCCCAAAGATCCATGTGACTGCAAGGCTTGGCCACCACAGAAAGGATCCCGGGAAGGGTGAGAATGGCTGAGCACAGCACTGCTCCTCAGACACCTGGAATTATAATGGCTTTTGGAGAAACAGAACTGAAGTGGTCTGACCTCAATGGAGAGAAGGAGCAGCTCGATCTCACAACTCCTGTTTGGTAGAACAATGTCGTATGCAGAGATGGAGGGAAAGCACTGCAAGTTAATCTGCTTAGCAGCAAAGATGCAGCTGCTATAGGTGACATTCAGGCTTTGTGACTCTCCAGGTCCAGGCCAGATGACTTGCAGGCAAAACATCACACGAGATTCTTTTGGGTGTGGACTGGAGCATAGCTACCAAAGAAACACATGCTTAAACTCTCCTGTAACAAGCAAGCCCTGGCAGGAAGTGAAGTATGTGAAATGCACTACTTCTCCTCATTTAATAGTGCTGGCACAAGAGTCAGGGAGTTTTCCACCTGCTAATCCTGTGTGACCAAGCTGTTCTATGTATCACAAAGGATAAATGGTTGAAAAAATAACCCGTACCAAGTAAAAACTTCCCCTGATATCTCCAACCAGTCCTAAACAGCCACCTGGTCACAATAATCTACAACCCCCAGGCTTCATCATCGTGTCTTTCAAGTCTGAGGAAGGTGGCAGAGAACAGACTGAGAGTGAGAATAAATCTTCAGACTTTCTGTGTGGCATCAGACAAGCTTTCAAACCTGCTTACACCACAGCAACATAAAGTTAACAGCCCGTACTTGGTGACCTGAGGCAGGGTTGACTTCTAGACTAACTACCCAACACACATCACCTTTCAAAAAATTCAGTATCTGGACATCTGGTAAGAACATGGAGATTAGCCAAGCAACTCCTTAGAGAGATGACAAGGAAGTTTTACAGTTTCTTGGAAAAAAAAATAATGCAAATTTCTATGCAAAATTGACATACGTTTACCTTCAATAACAGCAATTGTACTTTTTTTTTTTACTTATGATATATACCTATTAATTTAGATAGGAATTTAAGTACAAAAAATTTTATTTCACTTATTCTTTTAAGAACATACATCCGTGCAGCAAACTTTGCAAATTTTTTTTCAGAAAAAGAGTTCTACAAAAGTAACTTTTTAAACAAAACTTTAAGCTTGCACAGTTACTCCCTTTCTCCTACCTTCTTAAACACCAGCAATTAAGCACTTAGATGATGGTGATCACTGAGGGCTGGAAAAGACACTTACTCATCTTATATGGAGCACACCATAGTAAAAAAGGTAAATTTCTGTAAAAATCATTACATTACAGAACACACACGAAACAGAACAGGCAATTGCTGCTTCTTGACAAGGCAACTTTCATACTGATCCAAATGGAATTTTACCCTGATTAATTACTTACCAGATTCACTCAGAGACAAGTTTAGGCAGCATGAAGTCAAAGGAGAGAATGAGGAATGAAATACTTTGGCATAAAAACAAGTGCTTCTTAAAGGCAAAGTACCTTTTCTGTAATTACAACATTGGAACAATTTTTTTTGTAATTGGCCACTTGAACCTGTGATATTTAGAAACCCTCCACGCTTCCATTTTTCTCAGGAAGTTATTCCTATTTCCTTGACTATTCATGTGCAGTGACAAAACGACTTAAATGGAACTTTTGCTTGATAGCATCTGAGTTTATTCTAGAATTAGCTGCGCTCCTCTCAAAAACAGAAGCAAAAATAATTTAATAACTTTTCAGCATTACAACCACCAGTTTCACAAGGGATTATGTGGTTGCCTTCAGACCACAGCATAACACATGCCCCTAGATTAAGGTTTAAATTAATATCTACGTATTTACAGTAGTTAGAAACCAGCACCAGTACTTCTCAAGAGCTCAGACAGCTGTAGTTAAAGACAGGTTTGAGTCTGCATATGCTCACTGCTACTGCCCAAATTCCGTGTGTCCTCCAGTGTGCTCTGATTTATGTGGACTGTGACAGGTAAGGAGTTACCAAAAATGCCCAAGTACCAGCAGGGTACCAGGCTCCAAAAATTAATTTAGTAAATTCCAGTCCTTTAGATCAGATTACAGTGGTCTCATTCTTACATGGTTAAGTAAATTAATATTTTCATTATGACATCAATAGCCAAAGTCTCCACACTGCAGGAGGCAACGGGGAGCCCATAACCAGCCTGGTTTAAAGAGCACACTCTTCTTCCCTTTGGACTCTGGCATGGTAAATTGCAGAGCAGGAGGAATAAGGAAGTGCACAGACATGGATTACCACACCACCTGCAATAACAGAGTATGCTGAAGCATGTGTTAACTGTAACATTCAAGTATATTTTATTTAGTGTTATAAAAGATACACAATCCCAAAACACAATGCAGTTTGCACACAGTTTGTAAGCCCTCATGGGTATCACTGCAGCATTCAATAGATGACACACTTCCTGTGAAATCAGGAGACCAGAAAGCTAGAAAAACCCAAGACTACCCTATTTCAGATTACAGTCTCTTTAACACCCTGATGCTTAAGGCTATATTTCTGCTACCTGAGTTGATTTTGTTAACTTCACAATTTTTTTGCATCTCAAAGAAAGGGGTGCAGGAAGCAGAGAGGAGTGATGGTGCACGCTTTTCAAAACACAAGAGTAGTAAGAAAAACTTCAGGAGTGGCTTTGTAAACTTTGCATTAAAAATATGAATAAAAAAAAAATTTGGTACTTACAAAACTGAATACAGCCTACTTAAAAATCTTGAATCTAAAGTGAGATCAAGTAAAAAAACCCCAGCACTTCATTTCATAATGTACTTCAGTTTCACCATACTGGAAAGTCATGCAAAAACTGATGCCTGTTTCTTCATGTTTATACCACTGTTATGTCACCAATCTTGTGTGCGATGTCATACTACAAAAAGAAAGAATATCATTAATCTATATCAGCAAGAGGCTAGATACTGTAATACAGAGTAATTAAATGCACTATTCAGATCATCACCCAACTCGTGGTCATTCAGATTAGGGTTTATACCAGTGTCTGACAGCAAAAAGATGCAGTGGTGCAGGAAACTGAAACTTCATTTATCAGTGGACTATTAGTTTAACTTGACAGGAAATTTTCAGTATCTCATGGGTTTCCCAGTGCATACCTACTGCACTGCACTTTTAAAGTACCTGTCAAAATCCTCTCTTTCCTAAGTTTCACACCAGTAACTTGGATTGTCAAAGAACCACACAGTTTTGCTGCTTGCTGCTGTGAACACTCAGTTTTCTCAAAGTGCCTCATCCCAACCTGCACACTTGCTCATTTCACCATTTCCTTTGAAGTCAGTTCTAGTTCCTTGACTATTGTTACTGACTTTTCTGGGAATAATGTTTTGTACAAAGATAACAAAAAATAATTCTTTGTTCCAGTTACAGTTCTCTATCAGCTCTGTATTCTTTGAGTTCATATTCTAAGAGTGGTATTGTAAGAAAAATGATAACTCAGCATTTTTGCCACAACTCCGTGTTACAAAATGTACTTTCTACATGCTGCCGACAGTCACTGATATTAATTCTCCAAACATGATAATACACCAGAAGACAACTCTTCCTAGCTAATAATCCACAAATGTATATGGATGTATTGTGTTTACTGGACACATCTCATTTTCTTACCTAATTTCAGCTTATTACAGGCCTTTGTATAATTACACCCATCCTCACAGATTTTTAAGACATTCCTCAATGCCACAATAGTTTCTCCATAAGACCAGTAATTAAAACAACTGACTCAGGCAATTTCTGCAACATCCCACTTTCTTCCTTGCACACTGTCACACTGCAATTAGAATTGCACATCAAATGGAATCCTCCAGTTGCACGTGACAGTAAAAGGAACTGAGTGCCTTCCCAAAACTTTGCTTGGAAGCGTAACTCAGGTCAGCACCAAGTTCTGCTTGGCATGAAATCACAACCTTTGGCTTCTTTCTATTTCAAGCTGTTACCTGGCATGAGAACCTGCTGAACAACTTCATTCTGGTTATTGTTGGTGTAATTATTCTTGTAGGGTGCATTAATTGGGACTGAACGCTGAGGCCAGAAGCATCCTTTCTGTACTCCTGTCTTTTCAGCATGGATTGCACAGCGCTCCTATTTCCCACCTCTTGCATTAAGAGTTCTCAAGTTAATAATTAGCAAACATACGCCTTCTAAAGTTTAGGCTGCTCCCCACACAGTTCATCCTATCCCATTCTACTGGAAGAGCCTGAAGAAACAGGAGCTTGCACTCCAAAACATTTATAAATCCAGCTTTTCTCAGGGATAGGGAAGGTGTGCAAGCAGGGGTTCATGTAATGACGTCTCTCCATTAAGCACACCCTCTTTGCTCCATTTCATGAATGAGTCAAGAGACAATTAGCATATCCTGCTTATGGAGAAAATTCTGCTACACAGCACACAGAGACGAGCTGGGTTGGGGGGATAGTTCTTGATATCCCAGTTGTTTGGAAAAGTAAAAATGTTTTTAAATCTGATGCTTGAATGAGCTAGAAAGGCAAAACAGAACAAATACAACACAATCTGTTCTCCCTTGCCTGCACTGCCCTGATACTTTCAGTCTCGATTTTCTTTCCCCTTCCTTCTCATCCAAGCAAATCTCTAGCAAAAAACCCCAATTATTAAAATAAAGAAAAATGGAGTCTGGCAAGTGAACCTTAGCATGCAGCTAGAGGCTGTTCATGCAGCTGTGATAAAGAATAAATAAATAATTTTTAAAAAATTAAAACATCCACCCCCCAGTGTTGTAACTTATAAACAAGATGTGGTAAGTCCTTTGGATCGTGCAAGGAAAACTATCAGTTAATGAGAAACTACTGTCTGCCTAGGTACTTGCCATCATAACCCCATTAAGTTTAAGCTGGAAAACCAGGGGCCAGTCTGAAATACACTGTATGAAATGTAGTTTTAAGTGCCTAATTCCTAAAGCAGAGACAAGTAAAACTGGTTAGGAACAAAGAATATGATAGAAAGTGACGGTAAAAAGAACAACCCTTGAGAAAAGCATGATCAAAAGCAACACATCGCACTTGGAAAAAAGGAAAAACCTGCCTAAAACTCTGTCCTGCTCCAGGAGTAAAATCCATACCCCAGTCAGGAATAAAAAGGCAGCATGTGATAGAAGGAGGAAGGTCAGGCACCAATGTAAGCGGGAAGCTGTAGGCAGAGGGAAAGTGTATAAAACACCAAACACAGATAATTTGTTACTGACAGGGCCAGTGATGCCAAGAAGGAGCTTTCCACCTCCCTGGTTGTATC
Organism: Edolisoma coerulescens; assembly: GCA_013397115.1. Taxonomy (NCBI): domain Eukaryota; kingdom Metazoa; phylum Chordata; class Aves; order Passeriformes; family Campephagidae; genus Edolisoma; species Edolisoma coerulescens. The sequence goes on along the minus strand of VWZW01004510.1, from coordinate 3,672,187 downwards.
TCAGCCTGTCACACACAGGGTTAGACACCTCCAATGTCAGTAAGGGTGAAGGAAAATCCTCAACACATCTGGAGCCTGTACTTCCACCATCTCACTCTGAGAATACCTTCCAAGACACCTGCAGTGAGCAGCAGGGAAAGGGTGGTGAGGGAGCATCAAGTGACCCAGTGGAGTGATGAGGACACTTCTCCTCGCATTGGCAATGGGCTTTGGGGGATCTTTCACCCTCAAGAAGCTCCCTAATGGGATCTGCTCTACTGTTATTTTTCCTACAACCTGAAATACTCAAGGAGCACCAGAAGTACTGGAAGAATGACTGCTGTCAGGACAGAATTAAAAAACAGGAAGCAGCAGGGGACAGAGACAACCACAGATGGTCTCATCAAGATAACTATCTTTAAATACATGTATTTCAAAATTTCCTAGGATTATGAAAGTAATGGAAAAAAGTACTAGATGGGCATCTGGTGAAAACTGAAAAGATTAGCCAAGGATAGCTTTAAAAACAAATGACACTGCGATGGGGAACTCTAGTTCCAAAAGTCACAAAGAGTCAACAGAACACTCCATTCTAACAGCTACGAGAGATGATGAATGAGGAGGAAATGTCAATGTCAATAGAAAATAAAAAATAATTAAAAAAAACCCCCACCATGCAGCTAAGTCATGACAGAGCCAGGACATCAACCCTAATCCTCTACCTCGTTAATCAGAGTCCTCTGTCTCGGGATTCTTTTGTTACTGTTTTTATTGCTGGTGAGTGAGCTTCTGCCAGCCACGTCAGGCATTAAGGATGTCCTCAGCCTCCTTGTATGTTCAGCAATTTCCCCCCCATGTACAAACCATAAAGCCAGCAGCAAATGAACCAGCTCATATGGTTGGCACAGACATGAGATGTCAGAATTAAATTCACATGTATAATGTAACGACCCAATTTTCACTGTCAGTTGAAATCCCAGCTTGCTCAGGTAACACCAGGGGAAGGAAAATTATGCTAATTTCTAATAGGCAACAAAAGGGAGTGTTGAGCATAAAGGCTCTAACCCTCCTTCCAGCCCTTTCATCTAGGAATAAAGGATTTTAGTGGGTTGGCTGAGATTCCTGCCTGCCCACCCAGTTCAGATGTGCATAGATCATACTTAAAATAATACACCTAAAATACTTCAAGTAGCAACATAACCTTGATTTTAAAAACATAGAATTGGTGTTTAGAATGTGGAAGCCTTTCAAGTATGCAAGTCTAGCAAGATCAGAGCTGTAGGTTATCTGCACAAGAATCACAATTTTCATTGTCTTGCTACTAAATGAAAACCAACAGACACACTGATCAAGCTGTGGATTTTTTTCCCCTAAATGAGCTGTAAATGAAGAAACAGTCTGAAGAATATTAACATTTGAATGAGTAGCTCTAAGGTCTGTTCCATACTAGGCAGTTGGGCAATAGTTACACCTATTTTTTTGGTAAATAAAAGGGATGTAGAAGTATGTACTTCAATCCTAGCAACAGTGTACACATATAAATATAGTGCTTCTCATCACAACTGTTAAAACCTATCAAAAACCACATTCATAACTCAACTGTACATTTCTAGAGCTTTTTCTTAGAACTTATTTTAAAAAAGAAAGGTGTAACTGATGCAGATTTCTCACCTCAATTACTTTCCTGAGTAAACAACAAGAAAATAACCACCTGGCACCTTAGAAGGTTCCTCAGCTTTCTGCTGGCAAACACTCTTAGCAAGTCACTGCAGAGCACTGTACGGTTGGTCACATTTAGGCACAGACAGATGGGGACAGAAGCTGCCAGAGCATCAGCCGTGGGGGACACTCCTAATTCCCAAACACAATATTTATTACTCGGTTTCCATACAAAGTACTCATATTTAGCCATATTTTTTTTTTTCCAAGTGCGCCGGAGACAGTATGGGAATCCACAGCATTTTTTTTGGTTTTTGAAGTTCCATGTTTTAAACACAGTGAGTTTTCCCCATCTTAAACAGGGATACAAGGTCATTAAATTAAATAGGTTACCTAAAGAGGTCATCCAAACCACAACTCAAGTCCGAAGCAAAAGATATTGCAATGCCTAAGCAACTTCATTTTGAATTACAGAGTACAAGGATGAAACCAGGGCAAGGCCAAACAGTTCATTTCAAGCTGTGTCCTTTTAGTAAGTCTGAATTTTTCTCATGTACCAACAAGAAAGAGGGAAGAATATGTGAAAATAAACTAATTGCAAGCTTTATTTTGTATTTTACAGCTGAGGTGAACTGTTTCTGGTCTTGACAGTCACACGATTGGAAGTGACATGGAAGGGCATTTTATTTATCTGGAGAAGAAGTGCAGTGCTAGCAGCCACAACATAAGCTTTTTGACATGTTTCACAAACCACCAGCTGTGCCCCAGAATTGGCATCTTCTTTAGCAGTCAAAACAATTCAGTAGTTTTATGTATTCCCACCAGTTGCCTTTATTCCTGGTCTAAGGTATCGGCTTCCCTCCCACCTGAGCTATTGTACCAGGAAACAGAAATCTTAAATTAATTTTATCTTGATCTCCTACAGCTAAGTAAGGCATAGCACCAGTGTTTTGACTTCAGCAAATAGTTTCTTTGAAACACCACCCACTCAGCTGCCTGAGGAGTCATCTGTGAGTGGCTGGGGCTGCAATCAGAGCCCTTAAACATCAGGAACAAATGCTCTGCTGCACACTAACTTGCTTGAAATCTGACTAATCCCCACTGCTGTTTCACAGCTAAAATATTACCAAGTGACACGAAATAGGGAGATTCAGATCCCTGGATAGGATAATAGTTTCAATTACAAATCGCTGAGCAGGACAAGTCACAAGCTGTAGAGGTGTTACCTCACTTGGACAGCAGTAACTGGCCACAAGAAACAAAAGCTTGAGTTGCTTTCCTACTCACACAGAACTTGACATAATTGGAAGCTATTTACTAATGGTACTAAATTACTTTTATAGCTCTTTACCATCTGACTCAATACTTCTTCATAGCAAATTCTAACCCAAGTGATCACTGCACCCCTGGAGAATGTTTGTGCCCAGAGCACCAAAAAGCTGAGCTGTCACCATTTGTCCTGTCTGGGATGTTCAGGAGAATCTACACTTTCTTCTGCTTTATACAGTACTATTAGTAATAATACAATCAAAGCCATCACATGCAGAAATTATGAATAGTAGGCAGAGTACAAGGCTCTGCAATTTAAGCAGTAAAGGTACACTGGCTACAAAAGCAACTCCAAATGCAAAAAGTTCTGCAGACTCTGAAAACCCGTAAGCCAGATGTTACTGGAGAACAAAGCAGGGAAAGGCTTCAAGAAGTTGGAAAGTTCATGCATGCTTCCAAGAACCCACACTCCTGATACGAAACTCCCCAGAAACTGATCACACTCACTGCTTTCCTCTGCCCATTTTGCAATTAGGAAAAACTCTCCGGGAAAGAGAGTACAATACCCTTCAGGTACAGCACTCGGCTTCTGCCCTGCCTGCAGCTCCCAGAGCCACAGCATCCAGCCCTGGAAGTGGGACAACTGTCAAGGCATCACGCAGCTCCCTGCGCTTCCCAGCGGACACACTGCCTCCAGAGGTTTTTCCCTCAAGAAAAAATTAGATTACCAAAGATAAAATGATGTGCTTTCAGATGTTAATGTCTCTTCTAATACTGCCACTTTTCAAAACTGTTACATAATCAAGTTGTGTAACCAACAAGCTTAACTTCCTTACAAAGCTGCTCCCCTCCCTCCCTCCCTCCATCCATCAACCCTGGCATCATGCAGGGTTCCTGTAGCAATTGCACTGCTTTGTTCCCCAAATAATATGGTACAATTGTCCTTCATCTGTTTCTCTAGACAGCATTGACCAAAAGGAACTTCACTAAAAATGAGGACCCAAATAGCAGCTGCTGCCACTAAATGCTACTGACTTTGCATATCCAAAGCAACCTGACCAGTGCTTCAACAGCTGAAAGCTGAAGTCTTCAAAATACCAACTTACAAGGGTGACATTAACTTTGATTTCCAACTATACAAAAATCAAAGGATACTTAAAGGCTTCTCCTATTACCAGTAACTTGACTTTGAATGGAAGTCAGAAGCAGGGACAACACAATCCTCCAGGCCAGTTTTCTGCCAGAGTGGTTATTTTATAAAATTAAAGGTTCGTTCTCTTCTCCTGATAGCTATGCCTGCACCATTCTGCAAAAAGCCTAAAGCAAATTAAGAAAAGCAGCAGAATCATCGTAACTCAAGTACAAACATTATTTTTATATTAAGATGCAAGCCTTCATGTTTTGAGCAATCACCTACAGTCATACACCAGCAAAAGGTAGCTTTAGAATAAACATAGAATTGGAAAGGTAGGCAACGTTTATAGCTCTGTTTCATCCTACTCTTGCTTCTGCTACTTAATCAGCTATTTTCTTTACAAACTATTCCACTTTATGAATTTTACAGATGGGAAACAAAGCTAAGTTGCTGTCACAACCTGCTATTTAAAAGTGCCTAGCAATTAATTACCTATCAGTATTATCATAGAGCTTTGAAAAAACTCAAGCTGCTCCATCAGGGAAACAAATTTGAGATAGAAAGCTCAAAAGACACAGCCAAGATGTTCAGAGAAACAAACAGTCAGACAGATCTTTTATGAAACTTTATCCAAGGCATTGTCTAATACACCTATAAAGGACCGCAGAGGTTCTGTAGAACCACCAGGTGCTGAGTGCCCTCTGTTCTGTCAGGACACTTGGGAAAGTTCTAGATGCTTTGTTGGAATTCCACAGACAAGCTGGAGGTAACTCAGCTTCTGGTTCACGGTCACCTATCCTCCAAATAAAAGACCTGAGGAGCAGCTGAGGCATGCAAGAGCCATCTGTGACAAAACTGCCACCCTCAGTTCAACACTACCATCCTTTCCCAAGTCTTGACATGAATGTTATAAAGAGTGTAAGAAAGGTTTCTTAGAACTCTATAAATAGACACAAATCTGAACTTCCATTTTTATTAGGTTGCCTTTGGTATTTAAGCATGAGTCTTAATTTGAAATAATAAAAAAAAAAATCCTAGAGGTTTATCCACCAATAGTCCATTTAACTTCATGTGCTTGTGCACACCTGTATTGGGTTTTTATATATACAAAGAAGTGTCTGGAACATCTGGCTGGGCCCAGAACACACTAATATATGAAGACAGGCATGCATTATAACATATGAACATGCATATCTTATGAGCAAATGTAAGCTAATTATGCCTCCAATGATATGAATTTAATACATGCCATTAATGCAAATGGAGCCCATGCCAGACTTTAGATATACACTTGAGGTGACACTGGAGAAATCACATTAATCTCAGGTAAAATTACAAGGACAATAATCAGTTGATTTGCAAGGCCAAGCGGTGCAAAGTATCCCGAGTCAGCTTCACTGAAATTTACAAAGATGCACATTAACACATTAAAAACAAAAAACCTGAGCATTTTATCAATATGCTTTGAGTGCTGTCAGCCTGCTTGTTTGAACTTTAAAGAGAAAGCTTATTCAGTTTCAGGAATTTTGGTTCTACCTAAAATAAAGAGGGATGAAATTTAATCTGAAGTTCCTTTCCAGCCTTATGTTTCAGAATGATTATTGATGTCTACAATTAAAAACCCAACACAGAAGTGCATATTTTAAAATATCTAAAGTTTTACTTGCCTTGGAAGGGGGGTAAAAAAGCAATAAATAAAATTATTCATGCCAGCATGGTATACACAGCCATATTTATTAGTTCACTTCCAATTACATAAAGAGAAAGCTGAAGCCATACACAAGTGCTGCTTTAAAATAAAGACAGACTACTGTTTTCTCCAACAGTTTTATTTCAAAAAGTACACAAGTCTGTCATGGAACTACAGCATTTTAAAATTTTGGATTTTGTTTTTTTTTTTTACAAATTCACTCACAATACCTGTATTTTAAAATACCATTCCCCCAAAAGTGTGAATATAAAACCTCATACTGAAATTCATATCAATGTTCAAAGTCCATGCTTTGTGCATGAGAAGTGTAATGTAACATTGTAACATTTTGGATCCCAGGAAGTTGTTATTGCTCCGATTTCAGCTGAGCTATGCCTCAGTGCTAGGGGACTATTAAACAAAGGGTCCCAAAAAGCACCTATCGAGTGTGTAAAACAAGGTTTAAGTGACACAAATAGCATAGTTTCTTTAGACTGGAACAAAGACCTAGAGTGACCCAGAATATATACACTGCTCAGAACAAAACTAAAAGCTTGTCATGGAAACCAGTAATATACAATATTCAGCATCACAGAAAAACTTGCAATTCAGAAGTCTTACTTGCACTATTAAACAGGAAGCATACATCTAATATGAATGAGACTATCAAGAGCTGAGAAAGACGTATGCGTTGTACATTTCTGTCAAAAGTCATGTTTTAGCCCTCCAACAAGGCATTTCTGTGCACCACACAGTTTTGGAAGAAGCATTTGTTTTTAGGGAAGGAAGTTTCACACAAGTGTCTTTAAATACCCACTGCAGAAAGTTGATGAAAACTCTTGTAATGTATGGACAAGTGTTACGTAACCTCTACAGTATAACAAGTCTAACACTTTATTCACACCATGCTAAAATTGAGGGGTTTCTTTCTATATATAGTAGTCCTCAACAGGCAAGTTTACAGTCATGACATTAACTAGAGGTTTCTTGAGCTCACTTATAGTATTTACACAATGGTACCACCCTCCCTCCCCTTCCCTCCCCTTTTTTTAATAAAATGAGACATTAAAAATGCCACCTCCTAACTGGTATATCAGCTGCCATTACTTCCTAAAAGTGTTCTGTCAGCAGAGCTCTCTGTCACATCAGTCACCTCACATGTTTAACCAGTTCCTCTCCCACACAGCTAGAAATTATTGTTAAATACAGTAGCTGTTTTTGAGAATCATAATCCAGTGTAAGTGAACAATCTAGTGGCAAAAGAAATAATTTATAATTTATAGTAGCAGTATTATGTTTTCATAGTAGTGTTGCATCCACCCAAAAAGGCATGATGATAGCAACTTGAGGCAGAGTTTACCCCAAGTCAGAGGTTCTATATTTCAGATAAGGACTGTGTCAGATTCCATTTCTTTCATTTTTCCATGCAATTACATAAATAGACAGACACTGTCAAGGCTGGTAAGCCTAACAGCCAGGGTCTGAGGGCACATCAGGCTGTCCTTCTGTCCATTTATTATTTTGCACAAGCTGACAGAGCATCAAGCATGTGTAAACTCTGCTCTGTGTGCTTTACTGAGACAGGTCTCTGGGTTTGTGTCCTAGGGCTTACCTGACTGTAAGTTACAGGGTCTCAGGCCAAACCAAAAACAAACAAACAAAAAAAAATTAATAAAAAAAACCCCAAACCACCAAAATACACATAGGTCCACAGATGGCTTAGAACCAAATTTAGTAGTTTGCTGCCTGGTTCCTTAGGTTATAGCTCTCTCTCAGTCTGTGATTCAGTTTAGTCTTGCACTCAACTTGTATTTATAGTAACTATACCCTTTTCATCAAGGAAGGCCTTAGTTTCAAGGTAAACAATCAGTGTATGATTAACATCTTGGAAGTCTCTTCTATCACAATAATTGGATGCAAAAAGATGTCTCCTCCTCCGTAGTTCTTCAGAAGCTATGTTTGGCACATTTACTAAACCTATTCTTTACCACATAAATAAAAGTCAATCATCCCTCTCATTGGTACAACAACTGAAGAGTTTTCAGGAACACAAACACTCAAATCATAATTAGCAATTGAAAGAGTGACATTTTGAAATACAGAACAATACAGAGAGAGAGACACTGAAGTTCACATCCAAAAATAGGCATGAAGAGGTATAAAGAGTACATAAGAATCAAGAAATCAGATCACAGTGTCATGTTTTAAGAACTGTACCATCATCTAAGCACCTGTTCATACAGTATGTTTAGGCACCAGAAATTTCATAAAAACTGAAGTTACAATCAGGCAAAGTTTATTGACAAGGCACACATGAAAGATTAAAAATCTGATCTCTAACAGTATCAGTTTACAATCTAAAAAAGTCCCAAATGTGTAAAACTAACTCTATATTACTTAATAGCCATTCAAGTTTCTAAATTCAGTATGAAGGGTATGTTAAAACCATGAAATTGTTTGGGTTGTAAGGAGCTTGAAGATGACCTTGTACCAACCACTGCCACAGGCAGGGGAATTTCTTTATATTAATAGTGCCAGCCAAAAATTGTGCACCTATTTACAGATAGGACGAACATTTAGTAGTAAGCCAAAGAATTCATCACAGATCTATAGCAGCTACAAAAAAAGCAGATACTAAACCAGAAGTCTGGGGTAATGTTTTCTCTCACTGTTGCTACACACAAATAATCCTAACATCTTTCAACAGGCTATTCAGAGATTTCCTTCATCAACATCAGTGCACATACTATAATGCTTTTACAGTTTTCCAAAATACCTTGCATTTCAACATCTCTAGCTAGAGTAAGCTGAAAGAACTCTCCCCCACTTGCTCCCCAGCACAAAACAAAGCCGGTAGAAAACAGGAAGGAAGAAAAAATTCAGAGATTCAAACTGTACTGAATTTTAAATGGAGCTTTTGCAGGTATATAACAACAGTCAGCAGAAGCTACCAGAAGTCTTTAAATACACATGAAAGTAAGACAAGGAATTGTTGTGTTTCTCCTGTATTGCTTTAAGTTTGCAAAATTGGGAAGAAGTGTTTTTAAATCTTGCAACATGAGATTTCTATCAACAATTCTGGATAATAATTTCCTCTCAGCTACATGAAATTCTTGCTCTCCACAGTCTGAACAGTGGTTCAGAATCTCTAGTGCTATTGAAGAGGCAAGGAAAAGTGAGCTTTGAACTCCTTGCAAGTTCATACAGCCAGACATTAGTATCTTGAACAAGGGCTGACTACTGCTTAGGTGTATACGGGAAAAGTTGTTTCCACAGTGGTTAGAGCAAGAGGACAGACATCAAATACCACTTACTTAACAGGTTTCATTAAATCCCTGTGGAGCTTCTATGGAATTGCTTTGGAAAAAAACCTAAGAGCACTGCCTTAGTATCTAACCAGGCATTGGAAAATGCAAGGTACAATTAACTTAAACACCTGTATAAAGATACATTAATTCATTCTTACTGTGACAGTAACAGTTGATCTGTAGATTTTAGAGCCTAGATAGCACTGCCAACAACCTGATAGGACCTCTTGCATCAGATAACTTAAGTATTGTTATCTAACAAGACCAGAACTAGTTATTGTAGAAAAATTTGTGTTTCAAAGAACTTGCAAGGTCTCCTGTCACACTTCCACTCACTGCCATTTTAAATTTGGAACAGATTAATTAAATTAATTGAACCAATCAAATAACTGTCTGCCCCTGAAATAAGAGCTCAAGTACTCCAAACAAACATCACCAGGTTAAAGAACCACATAAATACTCAATTTGAACAGAATTCAAAGTCATCCTTGGTGTTTCAGCCCCCTGCAACTATACCAGACAGTGGCCAAGTTAAAATATTTCTGTTATTCCACAACTAAGAATAAAGTCTCAGAACCTCTGAGAAACTTCATGGTCTACACATGAAACGCTTTTGTTACTTCCCACTTTTGTCTCACTTTTACACATTCAGAACTGCACATTAGCTGACAGTGTCAGAGCCTCTTCAGCAACCTACCAGAGGTCCAAATATCTTCAGTGTCCAAAATTTATTCATGAACTTCAACGCTTTTTAGCAAATAGTTCAACTGTCATACAGTAATAAGTTTAAAATTAAATATGAGAATTGGTGGCTTTTCAAACTAAATTGTATATTTTCTTCAAGGAAAATTTCATGCCAGTGTTTAAATGAGGGATGGAACACAGTAGTTTTCTCTAATACTTACAATGAATACTTTAAAAAACAGCTTTTAAATTAATAATATTTTATACTATTGACCCATCTTTGCTTTGTGCTGGAATCATCACAGGAACAGCTCCCATTCTACTTAAATTAGGTGCAGCTACCTTTGAAGGCGCAAAGGTTGGGTTTTGAGGAGGAGCACGTTCAAAGTCTTCACTTGGGACTTGGCTATATGGAGTTTTGGTATATCCTTCCATGTTGGAGGGAGACATTGAGCCCAGGGAAGAACGATTGCTGCCAATGTAGCTGCGAGCTGTCGAACTGCGACTTTTTGGAGGTGGAACATCTTCTCTGAAATAAACAAAAACCAAAAAAAACCAGTTGCAGCACAAGAGTTCAGTCACCACTACTTTAAAACAAATATATAGTTTGGTTTTTTCTATTCTGATAGAGTAGGCAAAAAAATCCTTACATCTTCCTTTAAAGTAACAAAATCCCCCCCAACCCCTCAATATTTGCTGCCTTTAAAATGTTTACTGAAATTAGACAAACCACAAAAAGTTCTCTGACAAGCCATTAGTGTGGTATAATAAGCTTTCCAGATTAAGACAGAAATCTGAACTGTTAAGTAACTTATTTGCAGAAATACACATTTAAAAGTTAATCTTCCAATAATACTGCTCAGAAACTAGAGACATGCTGTTACCTGATATCATGATGTACTTCTTTCTCATATTTCTTCTCTCTGTGCTTCTTACAGCAACAGAAGATGAGAGAACACAGTACAGAGAGACCCAGCAGAGTTCCTATAATAGCTCCAGTAATTATACCAGCTGTATTTACAGCTAGAATAGACAAATAAAAATATTGTTTGTTAAATGTCAAAGTTATAAGACCAACTTTCTTTTAACATTAAGCCCAGTATGTTTCACAACAAAATTAATACATCACTGTATCAGAGGGGAAGTGCTCAATCACATGCATTTAAAACAGTAAGACTTGAAGTGGCACCCACAAGTTACATAACAGCATTGGGGTTTTTAACCTTTCAGGAGTTTAGAGAAAAAGACTGTTCAGTTTTAACACACAGAACACTGTGTGACTATTACACAGCAAACACTTACGAGGGGTGACATTCAGCTCAACAGAACATTCATCCGTGCCAACTCTGTTTGAGGCCACACAGTTGTATGTACCAGAATACTCTCGAGAGGCATTTTTCAGAAGAAGTTCCCCTGTATTTTTATCTACAAACAACAGAAGGTAGAGTTTTACCATCTCCCTAAATATAATTCCATATTCAACATCACAGAATTGTTAATCCAGCACTTTCGTGAACTCTTAACTTAAAAATGCCGTATTAAACACATCCAGATTAAAACAAAGTTCTATCATGCTGTAAAATGCTATTGTTTGTAAATGTCTTACCCTGTTAAAAATGTGTTCCACAGTATTTGACTTGCTTTACTTCCTGAACAAGTTAGGTAGTGTCTAGATTCTTGAGAACACTCTCAGTGTCCCCAAAACTACATTCACAAACCCAAAACTAACATTGTTTCAATGAGTTACAAGTCATTCTTGCACAATTCATTCTTGTCCAGCACTGATATTGCCAATTGCTCTTTTTGTTACCATGAGCCAAATTTGAGATGTGGAGAACGGGCATAACAACAATAGCCCAAAGTCTTGAGTGGTACAGAGAAGGGCATTAATGATCAACCATTCACTGTCAAAACAAGAAATAAGAGACATCAACTAGTACTACCAGGAGTCAAGTTCAAATCTAAGAACAGTATTAGGTTCTTCCTTTGTAGCTGATTTTTAGGGATCTCTGTTTTAAGATATTACATACTCTTATGAAGTGCAGAAGCTGACAAAAAACTGGAAGTTTTTTGCTTGTTCTAAATCAAACTGAAGCCACATCTGAATGCCCTACTGTCCACTTGAGCAAAAACATCAGCAAGCAGGAAAACTCACAACACTTGGGCATGGGTGAGCATGATACTGCAGCCTAATGGTAAGAATCTCAACTTGAAGCTTGAAATATTTCCCAGCATGAATTAAAAACCAAAATCAACTCCAGCTCATTTCAAAGTCAGTTTTGTCAGAGGGCAGAAGTGACTTTTAATCGTGACTACTCTGTAGTAACACTAACTCTGAAATGCTCACAAATCAAGATAAGCTAAAAATACTATTGCAATCTCTAAAGTATTTCAGAGTAATAAATGAAGTTTGACAGTACTCAGCATGGAAATGGCAGGAAGATTCTGTGTGCCAGATACTCTCCTCCAGTCATAGGACAGAAGTGGGGATCCTTCTTGTGACATGCATTTCAAGGTAACATCTTTCCCGATCTCCTGTGATCCTTCAATGGAACATTTGGTCCTTGCTGGCTTTACTATTGAACAAAACATCACTGAATTAATAACAGTCACAATCAAAATGCTTATTAGTTGTGTTCTGGTAGTCAGTCCATTTTGTGAAAGATTAGGTTTGTGCCACAAACCATTTCTATGCACTGAAAGACTTTCTATGAAATACGAGCACAGAACTTCTAAAAATGCTCTTCATTTTAAATATTATTCCCTTCACCTCCTAGAAGAGAACTGTGCCCATCCCTCCCAAGGCTTTGACAATGACCATAATCACCACAGATTCAGTAAAACACCACCCAACTGAAGTTTTCATTTCAGACATTGAAGATAGGATGAAATAAGCACATTAAAAACATCACTGAAAATTTAAGAAAAGAAATTATCTTACCAAGTACAGTCAACTGTATTTTTTTGCTTTGAACTCCAGGAGCTTTCTTCACTTTGCACTGATATGTGCCAGTGTCTGCTGCCTTTAAATTCAGGATATCCAACGAACCATCACCAGATTTGGGATCAAGATTAGTAAACTGCATTCGCCCAGTTGTAGCAGCATAATAATGATTATAAATCCTGTCTACAGTATACATAATTATCTATAAAAAAAAGAAACATGATTCAGAAACTCACTTAGCATGCAAACATTTAAAATAATTTGCCCCCTTTGAATTCTCAAGTTCCTTTCTACAGTTTTAACCCAGAAACGACATAGTCAAATATTTCCATCTTCAAAATATCACCACACACAGCATTATAGTGAATACTCCAACCAAACATCTGACCAAGTACCAATATGTCAGCATTGACTTCTGACTGAAAGAAAACTGTTTAGAATTGCTCTAATTCAATTCTGCAAAATCTGCCTACTAATATGAATCATCTTACTGATAAGGCTTCCAAAGACAGGAAAGCATTAATAACTAAAAGAGTTAATATATTTAAAATTAAGTCCTCATGAATCTGTTCTCAATAAGGAAGATAATGCAGGTACAAAAGCAAAGTTTGCTTTTGGGAACTGAAGTGTATTTAATTTGGGAGTTCTTCATTAGAAGGCAAGTTTATAGTGAAAAATATCTTGACATTTCATCGTTAATCTGGTATTTCAAAACTTCCACTAGATTTCATATGACTGGTGCTTCAAAGCAATTTAAGATCACAAGCATCCCAACCTAAAAAGGCGGAAGTTTAAAAAGTCAGTAACAAAACTCATACATTGACCTACTCAAACAACTGAATTAACACTGTCCAAAAAGAAGTCTCTACTTACTATTTGCTCCCTCTTTTGATTATCTGCTGGTATCAATACCCACTCAATATCTAGCGGGCCTTCATCTTCTTCTGAGAGTTCAAAAGCACATGGCAACGTAACTTTCTCTCCTTGTGCTTTTTCAAACATTGACTGGTCATCTGAAGTTATAGTTAGGCTTCTTGTTAGACCTATAAAAACATATTTTTATGTTTTGAAAACAAGTCACACGCAGTTGTTCACGGTAAGTGTTCTATGACATACTTTTCCTCTATAGAAATGATGCCATCAGTCAGACCTGTCACTGCTGAAGAGAGCCTGTGCAGATCCCATTACCCAACACAGCACAAAGTCCCGTGCTGCTCATTTGGAATTACATCCAACAGGCAGCTACATCTTTCAAGCCATACTTTTTTTTTTTATTCCCCTCACAATTCAAGTCCCACACAAACCTAAACTAAACATTTCCAACATCAGATTTTCAAGTCACTATATAATCACCTTACTATTACTCCCTCACTGTAAAATGAAAGTATGGAACAGCAATGAAGTCTGCCAGATTAGAAAGAATTCTTGAGAAGTCCTGGGTTGGAAGAAAGTTACTTTGCCTTGAGTTATAAGGGCTCCTCTATCTACAGGGAGATAGAGGACAAATTAATCTTTTCCAAAAATCTCAATGAGTTTTTTTGCATTTTTTTGTCTTTTCTGCCTGTCTTACTCCTCTAAAAAGGCTGTGCAATCCTTATCTGCATGCCTCTAGGCAAACATGCTTTCAAACAACAAATTTTCCTCAATTCAACCCTGAAAAAGAATCCATATAGTGACACAAAAAGAGCTACTCAAAAGGCCTGGAGCAAGATTCCCCCTATTTCACAACAAACACAGGCTTCCCTTATATCAAGTGTACAGGCTTGCACATCACAGCCAGGATGTGGAAAGCACACCCTCTGCTCATGATGGAAACGGGCTTGGCACTGGTACAGCCACTGTTTTGTCCACCTTCTTGGAAACCAAGCTCAGACTTTCAGTCATTTTATGTGTGCAGGTTGCTAGACAGACACACAGATGTGACAGTCATGAGAGCTGCAAGGCCACCAGGAGAGTGGACAATGTGAGGAAGATAGATGGCTTTGGCACCTTTTACAGATGTAAAATAACAGCCTCAGGTGAAAGAGTTTAAAATCATTTCACACAGTCCTTTTATGTTCTAACTCGCACTTCTCCATACAGTAGAGGAGCTCCAGTGCAGTAGAGGAGCTTCCTGCAGTAGATCATTGAATATGGTGAGTTGGAAGGGACCCAACAGATATCTTTCTGCTTTACTAAAATTTTGCTCTATATCAAGTCTTTGCACTGTCTTCCTGATGACAAAACAATGGGGTCTTTAACAGCTATTTTAAAAAATCCTTGAGAAAGAGAAATCACTTGACATACTAAATTCCAGACAAAAGCCTGCCAGAAAAGGGCTTCACAATAGTTAATTACTAACAAACTAGGTAAGATTATTTTGTTTCCTACCATTATTGTTATTTTTCATGACATTACCTTCAGTCTGGGGGAAGTGAAAAAAAAAACAACCAAAAAAAGGACAATCAAAAAAACTCACATCAACTTAAGGTAGGAAAGAGATTTACTGTGCAATGTCTCTTACCAACAAGGGACACCTTTTCAAAGACAACTCTAATGGGTTTGTACCACCTCTTTCTTTGACCACAGTAAACAGATCTGAACAGCTAATTCTCTGCCACTAGGTTGAATTAATACTGCTCCCTAAACAACAGTGATCTCCATGAATACCAGTTGACTTGTCACAAATCCTATCCCCTCCTAAAGAATCTTTCGAGATTTCCAGGTGTAAAACTAGCCATTCTAAACCTCTTTAAAATGTTGTTTGACTAGTGAGTAGGTTAAATTTGGTCAGCTTTACACAAATAAAGACAACACTACTACTACCCATCACCTCTATTTATGGGTAGATTTAGCGTATATTTGTGTTTCCATAATAGACAGTAGAATTTACATTATTAATGTAAATTCCTGAACTGTTTTTTCAGTGACTTCCACACTCTGGTTTCCCTTTCCCCCACGGCCTCATTAGGGAACTGTAATACAATATTCTCAAGTTCATCTCCAAATTGCATTTCTGCATCTGCAACGTTACTATATTAAAGAAAAGGGATGTGAACTCAAGTAGAGTTTAAGTGACTGATAACAAAATACATTATGATGTTACTCACTTCCTTAAAAGCCTCAAATCTGTAACCTGGGAAATTAAAAGCTTTCATTCTGAAGTAAATCACTGAAGCAGAGCTGCTGCTCCGTGGCAGCATCTCCAGTCACAGTCACTTTACCGCCTGAAGTTCCACAACAAAGTACCACAGCACACACATTTGCTTTCCCCTCCCCATGAGAGGACCTGCTGAGAATTTCACAAACTGGACAATAATTCATGTAAGAGCAACATTCTGCCTTTTCGCAGCAGACCGTGGGTAATAGAATTCATACTCTGGGGATGCTATGACACATCCCTACTACTAAAAAGTATAAATCCTCTGATTTTCAGTTAATACTGCTGAAACACAACATGGCCAAAACAAACTGGACAGATGAGTATCCATACGTTGATTTTTTTGACTGCTTTTCTAAACAAATGGGACTTGTCTGATCAATGTTTTATTTCTCTCCCTCTTCAGCTATTACTTGTTCATCTCTTTGACAATTTCAAACAATATAAAAGCAGAAATAACAGTCCAGTACAACCAGAAATCCCCCAAGTACTCATTTGTACTGACAGAGCTAAGAAGCATTAGATTCTTCAGTTACCTCTTGCCTCTTCATTGCCAGACGACTCACGTGAGTATAATTTCAAAGTGCACATTACACAGTTTCATGGCAGAACACTGAGAAAGGGACACTGGCAACCAGGAAGAAAAATTATATTAAAAGCTGGAAGTAGTACATTTCAGAGACACACTCCTAGGAAACTAGACTCCAGTAGTCCTGCCTATCACTGCCTGTCAGCTTGGCTTTAAAAGCCAGAAATAGCAAATGTTTCAGTTTCTACTACAGCACTCATTTCTCTGATCCAAATATACAAATTGACAGAGTAACCATGTGCCAAATAAAAGCAGAATCCAACAGCCTGAAGAGCCTTGCCCAAAATAGAAGATTGTCACAAAAATCTTTTTAAAGTTTCAATTTTTGATACTTTTGAAGTCCAAGTAGTATTTTCATGCACATTGACTGCATGCAAAAACGTCAATGAAAGCTAAAGCACACAATCCTCAGGATAACACTCAACAATCATTCCTGCACGTGAAGCTTCCAGCACACACTACCTGCTAAGAGAGGTACTCAGACATTAGTCTGAGCCTTCTAATTACCAGAGGTTTTCCATAAATCTCAATTCCTTTCTTACTGCACATCTCCCAACACCTCTCTTTTATTATACCAGTGTTCCACAGCCTTTTTCTTACACTAAGGCTGCAAACACAAAGCTTTTTTCCACTTTCTCTTTTTATTTTTTTGGGTCAACATCAGCATGCAGAAGCAGCAAGCACCTCAATTAAGGTACATGTCAGAGCTAGCTTGGCTTGGACTGAGCATTAGCAACACAAGGGAGGGGCAGGTAATACTAGCTGGAGATTCCCTTCTGCAGAGAAGACACGTATCTGCTGCCAGATATGCTGGAGAAGGAGGCTTGGCCAGATTCGACATGTCAGAGATTGTCAAGGGTCCTTGGACCCTTATTATCATCACCACTATTGCCTTTTTCTTTTCTTTTTTGTTCTTTTCCCACTTAATTATTACCTGCTGTTAACAAAAGAGACCTGGAGCAAATCAAGCGTGACTAGAAAACTCCAGGGGCAAAGGAGGACATGGGATCCCAGGCGACATTTACTCTCCTTGCTCTTTTCCTGTGAGGGGGGAAAAAGCTTGTAGAGACACATCCTTCAAGTTAAGGACTCACTACAGGATTGGCACTGCAAGGAGCACTTTAATTTTTCTGGCCACAAGCACCCCTGAGAAACAAGGGCTGCCAAGCTAGAAATGGGATCCACCCGAGGAAGCGGGTTAGGAACAACCTCATCAGAGCTGGTGACGAGCGCTGTAAATGAGAGATCTACCAGGGAATGGTATCTGAACTTTGCAGTCAGGGGAGGGAACAGAGACTGAGCCATGGGAAGTACGTGGGCCAGGCAGGAGGGAGGAAGAGAGACCCCTGGTGAGGATACAGCATGATAAAAGGGAAACCACCCACAGCACCTGTACACAGAACTGACACCAGGGCGAGACGCGTGCGATAGCTTGTGTGACTGGCGCCTTGACACGGACGGACACAAGAAAGCCAGGAAGGGAAGAACAGCAGGTGACCTGCCCTCTACCTGAAGGAGCAGCTGCAACACAAAAGGCTGTTCTACAGGACAGACAACAGGCTGGCTAAGAGCTTGTGGGTCAGGATTAAAGGAAAGGACGGTATGGACAACATCACAGCCAAAGTTTGTTACAAATCACCAGACTGGGGTAAGAAAGCTGATGAAGACTATTTCAGCAATCCCAGAAAGTTTCTAAAAATGACAGAGACTGGTTATTGTGGGACATTTTCACCTCTGCGACATTTACTAGAAGGGCAACACAGTAGGACACAAAATCTAAGAGGTTTCTGAAAGATTTCAGGGAAAAACAGCACTAAATGGGTCAATCCTCATTTGATACTTTCTTGCAATTGCTTTCAAGGAAAAAAGAACCCTACAAACTTGCTGGGGATGGGATCAATAGCAGCCTTGACTGCAGTGACCATGAAATAGTGAAGTTTAAAATCCTGAGAGGAGGAAGGCAAATCCAGCACAGACTCTGCACTTCATATAGGCAGACTGACTTACCCAGTAGCTGGAATTCTGTGGGATCCAGTTGTATAAAGCAAAAGAGCTCAAGAATACTGGGGGGTATTTAAGGACAATTGCTAACCACACAAGGAGTACATCCCAACACCCAGCAAAATAGACAGATCAATCAGCAGCATGGCCTAAGGAGGAAGAAGCAAGAACAGCCTGCCAAGGGAAGAATACACAAATATTGCCCAGGCATGCAGCACCCCTGCCAGGGAAGTCAAAACACAACCAAAGCTGAAAGCAGCATGGGACTTCAGTGCCACATGAAAACCTTCTACTATTACATGAGCAGTAAAGAATCAGAAAGAAAAATAGGACAGGTGATAGCTGATACAGAGAAGACCAAAATACTCAGTGCTGATGCTGTTTGGAGCAGAAGGTTGGACGTGACTTCAGTCACGTCCAACACAAACAATTCTGCAACTGCATTAAAGAGCTACATGAAGCCAACACACACAGCGACAAGATGACATTTTCTCCATTTTTTCCCCAAGCTTTACCCCTTCGGTTTCCACTCAAATCAGGGAGATTCTATTTCTTTCATTCCCCTAGTATGCTCCTCAAAACATGAGTGGATCCACTGTGGTATCCAACTGCTAGTACATGACAGGCAGACATTTTACCAAGCTGAAGGAAGATCTGTGTTTGTTTTGGTCAGCATGGTTTTATAGATAAAATTTCAGACCCCTTTCAGACACCTTTTCTGGTTTAGACACAGATAAGTGACTCAAGTCATTTATCCCACTTAGTCAAATATGCTTAGCATTAAAATATCTAACTGCAGCAAATAAATCACTGCAAAGCGTAGACTCAGAAGCACATGACACACTCTCAAGAAAACCCCTGAAAGCCAACTTTGAAGGGCACTTCATCCAAATGACTGCATATTGTTTTCAAAGTATTTTGCAAGGAGAACATGTGCCATATTCAGCTGTGGCAAACAAAAGAATGAACATTTGTGACTGGTTGAGAAGAGACAAGCATCCTTCCCTTGATGAAGAACAGTAAGTATTATATTCCTTTAAAAAGTTTGTATTAGAAGAAGTAAGAGGTCAATACACAGTTTGGATTCTGAACATTCAGATATAAGTTTCTTAATGTGGAATAAAATACTCTTTTTCTGGGAAACTGGCCCTAAAGAGCATTGCAAACTATATCTGTATGATTGAACAAGTTTTTCATACAATTTCTGAAGAGGTGGAAACCAGTAGCTGATCTTTAGAAAACCTCTTTCCTTCTGAATATCTGAACTTACCTTTAAGTATCCCTCAAGTAGAACACAGTTTAGCAAGCTACGTTATTATTAAGAGTAATCTAGGGGAAATGAAATATTTTATGGAATCTGATGGAAGCTGTTTTCTAGTATAAAGAACCTTCAAAACAGAAAGCAAACAAAAAATTAAAGTGGAGCAAAACTTTCTTCATTCCAACACAGACATAAGCAGAGCTGTGATATACACTAATAACAGAAAGCAAATTATTAGATGAATTACTTATGCATTTAGTATTTTCTTATTTAATCAGGACACACTGAAATTCTGCACTGCTGGTTTACACAAATATAAGTGTGCATCTAAATTTGGCATGAATGTTTCTGGCATCAGATAGGGCTGTGCCACAGAAGGGTTATGTAACCCAGCAGACACAGTCCCTCCCTAGATGGGGAACAGGGCAGTTTCTACATAGAGTAAGGATTGAGTTCAGAGATGCTGCTGTACTTGGTGTGATCCACCTCCAACTGCATCTTCAGAGTACCTTACTACAAGGCTCTCCAAAACCACTTTTGTTTGCCAATACCTGACTGCAAACAAGGAGAGGCTCTAAATATATAAATGCTTTTTTCCACAGAGTGAGGCCTTAAGCAGCAAGTAATGATCACAACCAGAAATGCACATTAGGGCTTTGAGAGACACAAGGTATAAAATTCACTTAAGATACACTTGAGCTTAGACTTTTCTTTCAAATGCCAATTAGAGATGTGCCTGTGATTACATCTTTTCACCGAGCAGATTTCAGTCTCAAAAACTACCTCCCCACCATCCCTATTTTACTTCTGAATATGCCTCTTCTTCACAGTTCATCTCCTGTTTTTTTCAGCTAGCTGTAATGATTTTACAGAGCAAAGTTGCCCAACTCTCCCCTTTCCCACCTTCACTCGGACAGAAGTTCTACAACATTGTATTTCAAACCTGCACTTCTGAGCCAAGGCCCTGTAGGAGTGAGTGAGTCAAGCTGACACCCTTAGCAAGCAGGGAGTATGCAGGGAGAAAGGTACACACCGAGGAGTGGCTGGCTGAGGAGATTGCCTGGCTTTTACTGGCACAACCTAACACAAACACAACTCTCCATGGCTGAAATCCCCACAAGCAGCCACCATCCCACAATCATCTCCTGCTTCCTCACAATACCAAACATCAGCATCCTCAGCAGCCAAAGGGAGCATCTGCAAGGCAGGGTCCTGCTGATCAAGTAACTGGATTAAAAGCTGCCTTCACAAAAGAATAAAGGGAAATAAATATTTGGCATTACTTATTTTAGTGGTTCTTGCAGCACCCAGGAGCTGAGTCACATCAGCACAGCTGAGCAGCACAGCTCACACTTTGAGCCACAAAGTTGCAGTTATGCTGTTTTGCCACAGTTTATCACAAGTGAAAAACCAAATCACATCTTGAATTTATCAGTGAGACCCCACCTGAAAAGGTAAAAAAAAAAAGCCTTAAAACAAAGGGCCCAGCTTCAGATTTGGATTCTCAGTTTCTACATCTTACCTCCAAGAGCAAAAGGACCCAGTACAGTTACAGCTCTCAGAAGCTTGGGCCCAAAACACTGTGAAGCCTTGCTGAATCTAACTCTTCACATGTCATAAACTCTGCAACACAAAGAACAGTCCCTAAACAGTCTTCTTTAACTTAGTAAACATTAAAGGAACAATGTCAATAAAAAGGAAGTTTAATAGAAAGATAAAAAAAATTGTCTTCCCTTTAGAAAGCAAATTCAATAGACTTGGGGATTTTTGATGTAGAATGAAACTCAAAAATGTTTCATGACAGATTCCAAAACACATATTAGCTCAGTATACATCCTATTAATTTAGCCAGGTACCCAGGTACCAAAGAATACTCAGGCTTCACAGTAACCTCAACAGAGGTAAAACAAGCAAAAGACGAAGAACAGGAACAAGCAAGCAATTGGTAAGGAATTAACAAAGGCTAGGTAATAATGTAGCCGTTAATAAAACGAGAAGAAAAAGTCACACAGCACTACTGCATCTGAATCCACGTATCTACAGAGGTTTGATTTTAATACATTCTAATTTTAGAATTCCGCAAAGAATTCAGGTTTTTAGGATAATCCCATGCTGATAAAGGCAAACCACAAAGCTTTTCCTAACAAAGAAAGTATTGTCCTGCTAATATCAAGAGTTAAACAGCTACTGTTCAACGTGCTCCACAGACCACATTTTTCCCATGCTTCACACCCTAAGTGTTATCATACAATGCAGTGATACAAATTTCAGAGATAAGCACAGTTCACTGTAAGTGGTAAAAACACCCCAACAAAACTTTTTAGCAAAAGCAACAAGCCTACTTAAACCTAACATTTCCAGGGCTAGTGACACTAACATACCAAGTATTCTTCTACTTAAACCTCAAAAAGGCTCAATGCAAAAAGGTTAGAAAGAAGATAAAAACTTGCCTCTCTACACTAGCCTAAATTCACTAGGCAGAACACTGGTTAATCCTCAAAGACGGAGTAAAATTCAGACAAAAGATGTTCACACTTGCATTTTAGACCTCCCAGGTTAGTGTTCTCTAAACTGGAATCACAGATCTTAACGAAACTCTCCTACTGGGCAGAAAAGAGAGTTTATGGGGCCAGAGAAAGTAAGGACACCCAGGAATAAAAGCACTCACCTAGGAGAGACTTGGCTGCACACAGCGTCTCCTCCTCCCTACTTCATTTAGTCCCAGACTAAATACAAAAACAGTTCAGGAAACTAAACCCACACAGCAGTTCTGTAGAAAAGAGTTAGAGCTTTATACACTGATAATATGATATAATGATAGTAGAGACAAGATTTTACAACCCTCTCCTGCACATTTCATCTCAGCTATCTCACCAATAGCTCAAAGAGGCTGAGTGACCGAGCTGCCAGAACTCTGGTCTGGTTAAGTTTTCAGAACACTTTTTCCACAGATGGTGCAGATAAAAGACTTATGTGCATGAAACAAGGTTTTTCCAGAAGCTACAACAAGAAGGCTGATGAAACAGCAGGGCACTTATTTAAAAAACCCCCAAAAAACAACAACAAAAAACCAAACGAACAACAAAAGACCCCAAAACTAAACACACCCCCAAAAAACTCCTACATATAAGCCTGGGAAAGTTCTACCACCTGGATAGTCAACTCTGCTGCTGGGTCTCAAAACAGTGGGCTTATATTTCCAAACTTTACTTCCTCTGAGCAGGGTGGGGAAGAAGCACCACTTTTCTGAGGCACATTTACTTGAATCCACAAATCCTCTGTCAAATCACACGAGTTAAAAAGAAAACTAGACAGGAAACTGACTACACACACTTCTTCAAAGACATAAAAAAAAATTTCTTTCAGTCTGGATGTCTTCAGACAGCATTAAATTAATAAATAGCTCCAATTCATGTAGTGTTGCATACCCCTGCCCCAGTTTAAAAGGTACTGCACAAAAAATTTCTTAATTTTGAGACTCATATAAACAAAACTACCAATAACCCCAGCTCCACAAATACATAGCACGAGCTTGATTTCACTCCCAACCACAGTTCACAGGGACCAGCTGAAATAGTTATGCAACTACAAAAACTTAAAAATCACAGGCTGAAACTTTAATTATCTTTTAATTTTTATTCACCCACAACTTGGTTTTTTCCTCAACACACCCTTTGCCTTCAGTTTCTCTCCAACAACCCTTTCCTTTTACAACTGTCCTTGTGCTCCTTACTTGTTCAGCACATTCTTGAAGCTTTTGGGTTGCTAAACCCAAAGCCACCAGCACGTATCCTAGCAACTGCTGGCTGATGACCTTCCTGAGAGGGACGTGCTTATCAAGGGGAGAGAGGGGGCATTCAGATCTCCTTACTGAAGGGAGGGATAAGCTTTCGGGAGGCAACGAAAGGGGGAGGGGATAGTGTAACACAAACTGGGATTAAGATTAGTTTTAAGCAGAGGAGTAGTGTTTAGCCCAGTATCTACAGAAGATCACGACGAGTTCCAAGTTTTCTGTGGTATCAGCTGGATGGACTTTGGCAGCAGCTGCACGAGGCCGCTCTGACACAAGGGAGGGGAGAAGGAATCCAATGCCACTGCTGGAAGGGGCAGCAACCACAGCAGACAGGATGCTACACACCAGAGGTAACCGCACCACATCTGTCATGGGAGCAGGTGTAATGTGAAACTGTACCTTCAGACTGCACTTCAGAGCCTTTAAGGAACCATCTAGAAACAGTACTGAGAAGTGTAAAATGAAATGAAGGCTGACCATTACAGAGACTTTTTTCAGTGAGCACAAAAAAGAAAAAGATCAGAGCTGAAATCCTGACACAACATTCTCACACAAAATCCTGCCCCTCCTCTACCAAGTCTACCCCAACTGCACAGGTTGTTTTGCCTTTGGCTCCACAAGTCACTTTCCCATTACGGACGGATATTGGAGGCTTACACAGTCACTAAGCAAACAAGCCACATGATTCGATCTTTTTCCTGCCAATTTGATGGCATTTAAAAGGGAGCTGAATGAAGCAGCTCACTGGCAGTGTGAATGCGTTGGGCACATCTGTCAGTCAATGCATCAGGGAGCTCACTGCAATCCAACACTTAGCTGAGCAGCCATATTATTTTCACTTGAGTAAAGAGGCTTTGGCTCTTCCGAGCTACTGAACAAGCAATGCTTTTTTTCCCCAGTACATGCAAGTTTTGCATTAAGATTGACAACTATTTGATTCAGTAGCACAGAGCTGATTTTGGGCTCTTTTCTCGTTGCTGTTTTTTTGGTGGTTTGTTTTTTTTTTTTTTTAAATATAAAGGTGAAGCATCACAATGACAGAGAAAAATGTCTTGTCTGCCCGCTCTTGTTTCCCTCCTTGCCCCACTCCCACCATATAAGAAACAGACAGAAAGGAATAAGCTCAAAGAATTAGAGTACCCACCCTAATTAGCCACAAAGTTAACTAATCATTTAAAAATTTAGGGAGACTTTAAAATATATTTATATATATACACACATACAGATTATTTTTACATGCCTTAAAACAACTGAGATTAAATACTCCTTGTAGCTTATACTGTTAATACATCTAAAACAAAGAACTGAAGATGCAGGATAAGTGAATACAGGAAATTTCAATTCCTGATGCAAACTAATTCTGCACAAGTTCAAACAGTTGAGAATGTATCAAATTCTCATCCTTCCCTCCAACACACCAAATAGTTCTTGTTGATTAATCATTTTTCAGCACACTAAGCAGAGTGGCTTTAGCTGTAGGGCATGAAAAACATATCTGTTTAAAAAATGTAGTAGCAAGTGCAACTGTAAAACTTGCAACCATCAAGTACCTCAGATGCTTCTTGACAGCAGCTAAAGGACATCAGAGCACCAGTGAATGATTCCAATGTAAATAAAACTCCAAATCTTGCCTCTTTACCATGTTTTGAACACATGATCCAGTAAGTAGGTGACATTTAAATAAATTAATAAATAAACAATAGCAATAATATACTCCACCATGTGCATTTGAGGTTCCAGCTGACACCCCCTTGTTATAACTCAGGCTTGATCTCATTGAGTTGGATCAGGAAAAGGAACAGGTAGAAAACCGACCTCACAAAAATTTATTCTTTTTATAATTTTTAAACTCCCTGAACTGGCTCACCATGGAGCCAGATGAATGCCAGGTACAACTTCAAATAGGATGCAAAAATAATCTTTGAGGTGACATCTAGACACTTCACTGAATGCCTGATTTAGCCATGTAGTCTTACTCCTCAACTAAACTCTCTCCAGGCCAAGGTTTTACAGATATTTCCCTACTTTGGGAAAATACCTATCAAACAGAACAGGTTTTCCTCCTAATGCTCTTCTGCCATCCTTCTTGTCACTCATTCCTGCCCTGTACCAGGACAAATTGGTCCTGGTACAGGGCAGGAATGAAACTTTCTTGTTTCAAATCATATGATCTAACCAGTTAAAAAAATTAAAGTTTTCAGCAACGAGACCCATTTACAACTGCAGTAGAGAAGAGGACCAGCAAGGATGCAGGGGCTGCTTATATTGCAGCTGCTACCAAAACAGGTTTACACAGAACTATGACTTCCCTGCCACTTACTCCCATGGCAACTGGCTGAAGTGGCTTTTCTCAGAGCCATCCCTGGAAAGGTGCAAAGGAGTAAAAAGAAGAATTCCCCAAAAAGGAAGGGGAAAAAAAAAAAGAAATTGAAAAAAAGAAAGTGTAACTAAATCGATGTAGTAGAGGGGTGGTGACACATACATTCTTCCATGCTGGTGAGCCACGCAGTTGCTAAAATTTCCCCAAATTTACAATGTGTCACATAGTATCTAAAAGTTTAATGAAATTAACCAGAAGTTGCAACAAGAGCAAAAAGAATCCCTGTCATTACAAGCTAACGAAAGTATGAAAGTAACAGTTGATTAAATGAGTGTGGAAGTATGTCGAAACAATACTGGCCCCAAAACCAAGCTTCCCAGTCTGTACAAATCTCTGTTGGTGCTGTGGCAAAGGAGTTTTAATATGCTCCAATACTGAGGCAGATTTAAAGATATTCAAGATTACTGCCTTGAAGTGTGAATGGAATCAGTAGCAAAGCATACATGTGCTCATATAAAAATATGAGCACGTGTATATTTAGCAAAGCAGCAATTGAAGCTAAACCAGACATTCAGGAGGGGTAATTTTATCTATCTGTTAAGTGGGCTTGGCTGTGGAAGAGGCAAGGACAGAGAGGCAGCTGAAGTTTGATGCAACACAGGGGGGCACTCAGAGGAGACCAAAGTGACGAGCTACAATAATCTCTGCAGCAGCATTCTCAACACATAAAATACCTTCTGGGAAACACAGATTAGCCAGGCAAAATCACTAATTCAAATGTCATGGTCAATGTCACAGCAGCTGACTAACAGTTGATTAAGTAATCTCTGGTTAAAGATTTCCATACTTCTTAAAAGCCTGAGATCCAGGACACGAGTCCCAAACTTCAGGTAACTTTTCATGTCAATGGACA
Source organism: Edolisoma coerulescens (assembly GCA_013397115.1). NCBI lineage: Eukaryota > Metazoa > Chordata > Aves > Passeriformes > Campephagidae > Edolisoma > Edolisoma coerulescens. The sequence continues at coordinate 3,645,503 of VWZW01004510.1, read as the reverse complement.
CTTAAGAAAAACTCGAACCCTGCATCTTGTTACAATTACTGCCCAACAAATGAAGTGTACCAGGTTTAGCAATTAAAAGACTGGGACAGGAGTCATCATTAAACTCCTGTGGTAGTCACACTTCTAATTTAAGCTTCTGCAAGATCCTATTGCATGCATAAAAACATGAACAGGTTTAAGTTCCTTATTATACTTATTTGGTGAAGTGTATTAGCCACCAAATATTGACTTACCATGCCTGCATTAGGTTCTACTCCTGCATGCACAATATTGGAATTACTTTTGCATGTTTAACAACATGGCAATAACCACAGATTTTCCTAAAGTTTACCAGAACCTTGATTTTATTTAAGAGCTTACAATTCTATTAATAAAGCATCACACACGGTAGAATTTCAACTGAGTACAAAATTGCCTACCATTACCACTGCAAACAAAAACCAAAATGCACAAAAAACCACTGCAAGAGCAGCAATAAAAGTTACCACTACAGACTAAAGAAAATTCCTGCCCAATTATTTACCTTAACACTCTACTCAAACTCATCCTCAGCTGGGACACTTACACGCACAGCATTCCTGTTTTGTAAAACTTCCTTCCGAGGGTTAAATGGGTCACTATGTAGTACCTTTTTTTAGCATCTATCTTTGTACAGGTATAATCTGGCTATGTTTACACTTCAATTATTGAAAATTTGTGTTCTGATGTTACACGTTTTCAGAAGTCTAAAAGCTGTAAATTATTTATCCTATTTGTTAAACCAGGATCACAAGTTCAGCACCCATAGTTATTCTTAGTCATCTAAAACCCGACACAAATTTGAATTTGCACCAAACGGAATGAGATTCTTTCCCCAACACTGTACACACGGAGATGGTGCCACACCACATGATGTCATGATCACCTTACACAGCTGGGTGAAAAAGGAAGTGGGGATGTTCAGAGTAACAGTGTTTCTCTTGCCAAGTCACCCTTCCGTGTGACAGAGCCCAGCTTTCCTGGGGATGGCTGAGCTTCTCCCTGCCCATGGGAAGTGGCGAATGAATTCCTTGTTTTGCTTTGCTTGCATGCGTGGATTTTGCTTTCCCCATTAAAGTATCTTCATCTCCACCCACAAGTTTTCTCACTTTTACCCTTCTAATTCTCTCCCTCATCTCAACACAAGGGGAACAAGTGACCATGTGGGTGGTCCTTAGTTTCTTGCTAGGGTTAAACCACAACCACCAAACTCAAGTAATTCCAGCACCTAGGCAATGCTTCACTGACAACAGCTTTCACTCAAGTGCACAAAAAATAGTTTCCTCTAACTTTGGTCCATATGGAGACCAGCAACTTACTGACATCTGTTCCTTCAGTGAAGGAAGTAATGTCTATCTGCAGCACAGACTCAGAAACGTTAACTCAATATCATGGGAAAAAACACAAGCTAGCTCAGAGGACATATCAACTCCTATGATACACAGATTATTCAATTATTTCCTTCAGAGGACTGTGAAATATATGTGTCTTAGGGTACTGTCATCCAAATAACTGTATGAAAGAGGTATGTGTGTTTTTATTAGGAATATTTCTTTATTTACAAAGTCATCCAATTTCACGCTGAGGTCTGAAGACACCTGTATCCTTCAGGAGAACTAAAGTGTAAAATTCTGTTCTGCCTTGACATTTCCTCATATATTAATTATTCCTAATTTTTTAGAATCATAGCCTAGCAGTGATGCAGTTCAAATGCAGTACATATAATTCTACTCACAAGGAGTTCTTTTCGCAGTTTTCGTTACATGAAGTGTTTCAATATAAATCTTGATGATCAACCTTGTCAACTAAATACCAGCAGCTCATAGTTCTTACACAGCATCCACCTTGTTTCTAACTCTGCTTCGGGAAACACATTTAATGCAGAACTACCTATTCCCTTTCATTCAGGAGATCAGAGTTCACCATTCCGTTACAGACACAGAATTTTGATCCCATGAGTAATTTCCCAAAACAGCAGTGACATCAACACAGGCATTAACATTTCAATAGGAAATAAAACCTGACCTCCTGACACCACTGATACACATTTTACTGAGAACCTTAACCTCCAGAGGTGTTTTGTCACCTTTTGTAGTTTCACATAAGTTTGGGCCGGCTTTAGTGAAAAGTTACTTTTATTTTAGAGATATATTTAGGAAACATTGATATGGCAGCCAAGTTCCTTACAGGAACCTAATAACATCTACTATTCGAGATGAAAAACATCTGCCTACTTGTTAGTAGCCCAGGCACGTTTGATTTGGTATGTGTGGGTTTTGGGTATGGTTGATTGCTTTTTTTGTTTAAGAGTATCTACTCCTTTGTTTCCTTTCATCACAAAAAACAAACGCGTTTAGGTCCATCCAATTCAACTCCTTTCCTCCCACCCTCAAATCCTCTCACGTTTCCTCCACAGGGCTCAATCGTGGCCATCGGGTCTGCACAACCGGGTTCCGAGGGCTCTCCGGGAGCCATGCGGCCCCTTCCACCCCTTCCAAAGCAGAGCCAGCCTGGATGCTGGAGGCGCTACACACACAGGGCTGGGGTTTTTTGGGGTTTTTTTGGGTTTGTTTTTTTTTTTTTGTTTGTT
>VWZW01004510.1:3610595-3641307 GCA_013397115.1 Edolisoma coerulescens | reverse complement strand
CGTCGGGAGCGCTTGTCCCTTGCGATTACTGCGAGCGCCGAGCAGACGTGTCTTGGTCCCCATAGCAACGCGGCTGTAGTGCCTTGTGCGCTCCTTGTGCAGCGCACACGTCTTGCCAGTGAAAGATCTGGAATTGCAGAAAACTAGCTCGGGAGACAAAAGGAAGACGAGAGCGTATCCGAAAGGGCACAGATCAGACTTTGGTTCTGTAGTATGGTGTCCAAAATAGCAGCCCCTGCCAGTTCCGGAAAATTCCGGTTCATATTCCACTTACAGCAAAACAATCAGTTACATTTATCAAAGTGCACTTGACGAGGTTTATTCTCCATAACTGAACGCATTCCACGAATTTATTGCCATGCGTTTATTACAACATACCGCAATAGCAAAGCTGTTTGACATAAATGTGCTTCTGACACTTGTAAAGGGTTAAGTAGTATTGGTACCATGTCCTTTGTTATGTCCACAGCTTTGTCTCTATTGGGAAAATGCCCCCATAACCAAATATCTACACAAAAGCTGTGCAATTCAGATTTACATTCCAAACAAATTTTGAAAGTGTTTACTGTTCGTTATTTTTCTGTGATGTCCATAAGAAATAAAGTTCAAATACATTTTTATATGATTATGTTCTGTATGTATGAGGTGATAGTTTAAAAACCAAATTTTTCTGCCCGTGTCGAAAGCATTGCATTAAGTGCATATCATATAGGGTTTGTTTCAGACACACTTAGCTAAAAAGGAGGTGCTACGCCTTTCATTCAGTAAAGGGTTCCTAGAGCTGAAATCGGCAGTGTCCCCATTTCTGCTGGAATTATGAATATGTGAACGTGCACTGGTGTCTTTCAAAATGGTTGGTTACTCTGAGTAAAGCAGCAGCTTTTACCTGCCAGCTCAGAATTACTTTTTTGATAAGTAGGGCAAATGCATTGTCATTTTCCATGAAGGTTCAGATAAGTAGTGCTTACATCTTGTAAGGACATGACAACTCACAGTGTCTGTTAGATCTCCTTTTAAAAACAAATCTACCCAATAAGATGCTGGATACTATACCTAAAGCATAGAATTTCAGTTCAGGAGATTTCAAGCATTTTATTTAATGACAGAAGAGAACTGTCTTTTCTTTCTGTGAGGGAAAGAAAATATTCATGTAATCTGAAGATAAAGGAACCAGAACCTCAAAGCAGGGGTATTAAGATTTTGCTCTCTTCTGGTTTTTTATATGTGCTGCCGACTTTAAAGGGTAATCTGAGTCGAGTATCCCAGGCTGACTGGATTAGTGAGGTTTCTTGCTGTACATCCACTTGTGTCAACACAGAAATTATATACCATGGAAAGTATAATGAGGCAATCACAGTCATTACAGAAAGAGAAAATGGTTCGTCATTAGAATGGAGATGCTCACCCTCCTGTGAAATAAATCCTAGCTAGTAATTAAAATTAATACTGTACTGCATCTAGAAAACATGAGCTCCACATTTTGACTAGCCTAGACAGACCTATTCCTGGTCTCATTTAAATCGAAAGCAAAACCGATGCAGTCGTGTTCACAATCCTGAAAATTGTTCACACTCCATCAAATGAACAGTACAGGGTTTAATAATTATTTTTTAAAAGAAAAAAAAAAATCCCTGCTTCCCCAGTCCAAACATTGGTCCAGCTAAAAAGACATAAAACTAGCAGGTTTATTAGAGGATGTGACATTCTGTAGATTTTTAGTGACCTATACTTCCTGGAACACTGAACACAATGGGAGAAAGAGATAACTGTGAAAATGACCACTCACAAAAGTAAAGGTCAGGTTCAAAACTTTTTGAACAGATTTCTACTAGTGCCAGCATTTTGGATCAAGCCCAAAAAAGGCTTCAGGATGAAGGCAGAATCCTGTCAAAAAGGAAAGTATATCCACCAGAGCAGAGGTCTGCAGTCCAGACCCACACACAATTTGCAAATGGAAGATAATTTCTTACCTCTCTTCTGGAGAATGCTGTCCCATGCTCAAGGATCTTATGTTAAATATAAAAAATCCAGCTCATGTGTTTAATGTGAAAGAAAAGCTTTAGTACTACCCCTACATCAGTCACAGCCTGAACTTATAGACAGCTTGAAAAAAAATGTAAAATCAATATAATCTTCTCTAAATTTTATATAATTCCTTATCTCCCTGACCTTCCATGAAGTGGAATAACTATAGGTTTAGTTTCTTGGGGAGAAGGGTGAAAGAGTACCAAAGGAAGTTACTCACAGGCTTGATGTACAGAAGCAGTGAAATGGAAATCATCCATGCTTGTGTTACACAGGTCACACAGGACATGTCTGTGCCATACAAGGCAAACAGGCTTATTTTCTGTTTCAGTTTCTGTACAGGAGGAGCTGCTGTCATCAGCCACTACAATACCTGAGATAAAATTCCCCAAAGGGCTATATAGTTCCTGACATGGATAACAACATCTCTCAAGAAGGGCAAGAGGGAAAAAAAAATAGGGAGGAAAAATAAAGAGAAGGAGAAAACAGTACCCTTGAGACTTTGGGTCTGGATTTCTACTTATAGGAGGGAGTCATTGCATTTATTTCTGGGACACATTTTCTTCTGGAAAAGGGATGGATCAGCAAACTCCATCGCTTTACTCTGTAATCCAGGCCAGAGTCGGCATGAAGGAGGTGTGTTTGGACAGAATTGGGATGTTAGGTAGGAGGACAGGACCATTTCTGTTGCAGGCTGTTGATGTTCAGTGTGAACCCACCTGGAGGTCAGTCATTTAAATTGGAGGTACCACAGTCCTGCTCTCCGCCGAAGCCCCAAACTCCCGTGTGCGTACTTGTGCTGGCACTGGAGCTCTGGACACCAGTGGATAAGATAATTTGGGAAGCCAGGCTGCCCAAAGATGAAGACCTTTTGTTTTCAGCCAGCTGAGCTCCCTGAAGTGTTTTCCTGCTTATTTGCCTGCGTGCCAGCTAGCATAAAAAAAAAGGGAGTGGCTGAGCGGCAGACGGGGAAAGGGAAGGACTGAGAGTCAGCTGGGATCGGTTTAAATTGGCACCACATCTCGAGCTGTGTGAACGCAAAGGTCTAACTTGCGCAAACTTTTTCCAAAATAAATTTTGGCATTGCTTATGCTGACATCCGTGCCCGATGCGAGGAACGGGCACTTGTCTACTAAGCTTTTTGGCACTAACTGTCCTTATCAGCATTAGTTAAACCAGCCCGGGGCAAGTAAGGCTGATATGCTGAAAATAGCTGCCAGAGTCAAGAGACAGTCTAGAGTAAGTTCTCATCAACTTGGGATGGTTACAGCAAAGGATTTGGGAAGGCAAAGGTACAGAGCGCTGTGTATTTAATCGTAAAGGTTAGAGTGCAGCTCTCGTGTTATGTCCCAGCCGGCAGAGCCCGGAGCAGTGTCCCGAGAGCAGCTTTCCAGCCTCACCGCTGGGACAGGTCCAGCGAGGGATCACCACCCCCGTCCTCACCGCAGCTTCCCCACGGAGAGCACCCCGTGCCCGGGGTTTGCCTTTTCTTTAACAACCTTGGGCTGTTTCCAGCTAAGCTTTCATGCACTTATGGCCCTTTTATAATGATAACTAAGCACAGTCCATTACTGGGGAAAATAAGGAGTAAAGGAAAAATTATCCAACGATAGCTGAGGTTTAATTGTCTTTAATTCGAGTTAATGTTTTTGAAAGCCGGTCTCGTTTCGAGTTAAAATAACAGGTTTCCCATTTAGCACCTCAGTCAAGTGACAGTTGTACTCAGGGTAAAATTCACACCTTGGCATGCTCCTCTTTTTGGAGAGACAATTTTTAGTGAAGATGTTTTAAGAGGGCACCAATTTACACCTTTGTCTCTATGTAATATTAAAGCTTAGAAAAATAATTTGCCTCTAATAATTTTCCCTCAACGGTTAATTGGCTGTTTGCATCATTTTGAAACAGAGAAAGGAGAAAGAAGGACGAGCAATCCCCTACCAATGGTGGTTAGAGTTTTAATCCAGGCTTAAAGCTTTATACTTTTGCTGTGAAAAGGAAGCAAAATCCATGTAATATAAAATAGACTTGGTTTGTTTGAAGTCCAGAAGAGGAGTACATCATGTGATTCATCTTTATAGAAATATGAGTGCTGTCTTTTCTTAGTTATATATTGGAGATTTATTTGTATTCGAATTTTCATTGTCCATGCAGATGGCAGTAAAAGTGCAATGTCTGTTGGCTGGAACATTAATGCAATAGACAATACAGGCCTGTACTCTTGCAAAGCATTTTTCTGAGCTTGTACTCATCACAGTGATGATTGAAGAACACTTTCCTTAAAAGGAAAACAAGATGCGATTTGCAGAAGTGATGAGGAATTGCATCATTAGCAGCTCAGCTGAAGATTTTCAGCTTGAACCCATTACTCTTTGTCTTATCATTATATTTCCTGATGAAAAGTCCATCTTCCTTGTAGGCCCCTTCAGATACTGGAAGTAACTCTTTGGAGAGTACAACTGAACGGGAAGTCAATCACAGGTATGCCAGAAGCAATGGACTTTCATACTTAATCCTACTCAGGTCAGTTTTGGTAATGCAGAAGTAGTAGCTGATGGTGGCTTGGACTGCATGATGAACTTCCAGATTATTTTATTTGTGCAAGGCTTTTGTAAATGGTGCTTTAGCACTTACCAGTCTCTTTGGTGTCTCTTCTACCACTTAAGACTCCAGTGACATTTCCTGAACTGCTACTCAGCTGCCATTGTCCTGATAGGCAGCCAAGTTTCTCCTGGCTGGCACTGCTGACATTGCCTGGTCACTAGCAAGCAACTCAAAGCCCTTCCCTGGGATGAAATCCCAGAACCCCTGAGGCGAGCTTCTCTGTAATCTGTGGAAACTATCCTTCCTTACAAAGCCTGAAGCTGCGTGTGAAGAGAGCTCAAAAACAGGCAGGAAGGTGCCATTTCAGGTCCATCAGCTCTTCTGTGGAGTCAGTAGCTGAGACGCCTTCACTCCTTGTCTCACACTTCACCTCTCACTCTTGACCAGTGTGAGACACTCTGTGCTCAGCTGGCTGCTTTCTGATGTGTTTCCTGCGTAGGTGTCTGGCACTCCCCTTTCCTGGGAAAGCCTAGATGGATAGCTCAGGGCTGTAAAATCCGCTTGTCACAGGAGCTTAGGTGTTTTAAGGTAATTGCAACAGTTCTTACAGCCAAACTCCTTAAAGGTAACTCAGTGTTAGCTGCTGTTGTTTCCAACAAAATAAATAACACAGAGGATCCGTATGCTGGGGCCCACAGTTACAGAGATTCTGGCAGTACTTCCACTGAATACTTGTTGTCACTATACATGAGGTCATTGCAGAGTGATAATTTTCTCCAATTTCATTGATGTTTTGTGCTGCTCAGTCTTCTAAAGCATCAGCTTCTACTGTCATGAAAAACAGATCTTTCATTAAAAATTAAGAAAATATCAGAACCTATTTGCAGCTGATAGACCGGGAAGACGACCTGCAGAAATCACAAAAATGACCCAAATAAAAATACCCTTAACTTTATCTGTTTCAAGAAGGTTTTGTTTTGTTTTAATTCAGCCTCAGTATTTGGGGGGTGTGGAAAAGTATTTTACTCATAAGTTTTTGGTTAGCTGTACTACATAATTTTCCTAGCCCATTCTGAGGTGGATGCCACTTCCTCCTCCTCCATTTCCTGTACCCCAGGTACATGTGCCCTCAGAGCAGGTCCCCTTTACTGCTGCACTGAGGAGTGTGACCGAAAACACCCTTTGCCCTTCATTGTTTCCCTCACTGCGGCCACACCCCGCTGGGTACGGCAGGGACCCTGGCACAGGGAATGGTTTTTTTCTGGGTAATGTTTCTGGTTGTCCGAGTTGCATGTTCTGAAGGAGCCTTCCCCCATGGAGGTAAAAGTAAAGGTGGAACAACTTTCACTGCAGAACTTGAGCAGTTTCTGGAAGGGAGTGTATGATGTGGCTTCTTGACAGCGCAGTGGGTGTTGCTCGCAGACCCAAAGAGAAGCCCTCTCTTCCCATCGGTGCAGGTGTCCTTTGTGGAGATTTTCTTTCCCTGTCCAGTGCATTTAAACAGTGTCCTCTTTTAAGAGTGAGTTCCAGTTTGTGTTTCAGGTTGACTTGGATCTTTCAGCATCACATCATTGTGAAAATCTCACTTGGTTTGGTTGGTTGGTTTTTGTGGTTTGTTTCGGTTTTCTAGGTAGGGTTATGTAATTTCCCTTCCTAGTGTATAAACAGGTTGGGTTGGTTTCAATAGTGCTTTGTAATTACATTGGGCCAGGAAAAAAACTGCTGACAGTGTGTGGAATACATATTTTTACTGCTAACAACCTTTGTGAAGTCTTGCGTAACTGTTCACAATGAAACCTGTTTAGAGTGGCTCCCCAGAGAGCCTGTGAAAAGTGTTTGCCCAGGGGAAGTAGCACCTAGCTGGAAGTCTAGCACTGTTAACCTAATGGAAACTAGAACAATGTCACAGCTTATTGCGTGTGGCACTTACTGCAGAATTCTGGTTTATCTGGGGACATTCTGCGAGTAGTCCTCTACCAAAAAATAAAGCTACTTTTCAAATTATGTACTTTAGGTTTTTTTCTGGAAGCATTTTTCCCCTTTTTTCCATGCTTTCAGCTTATTGCCTCTTGTTAAGTCAGATTGCAGTGACGAATGTCATCCTGAATTATATTTTAATGTTTCATCAATTAGTGAAATGCTCCAGAAGGATGAGCAAAATGTATTCAGGAGTTCAAAGCTAAATGGCCTGACATGGAGAGGAGAGTGGAGAGGCAGGACATCCAGAGCCTTAGTTTTGCTGTTTGTTGAAATCTCTGAACAATTTGCTCCATCTCTCTGTTCTCCATTTGCTTCATCTGGATAATTGTATGATTAAATATTTGCTTGTCTGAAAGGGACAGTATGAAAAACTAAAATCAATAATTTGCAGTTGCCAAAACACTTTGTTTTACCCCCCTCATATGGGAAACACTGAAGTGCAAGAAAATTATAGGAGCTGTAAAGTCCATTTTGTAGGACAATTTAATGCATTTTATGACCTCTCCCTGGAAGTTCAGAGATCTGTTTACAGTACAGGGTAGCAAAGGCTGATAGTGTGTCTGCAGGGACATGAAAAGAAGCAGTCCCGGCCCTTCCCTTCCCCTGTGCTCTCACTGCTCCCTGCTACTCCTTTGTTCTTGGGCAGTGTTCAGTGTCTTGCAGCCACTGGGGAGATGGGATTGGGCAAATCCCACAATTTAGGAAGAAATAAAGAATCATCAACACAGGAAAGATGAGGGTTGGGACCTTCCCTTTTCAGGTGCATAAGCAAACTTTTATGTCATCAGTTTCGATGATGGCTCTTGATATTTCACCTAAGCAATACTTCACCTAAGCACAGGCTGCAGGAGAAGTCCTGGCACCACTGGAATGCATGGCCCAGCTCCCACGGGGCTCAGATAGGTCAGAGGTTCCCCCTGCAGGGTGTAGCTTCCTGTCATCCCCCAGCCAGCAACTTGTGGTGGCTCAGGAAGCTGTCAGCCCCGAAAAAGGTCAGGCAGGCAGTGGGGTTGTGATTATTACATCAGCTAAAGTGAACGTCATCGTTCCCCTGAGCTGGGCACTGGTGAGGCCACATCTCAAATCCTGTGTTCAGTTTTGGGCCCCTCACCACAGGAAGGACATTGAGGTGCTGGAGCTGTCCAGAGAAAGTCAACGGAGCTGGGGAAGGGTCTGGAGCACGAGCCTCACGAGGAGCAGCTGAGGGAGCTGGGGATGTTTAGCCTGGAGAAAAGGAGGCCCAGGGGAGACCCTATCACTCTCTACAACCCTCTCACAGGAGGGTGCACCAGGTGGGGATCAGCTTTATCCCCCATATAAAACAAGAGACAGGACAAGAGGAAATGGCCTCAAGTTGCGCCAGGGGAGGTTTAGATTTTACATTAGGAAAAATTTCTTCCCAAAAAGGGTTTTCAAGCACTCGAACAGGCTGCCCAGGGAAGTGGTGGAGTCACCACCCCTGAAAGTATTCAAAAATTGTACTTATGGCCCTTGAGGACACTTGATGGTTTAGTGGTGGTGGTACTAGGTTGACAGCTGGACTTGATCTTAGAGGTCTTTTCCAACCTTAACAATTCTGTGATTTTAGCTAAATCTGCTATTAAAAGACTGTCAAAATTATGAATACTATTGTCTGTTTGTGCTACAGTGCAGTCTAAAAGGTTCCAGTTATGAGTCATGGCTGTTTCACCCAGTACATATGGATAACAAAACACTGATCTATGTCCTGAGTAACATCTACTCTGTTCTCCAAAGCAAGTGTTTCCTTTTAGCACTCTAAAAGGTGTGCAATTAATCTGTAATCATGAACCCAACTACATAAAGGTAAACTATTCAAGATAAATTGTCTTGGTGGAGATAAGGCATTTTCATTTGACCACAAAGGACCATTATTCCAATGATAATTGACCTGGCATTGCAACCTCATAGCAGGTCAAATGCAACTCATTTTAAGCGTGACTTTATTTCATAATAGGCCCTTCCTAAGGGTGTAGCCTCTTGGTATGTTTTTTGTCTGTCATTTAAGATGGTACTATTCTGAATGTCTTTCCTCTCTCTCTGTTGGAGGTTACTACTCCAATAGCAGAAATAGCAAAACAGGAAGTGTAGCCACAGCTCACCTTCTCTAGTTTACATCTTGAAATCCGCAAAATCAAAGTGCTCTCATCTCGTCAGCTTCAGAGTGAACAGAAATGACCAAAAAAGGGAAGGAAGGAGAACAGCCCTTCTTTTTATTCCTGCTTTTTCTGTGTTTTGTAACTTTTGGTGGCTGGGGGTATCTTAGCAAGGTGAGCAGGGCAGGATGCTCTATAAACTATCCCTTTTTTTGTAAGCAAATGTTTATAATTTGCTTTAACTGGCCTGAAGCTAAGTATTTTATATATATTATCCTTTAGCAGCACAGACAAATCAGAACTAAACCCAAGTATTTATAAGTCTTGCCCAGAAATTTGTAAACCCCACTTCTCCCTACAAGTAGAGAATACCTTTTTTTGGGAAAAAAAAACAACCAGCCAAAACAACCGAAGGTGTGGCACAGATTTGTCATTTAGACAATGCATGCAAAGAATTAAACGATGTCTATTAAGGGAAAATACTAAGTACCTCTAAGGTGGGTATGAAGCAGATGGAAGGAGATGATTACGATACAGGTAAGAGCACATAACTGCCGACTTACTAGCAAACTGGCATGTTTCCTGGGAGAGATAGCCTTTAAGCAAGGATGTAGAATAAATTAACTCAGTGGCCTTACCTTTTTATTTGGGAGGTAGTGGTAGGTGTCCTTTGATGCTACTTTGGTAATCAAACAATGTCCTTTGATAATCAAAAGAGAAAGCAAAAAGGCGCTGTGTGCAATAAAAGATGATGCCGCCTGAAAAGGCAGAGACCAAGAAGGTGAACAAATTGAAAGGCTATGAGAAAATATAGATAGTCTTGACCAACTCAGGACCAAAACAAGTAGTATTTATGACATGCTGAGAAAACGGAAGTAATGGAAAGACGCAAAAGGAAATGTGCTGTGGTCAAATTGATGAAGCTGGAAGTAAGATGTGTTAATACATGAATTCAGAGAACAAGTTGTATCTGCTGAACTGGGGAAAAAACGATGGCAGCATCTTATCTACAAGATTTTGCTATAATGTAGGAAGCAAACACTTCAAAATTTAAAACCTTACCATGAAGCTCCACAACAATTATTTAAAATAAAATAGAAAAATATAATAATAAATCTAATAGAATCAGTTGCCTTTCTCTCTAGGTGTAAATCTCTCAGAGCAGTTTAGAAGTGATGAGTGTCTCTTCAGACAGTCAAAACAACCCTGGTGTTTGATGGACTTACGTTTTGCATCATGGATTTAAAGTGAAGATCACAAAATCTTCCCCTCACCGATTCATATTCAGGTATCTCTGCCCCTGTCGTGTTCTGCTGTCTCTTTGCTCACATATAAATGGGATCTGGGTGCCTATTTTGAATATTACAGTATTTATGAACATTCCAAGCACAGCAGCTCCTCTCACCAACCTTCAGTTCCTCCTCCAACTCTGGTAACAATCTGTTGCTGCCACAGGTAGTGTTGTTACCTTTATGAGAAAGAAAGATTTTTTTTCTCAGGATCTAGTTCAAGACTTATCCCAGAAATACTTCAAACCTGCCCCCACTGGCACAAATATAACCCTCTTTTTTTTTTTTTTTTTTCCAATTGTTTCTTCCAGATCACAGGTGAGATACACATATACTAAAAAAACAAACCAAAGAAAAACTCTCAAATGCTATTCTTTCTTGCCAGAGAGGGAAAAGGTTGAGCCAGATGCTGACTCTTATGTTTCCACTGCTTGTCTCTTACATTTCTTAATGGTTACAAAACTATGAAATGCTTTAATGCTGAGCAGAACACAGCCATGTTATAAACATCAAAGGCTGATCAGGCTGGAAACACGGACTAGGAGATTATGACTCTTGTTTCATTTGTATTAGAAATGCACTATGACCCAGTGAAACTTCCTGGATGGAGAGAGCTGCCCCTGTGGCTGCCATGCCACCAGCTGAGGACAGCCCCAGGAGAAGGCAGGCTGAAGAACCAGACCAAAGCTCATCCCAGGATTTCCAACATCCCCAGTGATGGTCTTCTCACCCATTCTCCCTCTCTGGCCACTGTAACTACAGGCATAGGATTCAGGAAGATATTTTAGAAGAGACAGACTTTGCTCTCTGGAGGTGGTTCGCTTTGGGTGTGACAGGGGAAGGTGCAGTTCAGCAATGCTGAACAAACACTTGGGGCCCCCCGGTCTTACTCTGCACCACATCTCCCTCTTCTTTAGCTCGGGTCTTCTCAGGGAATTCTGTTCCAACACAACCCCTCAAAAATCCACTGGCATCACCATGAGGACAATGCTGGACACTGGGAATGGCAGTCAGCCAGAGGGAAGGGGGCAGGTGGAACTGATTGGTTAAAAACCAGTATTCACGGACAAAAACTCTCTAACTAATTAAAGTTAGAAAGTGGTATGTTTATTACACCGGTGGGCGGCATGGGAGTCGCCTCCTAGACACGTGCCGGCCCCTTACACGGTTGTTTGCCCCCTATTTATTTCACAAGGTGTTACATATTAATCATATACATATTTCTAGCACCTCCCATTCCCCACTTCTTATTAAAATGAGGTTGTTAGTCCTTTGCGCGTGTGCAATTCCTTTTTCAGCTTGGGTCGGTGGTCTTAATTTGAGTCAGTGGTCTTGAAAGATGAAGTCAGGGATCTCTTCATCACCATGAACTTTCTACCTTCTATTGTGGGCAGGCCTCGGCAAGCCTTCTGGAGACGGTCCATGCCTCCTGCCTATATTTGATCACGCAATCTAGGTGCTAGCTGTAATTCTACCAGCTTCTTTTGTCCTCACGACAGTTCATTTACTCTAAGCAAAGCTTCAGACAGGTACATAATAGTGAATAGCACTATACTTAGCAAGCTTATCTTTTGATTTACAAATTGCTTCTAACTCCTAGCTAAAGTTTAACTCTTCATAATCTTGACTCAGAACGAGGAGGTTCTTTGAGCTCGGCTGGGGAATGTCGCGTGTCCTTCCATTGCACCAGGGAGGAATACGCTGGATTGGGCATGGGGGGAGCCAGGGAGAGCACGGGAGAAAACACAGCCCAAGAGATGGGTTTGTCCCCTTAAACAAAGTGTCAGTAACATATTTTAGTAGATGTGGAGGTCAGGTACCCAGCTAGAATCCCTTGTACTTGGAAATGCTGACCGCAGGCGATACAAATGAAGGCTATATTAATAGGAGCAAATAAAGCCAGACAAATAATGTTTGACACTTCCCTGCATCCTCTGCTCAGCTCACTGGGTGCATTTCTTCATTCAGAGAGCTTATTGTTAGGGATTCAGGGGAAACAATCACAGCACAAAATGCTCCAGGTGAAATACAGTGATAAAGACAAACTGTTCGACAATTTGAGTGCATTTTAAGCACTAATAAATTCGTAAGCGCTGGTGAAGACATAATCTTTTAACAAAGTGAGGCAAGTAAACAAATACAAGAGCTAGGTTTGTAGTTACCCTCCGGGAGGAAATAAGAAACAACCAAATGAATTAAATAACTCTTTGAGTTAAAGAGCCTGGAGGGACCATTTAAATTCAAGCCAACACAGATGCCAGCTTTAGTTTTGAAAGACCAGGAGGGATGCTTAAAAATGCAAACTTTTTTTTTAAATATTATAATATTCAGAATAATTCATTTAAAAAGATCCTTTTCTGAAGATCTTCAGGTTCCTAATTGTGTCTCTAAAGCAAGTGAGGCTGTTTAAGGAAAAATTAAGAGGAAAAAGCAGAGAAAAAGAAGGTAATAAAAATACAGCCTTTAAAAATGTAAAAGAAGCCCATCCTTCCAAGAAAAAAAACCAAAACAAACCAACAAACAGCAAATGCAAATGCTCTATTGCATGCAAAAAAAAAAGAGATTCTCTGATATGTGAGTCAAAATGTTGTTCTCCTTGTTTTATAAATGTAAGTTTTGAAACAGAGGGATGCTCTAAAGTTTTGGGGTTTTTTGTTGTTATGATCATTACTAACATGGGCAGAGGAATTTTTTTTATTGAAAATGTTTCTGATTTTTTTTACATTAAGAATTCCCTGTCTACAAAAAAGACTCAAATTTTCAAAGGTATGTCAGGAGTTCACAGCAAATACTGCTTTAAAGTCCTCTTTCTTCTAAGAATTAGTAACATTTTTGTCACTTTATAGTGGCACCCTAATTATACTATCTTGTGCCAGTGTAACTGCATTCAGACAAAAAGCTGCAGTGATGCAAATAGTCTTCCTCCCCCTCGAGTGCCTTCAGAAAAAGACAATTACAGACAAGACCAAAGGCAGGGAAAAAGCAGCATTTAAAATAAAAGATAAATGTAAAAATGCAGGCTTTAGCTATATGCTAGAAAAGATAAATAAATAAATAAACAAACAAACAAATAAATAAATCCAGAGTGCTTTTGAGATTCTCAAATGATTCAGCCAGCGTTTCCAGCATGAGCTGCTTCTGTCATGAACTACAGCAAGGAGTGAAAGGTGAAAGTTAACAGCTGTCTTCCAGACCAACTGTTATATATATCAAAAAAAAAAAAAAGTTTTGTTATTTTTCAGCTAAAACCAGAAACCAAGAAATAGAATCAAACCTGAAGTAAATCAAAGGTTAAAAAAAAAAAAAAAAGAATGTAGGGCAGCAGCAGTAAAAGAAAATTAACATAATGGATGGAAAAGTGGAATCAAGCATGCAAAAAAAAAAAAAGCTGAAATTTTTGTTTAATATATTTTTTTCCTGTTGTCTTCTGTTTTGTTGTTTTCTGGGGTTTTTTGGTTTGTGGTTCTTTGCGGGTTTTTTTTGGCTTGGTTTTGTTTTGTTTCTCTTTTTTTCTGAATGGAGTTAGTCTTTCTAAGTATTCCATTTATTTTACCAGGCAAAATCAAGCACAAAGGGAGCGCAGGGCAGTCAGGAATGTAGCACTTTCACACTGAAATCTGATACCACCAAGCTGGATGAAGCCTCCGTAAAGCACTTTTCAGTCAAAGGAGGACTGATTAGCAAAATGAACTCTGAATCACATTCCATTGTGCAGGGTTCGGGGGGGGGAGGGGGGGGAAGAAAGAAAGAAAACCCACCACAGGGGCTAGTAACTAACAGCTTGGTGGAGAAGAACAGAATGAAGATAAAATATCCATGCTGACCATGTGAATTAATTAAGCAATTTTCCACGATGGTTTTTTTTTTCCACATACACAAAACCACCTCGTTGAGAGCTCAACGAGGCCACACGGGGCTCAATATACAGAGAGAGAGCTGGCCAGCCAAAAAACTTCAACAACCTGCCAAAGCACTCTCATCCTCTAGGAAAACAAATGGAACTGCCCGAAAGCAAAGGACTTGAGGCAAATCCTTTCCCCCCGCCCCCTGCACACCCAGACACAGCCTGGGGCTGGCAATGCAGCCACTGAAAAGGTGCAATCCATGGAATAACAATGCCGCTGTTTGCCTCTGGTGCCGATAACGAGATGCGAGCCTTCCTGGGAATTCTGATTTCCGATCAGGGTAAACAATGATATTCCCACCTCGGCCATTCATTAACGAGCTAGCTGATCCAAAAGAAAGCGATCATTTCTGCTGTGCTTTTATAAACCTGCACGGGCTAAAAATAATCCGCTAAAAACGCAAGGAGTGCTTCCCCCACCACGTGTCTCAGTAAACCGTGTCAGAATAAGGACATTAGGGGTAACCCAGCCCCTCATTCCCATCCGTCAGCTCCCTGTCCCTCCTCCCGACGCCGAGGAAAAGGAGGTCAGCGGCGTGGCTGGAGGATTAGAAACGCAGCCTTGGTCTGCTATCGAGGGAAACGCGCGAGCAGCTGCCGCGCGATATTTTCCATGTGTTAGCGGGGATCACCGTGCTTTCAGACTGCCACGCAAGGGCTGTCGCTAGTAACACACCCTCGAGCCCCTCGCCGTCATTGGTGGCGGCTGTGTTGGCTTTCCCACTCAGGTGGCCGTTCCCGCGATCCGGCTGAAAAAAGCATCACCAGAAGCGGGGCTGCTCCTATCAGCCGCTTCCACGCAGCTGGGCTGTTCGCAATAACAGGAACTCCAGGCATTTGCTCTTTACAGCATCATTAGCACCAGATAACAGGAGCAGAGACAGGGCTGGGTTGTTTTTGTCCTTCCCCGCCCCTTCCTTTTTATTTTCTTTCTTTCTTTCTTTCTTTCTTTCTTTCTTTCTTTCTTTCTTTCTTTCTTTCTTTCTTTCTTTCTTTCTTTCTTTCTTTTTCTTTCTTTCTTTCTTTCTTTCTTTCTTTCTTTCTTTCTTTCTTTCTTTCTTCCTTTCTTCCTTTCTTCCTCCCTCCCTCCCTCCTTTCTGGCGGTACTGCCCAGAACATCAGGAGAAGAAAGAATCAAAACATTAAAAAGTAAAGAGAGGCTGGCGATCAAAATGTACAGGAAGAAAACAAAAGAAGAAAGAGGCAGAGGAGGAGGTGCCATAAAGGATTAAAGTTATAAAAAAAATTGCATTTCATTCCTCCTGTATAGAGTGTTTCTCTAGAAAGATTTAATATATCGTCTACATGCACCCGTGTCTCCCAGTGGTAAACTGCTGCACTGAAAAATACTCCTGTCTCAAAAAATAATTATGAAATAATAGTTAGATTCCTATTTCACAGTGCTGTAAACAGATTTAATGCATTTAGGTTATGTATGATCATATAAATGCTGAAAGTAACCCAGGCTGGGTGTGTATGCCTTGATTTCATTTGCCTGCTTCATCATACGTTGCTGCTTATTTGCTGCCTTTGCCTGGGTGGAGTCCTGTGAGAACTGGTTCTTTCACCAACTTTTCAGTTTTGCTGCTTGTGAAATGTATGTAACTCATCATACATATGCATTTACTTTCTAAATATACCTCTATGCCCTTTGTTATTCATCCTAACCCGGCAAGAACTTCCTTGATTTGTCAGACTAGTAGTGTGAACCTTATGTCTAATGGCTATTTCTCCTGTTTACAAACTTTCCCAGACAACCTTTGTGAGTCAGAACCAGGCACGAAACACAGCCAAGTGAGGTTCTGCTGAGCTACGGGTGCTAGCCCTGCCAGCCAAAGGTACTGATGGGGACAAAGAAAACACAAAGCAGATCAAGAGCAATGTGGACCTTTACTGGGTAGTAGGGTTATCTATTAAGAGAGCGCTCAAGCAGTTCTGCATAAATGTGTCTTATTAAGCACAGAATCTTTGCTTGCTTCACACCAAACAGTCTTTTAATGTTGGGAAAAAATGCTGGAGGAGAGATGGCTGCTGGTGGTGTTTCACAGTCCCTTGTTTGTTGTGGTTTATTGGGTCACTAGATCAACAAGGAACCTTTCTATTGTCAAAGTAACTTCAATTACAAAAGGACTTGCTATGAGGAAATGAGCGCTAATGTTTGGGCAGAGATTGCTAAAACGACCAATTAAACTCATCTTTGCTCAAAACTTCCTGTTTTTCATGAGTTCCAGGACCTGGCTAATTCCCTCTCAGCAGAAGGATAAGAATTCATGTTATATTAGGAAAATATACAAACTTACTGACTGACATTTAGACCTGCCCAGTGTAGCTTCTGTATGGTGCCAGAAAAGTGTGAATAAGGTAAAACTGAACTTCAGGTGAAAAGCAAAGGAACGTGTCTCACTGACTTGACAGCACAACTTGTTTTGTTTATTCAATATGTTCATCAGTGGGTGGGAGAGGGCTGGAGCACCTCTCCTGTGAGGAAAGGCTGAGAGAATTGGAATTGTTCAGCCTGGAAAAGAGAAGGCTTTGGGGTGACCTGATTGAGGCCTTCCCACACCTGAAGGGAGCCTACAGGAAAGATGGAGAGAGACTATTTACAGAGGTCTGGAGTGACAGGACAAGGGGCAATGGCTTCAAACTGACAGAGAGTAGGTTTAGATGAGAGAGTAGGAAGAAATTCTTTACTGTGAGGGTGGTGAGACTGAATAGGAAACCCCTTACTTGGAAAAATTGCTCCATAAAACTTAACTACTTTGATAACTTCAGTTAAACACTCTTATCATTCATCTATTGAAACATAGTTTTACTTAATTCATCAAAACATCTGAGTAATTAATGCTTATATTGTCATTGTTTCAGACTTCTTTTTGGATTTGATCAGTCTGATATTATTTTGTCATTAATTTGCTCATTATTCTGACTAGGATTTCTTGGTTATCTGTGATCACCCATACTTCCTCCTCTCATTTTGTACTGAAGTAATATTGCAGTACATGTGCCCACACCCATGCTTTTGACTCGTTTCATTTCTTGCATCAGCTCCATGATGACTTTTCAGCAGAGTTCAGCTGTAGGCGATAGTTTGCAATAACAATAAAAATAATAGAAATGTTAGGGTCAGAAAGTTAGATGAGTATGGAGTACAGGACTCAACATTTTGAGTGCTCGACACCAAAGTACAAAGCTTCAGGAGGAGACCTATCATGGATTTGAAACCTGACATATTGTGAAAGAACAGGAGTGCAAATGAACTTTTTGCATCAGTGGAGAGCATCCATTCCTGCTGCCTGTGGACCAGAAGCTCTGATGTTAATAACTTCTCCTGATTTTCACAGTTTCTTTTGTTTCCCAGTTACTGGAAAGGCTCATTTGGGAAGGCAGTTCTTTGCAACAGCTCTGTCTCTGGTTAGAGCTGTAAATGTTGGTGTGGGCATTTCGTGAGAGGGAACAAGTTAAATTAATCATGCAGCAAAATGTGTAACTGTGCAGAAGTCAATGGAGGCACTTTGCACGTACAGCTGTGCTGCTGAGAGCACATCTCTCACCATTATTTATAAATGATGTGGAAGATTCCCCTCCAGCAGCTTATTGATTTAACAGCCTGTAAACACACACAATATACATTCTGTTGTTCTCTGTCCACCATCAGAGGAGGTTCAAGGACATAAATCCCAGGTATTACCAGCTAGATTACTCCAGTGTATTTATACTGTATCCACTAGTAAACTTTGTTCTACTCAGCTTTTTTCAAGACCAAAGAGTCACTTGGAGAAGTCCAGGGCAGAGTCACACAGAAAGAAAGTGCCACGGCAGAGCTACGGCCTGGATACCTGACCACTGCCCATAGCCACCAAACAATAGCTGAGCAAAGTCAGACCAGTCTTTAATCCTGCTTGATAGGCACTGGTTTCTAGGCAGTGTACTGGGACCAGAAAGAGCATTGTGTACACCTACAGGCCACTCAAGGAGCACCAGAACTAGGGGAACTTGTATTCCTGCATATTTGTCACATGCATGATGGGCTTGGGTGCTTTTCCTGCTGCTGGAGAGTCCTGCCCTTTTTCTCTCTTCTTTTCCAGGTAAACTCAAGTGTGTGGTAAGGTCTGAGCTCACATAGCACTCTCAGAAGGTAATAATTAGAAACTCTAAATGACACTTGAACTGCATGCTTTGTTTTTGAGACCTCTATGTGTATCTGCGAAGTTAAACTGGCCAGCATGTCCTGAGCTACTGAGGAACAGGGAGGACTCACAGGTAGAGATATACAGAAATTTTAAGTATAATAATAAAAGGCTTGTTTCCATAGAAAAACAGCTCCAATGGGCAAGTTAGGTCAGTAAATCCCTGAATCCAAGTCCTTTTTTGTGGTAAAAAGATGCCCAAATCACCAAACTGTCCCAATGTACATGTTGGTGAGGTCAAATGGAGGGAAGGATGTTTTTGGCAATTTGAGAATTTCCCATGACATTGATACAAAAGCAAATAAATCTTCATTCTGAAATTACACTAGAACACCGTGGTCAAAAACAGACACACAAATTGGAAAAAAACCCACACAAATACATGTGAAATAATATAACTTTACATTTTATGCACACACACCTGCAGATGGATGTATTACTAGGAGTTTCATTCTCTTGTGATTAGTTTAGAGGAATTAATTTATCTTTTCTCACAGATGGGATTGACATTATAAAGTTAAAAGCAAGGGAAATGCAAAATCTTTTAGTATCATTCAGTTTATCAAATAGATTTACAAAATATTTCACTTCAAGACCATTCTTCTAGACGATTCCATCCCTTGATTAAGATAACATGCCACATTTTTCTTTTTTTTTTTTACAATGATAGAATTTTAAAGGGTAAAGGTGGTGTTAGTTCAGCTGTTAATATTAAAATTTTAGAGTCTGTATTTCTAAATATGTGAGGGTTTTAATGGAGGTCAGAAGCAAGAATTGGAAAACTTGAACTATCATTAGGTAGATTGAGTTTGAAAATCTAGTTTATAAGCTCTTGGAATAGTCATGGTAGTAAATGAGATGGCAAATGCAGTCCCAATCCAAAATTCTTGAAAAAAAATCCCAGAAATACCCTTTGATTTCTTTTTCAGGAGCATTTGTTTGCTGCTGACAAGGTCAATGTCTGTTTTGCAAACAACTTCTCCCCATCCCATACCAATCCGCAGTGAAGTGAGGGAGGAAAAGCAGGAATAAGGGATATCAACTGATCCTAGAAAGTCAGTCTCCCAAAGCAGCTGCAGCAGCACCAATGCTATATTTATTTTGTTATGTCACAGATCTCACAAGCTCTCACAAAATTACTCAGAACTGATTGTTTCCATAAATAAATCAAACTTTGCTGGTTGCAGCACAGAGGCAGAAAGGCCTGAGATTTGAAAAGGCAAATTTCATTTACACAAGTTAAAAAAAAAAAAAAAGCCACAATGTGGATGTAAAGGATAATTGCAGATGGCCATTAGGGAAGCATGTGGAGATATTTCTGGTTTCTAAAAGCAGATGAGGCTTTGTGGTGGATTTGACATCAGGCTAAATTGTACCTTTTTTGGAGAATGAGGTGCTGTGGTTGCATAGAAGTGGCATTTTTGTTCTTGAGGAGCCTCACCTCACCCAGGGTGGCACAATTAACTAATAGCCAAATAAAATTCCCGAAAAGAAGTTTTAATCCCTCAGTTTCAGTTTTAAATGCCTGACTTACGCTGTCACATATGTCTTTCCTCAGCTCTGTTTCGGGGGTCAGTATTTATGCACAGATACATTTTGTTTTTAAATACAAAAATCTCAGCGTATACACATGAATGGTTGCCAAAATGAGCTCAGCACAATTCTGCTGCTGTCAATTGCATTATTGGGATCTTTCCTCTCAGCCTGTACCCTTTGGCACACTCTGCACAGGCTTCTAACAGAAGACTATTATATGTAATTAATAAGAGCCTGCTAGCAAATCTTTTCAGCTGTAAAATCATGGAAAATAATTCAGTTTGCTTACAAAATGGCCTGATTGTAAATTGAGAATTTGGAATCAAATTCCCAGCTGGGAATTTAAAAGCATATACTCCATTAATTTTTTTCACTACTCCTATTTTTCGTTGTCCACAGTGAGAACTGGTCCATTGCTAAAGGCAGACAACAGATGGTAAACCTCCTCTGCCATATGACTCTGCTATTATTCCATTCCTCTGCATACCTAATCTAATAAATGGAGTGTAATTGTCTGTAAGTGTTCACCCTACATGAGAACACATCCCAGTATGTTACAGCTTTAACAGGAAGACTGAGCAGACTACTGGAGCTGATGCTGCCCTTCCCATGTTTATTTATTTACACATCTAGGGTAGCCAGGAGAGTTTGCATGTGAAGTTCAACGGGGAAAGTAAGATTCTCAGAGCACTGGCAAGACCCCACTTCCATCAGCTCTTCCAATCCCAAATTAAACAATTTATCAGACGTACCCAGTTCTCAGATTAAAAAGCACAACAAGCAGTAGACAAACTGTATCATCAAAAAATACCTTGGGATTAATTCATACAACTAATTTAACTTCACTGTGATGTAGCAGAACTCTGTGATATCACTTTGTTGACTCTCAGAGGGGTAAGGTCTGTTCTTGGAGCTCAGGAGCCAACGAGCACATGGAGCTGAGATCCACCTTCCAGCCTTTAATGCTGCTCTGCACAGAGAGGGGTGCTAGGCCATGGTTCCCAAAGCTAGCACCCCTCTTTGGAGAGTTTGTAGCTGCACAATAACTGTTCATTAGCCAATTTTCAATTATATAACCAATGCATTTCTCCATGTGCTCTGATTAGTGACTAGTCCATCATACAAAAGCAGTCTGACATTGTATGGTCCCCTCCCAGGGCTGTGATTTCTGCCATGCTAATCAGTGTTAGGTTACCTTCGGGCAATCCTACTCCTTTCTTTCCCACCTCCTGGTCCAGAGGAGATTCATCTTTGTTGACATTAGCGAGTTTCTATCATTCCTGTGTTATCTTGCTGTGATTCTGCACTTTGAGGACCACAATTTTCAACCTGAAACATAATGGCCCAAATACTTCCTTGGTTTTGAAGTTTTCATTTTATTTCCTGCTTCAACACTGCCTTGGTGGCTTTCAAAAGAGGTTAACTTGCATGGTTTGCACCCTCTAAATCAGTGTCCCCCATGGAAGGAAAACATGAAGGCATATGTTTAGTTTTAAGCTCAAACTTGAATCCTAGTGCTTTTAGTGAGATCCAAGTACATGCTGAAGTGCATTCCCAAATGAGGCCACTTTCCTCAACCAAAACTCATCTTTCTTGGGGTTAAAGTGAAGCATTCACTTGAGCACTAAGGAACAGTGTTGCATTCCAGGCTGATCATCAGCTGTATCCTAACCAGCACTGATTCTCATTAGAGTCCTCATGTATTTGAGCAGTATTTAGAACTCATTGTTTAATTCTCTTGCAGGCCTGAGCTAGATAAGGGTGCTATTTGTTAGGGTTTTTGTTAGTGTAAAACCTGCCCTTGTAGCCTCACAGCTGCAGCACCATTATTAGAGTACTCTGAAATACTTCCCTTCAAGCTCAAATTCATAACTGAATCATCATGGCTTAGCAAGTTACTATGGACCAAGTGAGCCATGAAAACAACCCACATGAATGCTTTTAGTCCATGGTAAAGCTGAAGGGATATGACTTGGTGTAGCTTTAAATACAAAACAGTGCCTTGAATTTAACCAGAGTCACTCATCTGACACCATGGAACGTGTGTATGATCCTCTTTTTGTGCTAGAAAAATACGAATATCAATCCAATTTAAAAAGTGGTATCTTCCCAGTTATAGTGTATTCACTATAATATATATTTAGCACATTTAATTATAGCATAATTAAACCAGCATGTATTTCCAATCTGAATTCACAATTAGCATAAAAAATGTTTATACCAGAATAGCTATTTTCAGAGCAAAGGCTAAATGCTGTCTCATTGTACCTTCACCTGAAAGTGCAGTCAATCTAAAAGATTTTCCTCAGTCATTATTCCAGTGTTTAAAATTTGTAAATGAAAACTAGTTTACTAAAAACCTAGCAGAGAAGAATGCTATTATAGGCAGAAGCAGTCACAGTTCAGTTTAGTTAAGGTTATTCACAATTACCCTCTAAATTCCTGATTATTGTTTTGTCTAACTTTACCAAATATAAGTTATCAATGCTCTGATTTTTCCATTCCTAATTTTTCCATGTTGGGTGTATACTTCAGGTCAAATTACAAACAAATGAATAAAAACAAATTGACAAATACATTGACAAACATATTGACAAATATAGCTGTCCTGAGAACAGTATCGGAAGAAAATAACCTTTATTTTCTTTATGTAAGAACGCAACAGATTTATTGAAAAGTCCAGTTTTTTTCTTTACCCAGACAGCTGAATACTCTCTTCATCTCCCCCACCTCTCAACCCACAGCTCTGCAGTGGGACCTGTGAGCCTGGGGTTTTATTTAAAGGGTTTTGCCCTGGCACTGCCTTTCTCCTCCAGCAGTTTGCAGACATTTCTATTGCAGATTTGGCTGTCCCTGCTCTGGTGGTGGCACAAGCCCAACCTTGAAATATTCTGTATTTGCTTATTATTTGGGAGCCTGCCAGTGTGTTTCTCTGGCATGCAAGCTGCACAAGCAAAACCAGAATGCAGCTTTATGAAATTGAGTTAATTAAATCGTATGCATTTAATCCAAGTTTATTAGCAGCGAGGGGGCACTTTTCTAGCCCACGGGCTTTCTCTTTGTTAAATTGCAAAGAGCTGTTCTACCGATGGCAATAGAACTTTGTGGAATGGTTATACATAGTTTTAAATTTAAATTTTAAAAAGTGTGTTTTATATAAGTCACTACCAGCACTCACTTGGCATAGGAAAGAGCAGTCACCAACAGCCAGCTCTGTCATATTGAACACACTGATGTTTGTAAGTTGTCACAAACAGATAAAGTATGCCTTCTTCTCTTCACAGCAGTTCATTTTACAGAGGTATATTAGGAAATGTGGGTCCTGAGGAATGATCTCAATGGCCATAAGAATCCTGTCAGGAAGGATTTTCTCTCTATGTGAGCAGTTTTTGCTGAGTTAATTTATGTAACTGGTGAAGGCAGCCACTCCAAAAGCACTACTACCATGTCAGCACTTGCTGGGGTTTCTGGGGATATACCCCATGGCTATTTCACTCCATTAAGGTGAATTACCCTGGGATCCCAATGAACTGTGGGAAGATGCTTCGTTCTGAACAACTCTAGAAGACTGTCTGCACTGAAGTTGTTTTGTGCTCTTCCAAATCCCAAAGGGGCACCTTGCTCTGCTGATTGGGGTGTTTTTGCCTAGGCCTTGGGGCAGGTTAGTGAGCTGTGGCTGAGAGCAGCATCATCCAGGTGATGGAATACTGCCTGGGAAAAGTGTCTAGGGAAAACACCTGAGTAAGTCTCACATAATTTCAGCTTAATTGATCCAAGTAATTCTTGCATTAGTATTTCTGTGAGGACATATTCTAGTAGGCCTTGTCACTGAGGAATGAACAGGAATGAACATCTCCAACAGGAGCACAGAGGCTGCAGGGCATGGGATAGGAGGAAGCAGGCAAGGAAGAAGAACAAAAGGAGGGAAATACAGCTGTTGAAACGAAATGCATGCCAGTATTGGGCAGGGTGATAGCTGCACCCAACAAACCATGCTCAATAAAGTGTGTGTTTGGGTTAACCTCTCCCTGAAAATCAGGGAATCACTGTTTCATTTGCACCAATGCATGCCTTTGATGTCAGCAGAATGTGTACATGAGCCCAGTTTTGACTTGAGTGTTAACAGACACTGCATTTCGAGGAGGAATGCAGGGCTAAGATCAGTTCTAGTGTTGCTTAGTAACCCCTAATCAAAAGCCCAGACACAAATCAGAAACCCTTCTGCCTGTTTGTCTTTCTGCTTTACATGATACTATGCGAACAGACATTTTTTCCTAATAAAATGTATCTATTCCTCATACTTTTTTATCTAGGATTTTTCAGTAATGGCACTCACAGCACTTTGCAAGCAGGCCAGAACAATGAATCCAGTTCATTAAAAATTTACTTATAACACATTCTTTGATAAGAGAGGGAGGGATGAAGGAATTCTCATATCACCAGTTTCAAGGGAGTCAAAGACAACTCTGGCTTTTACCCACATGGGAAATGATTCTGCCTCTCACTCCCATCTAATGTTCTCCTAATCTGTTTCCCATACCTGTGCATGGCAGTTTACTGTATCTGTGCTAGGATGAGAGTCAGTTGGCCTGGTAAATTTCAACTAAACACCCAGTCTCACTGTTTTTTTTCCAAAATTAATGTGTTTTTTTTTTTCATTTAAGGGTTCTCACTTGTCTACGAAGAGGATATGCAGAACACTCTTTGTGAATCTCATATTTCTAGAGTAGTAAAATGAGTTTAAGAATTTTGCAATGGAAAATTGCAAAATTACATGTTGGTCACCTAGAAGAAGCTGCCTTGTTTCTGATCTGCAGGTAAGTGCAGGAATAGAGAACGAGAAGTAGCAGAGCCTCTCTTTTCATTACAGCAGTGCCAGGATCTTGTGTCTGTGACAGACAAAATTTTGAAGCATGTAGATAAGAAGGATTATTCCACCTAATCCCTGCCTAACCAACTTCTGTACAGAAAGGGACAAGAGAAATGGTCAAAATAATGAGCAGCTGTGACCCCAAACCTCTCATGCTGCAGTTGTGCTGTATTTCAACTCCGTTGTATGCAATAGATCTGTGCTCTACAGCTTTCCCCTCATCCAACCCTGCTCAAGAGGTAGCCAAGGAAAATGATTTACAGTAGTGGGCATCCCTTATAAAAGAAAAAGGAATGACACAGGCTTTATTTCATAATATTATTTCCCAATCTCTTTGTCTTCTTTGGAATATATGTGTGTGTAAGTTGTGGGGACAGAAAGGAAGAGTTTGGGTTTGTTCTTACCTTTCAGACAATCTTTTGAAATTAATGTGGAAATACACACCTCAGCTGCACAAAATGAGGAATTCCCACTAACCCAGATGGATGAAGAATTCCACTAACTTGTCTAGGAGATGAATTGCCTGAATACTTTAGAAAGTTTAAACCTTAAAAGACACTCCTTTCAAGCAAGAAAGAAAACAAAACAAAACACAAAGCTTCATTGACTAAAACTCTTTTTGCTGTCAATAAATCCTGAGGTATGAAACTCATAGGATTTATGGCTTATCGATGGATGACAGAAACAGGCCAGGAAGGATTTTGAGAGAGTCAGTTGCCCTCCTGCTGGCCAAAGCAGGATCAACTATGCCACAACCATTTGTCTAACCTGTTTTTTTCCAAGTTGAGCACTGGATTTTTTTTATAGCCCTTCAGTACAACCCAACATATCACCTTGCTTTCCATGGAAAACTTTTTCTAGTACCCAACTTTTACTTGCGGTTCAAGCCTGTTACTGAGTCCATGCAGCAGAAAAGACTCATTTCCTCCTTTGCAGCAGTGTCTCTCCTCACACACCTCCTCTCTGGGTTAAACAGCCTGAATCTTCCAGCCTTTCCCCTCTTGGCCACATTTCATCCAGCTACTGTCATCCATTTCCTTCTCCTCTGGGCTCTCCATGTGCTTGTGAGAGTTTGTGTGTCTCCAATGCAGCTGTTCCCAGCCAGGCAGCCAGACTCTGCTGGCAATTACCTTTACATATTTTAGTAGCCTGCAATGTACCTTTGAAGGGACAGCTTGCACTTGTAGCGTGTACAATGTGTGGGAACTTGTTTCTCCTTTCACTCAAAGTCCATGTGAAACTGAAAGTCCAGCTCTCCTGGCACTTCTGATACTGCAGGCACAAACACATGCAGGAGAAACAGAACAAATATTGACAGGCATTTAGCAAACTGGATGAAAAAACAATAAGGTTTTAACCACGTGATTTTCCCTCCTAACCAAAGATCTGGGTTTCTGGCTTGGTTTCAGTGTTAAAACATGGCCTTGCTTATGTCCTTTGTAAAATTTGTCTGGCTTTTGGTGGAATCTTAAAACACAGTCTTTACCTAAAGAATACCGTGCAAAGGGGCTGATCTTCGTTGCATTCACACAGGATGAGAGGCATAGAGTTAACCTGAAACAGGCACGTGTGCTGCCTGACTCTGGAGACACCTGAAACCTGCATTCCATCCCAAAGGTTCTGGGAAGTTTTCTTCTCGGTCAGATCCAGCAGCACTTCTGCTGTGACAAAGCCGAATATCAAGGCTGAAGAGCTCATGCTCACATGCCTGAAACGACGGGGAGAAACGAGCTGAAGTTAAGCGGGGAGAGCCAGGCGGGTGGGAGGCGCAGACACGGCTTTAGGCGGGGCAGGGAAGGGCTGCGGCGGGCGCCGGCTGTGCCGCGGGACGGGGAGAGCTGTCCCTGGGAGACACTGACCTCCACCGGTGCCTTTCCCAATTACAGCCTACACTGCCACGCTCCTGCCTACACTTGCATCAACCATTTCAACAGGGCTGGGATTCCTAATTGTCTCCCGAAGTGCGACTTGAAATGCCAGGAGACCCCGGGATTCAACAGAGCAGTGACTGACGCATCCTCCGACCGTCCTAGCTTTGCCACGGTGCCTTTGGCTTGCTTTCACAAAAGCAGCCTTGGGAAAAAAAATGCTAATCACAAACTATTACAAGCCGAAAACCAAAACCAACTTTGCCTTTAATAAACAGCTTCTTTGCCTTTAGTCATTGCATTAATAGTAAAAAAACCCCATGATATTAATAGTAAAAAAATCATGGCCACATCAAACAGGCATTTGGACAACGCTCTCAGGTATGTGGTGAGATTCTTGAGGCTGTCCTGTGCAGGGAGAGGAGCTGGACTGATGATCCTTGTGAGCCCCTTCCAACTCAGCATACTCTATAATTATATGTCTTATGCCTTACTCATTAGGCAGAAAAGAGATTTGTATTTCATAAGAAATTTTTATTTCTTATTCATTTCACGTAAGAAATACGCCTTTCTGCACTACGGTGTTTCAGGTTGAAGAGTGCAATGCTTTATCCCTGAGGCTTTCAGAGCACTGTATGAACATATAAAACCACTGTGCAAAGCCCTCTTCTCCCTTCCCCATAGCCTTGCTCAGGTGAGCCTCTTATCAGCACCCTTGTTCAAGATGGGCAAAAAGGGATGCTTGAGCTTTTACTGCTACCACTTACACAGGCGAAGCCACAGGCTGCCAAGACTGTGACTAGTGAGAAATGGGAAGCCCTCAGGTACCAGCTTGCTCTATTACCCTCACATGAACTCCTGAACTGTGTGGGATTTACTGACACATCACCAACAGAACAAGCCAAGCGATACTGCTTCTCCTCCTGTGCTCCCCTATGCCAGCATCTGGTGGTCAGAGCAAAAGGGAACTGAGCCACCTGATGACGTGGAAGCCAAAAGAGGGTTCCTACGAGAAGGCTTCTGTAGGACACTGGAATCATTGTACTCTGTCCTTGCACACTGATGTTCCTCAAGCAGAACAGCATTTCTTTCTGCAGTGACTGTCACAGGAAAGCTGGCAACATGAGCAAAAATGGAAAAGGAAGTAGATCACCTGCATAAAATCCATAGCAACCAAATACCTATTAAAACTTCATTTACACAAGTGAGCACTGTCTATTCCTATCATCCACGGACACTCCCACTCTCCTGAGATGTACTCTGTTGCTTTTCTTTGCAGGAGTTAGCAGTCTGTACTTTGGTGCTTGATCAGGTATTCCCACATTTTTTGTAAGTGCCCCACTGATACTCTGTTACGGGGGATATGCACAAGATAGTTCTGTGAGCAGCAAGATACAGAAAGCCTCCGCTCTTCCATTTCTTTCCCCCATGTTTTGTGGATCTTCTTTATTTTCTGTATTGGTTTCACCTTCTTATCCCATAAAGCCAATGCTGCAGTATCCCAGGTTCTCTTTCCCCCCTGCTGCTAACCATCTCTATACTCCATTTTCTCCTGTGCTCTCCTAAGTCAACTAAGACACTCCTGTGCAGCTCCCTCCTGTGTTGCCTGAGACCTCCTGCTACACTCACCTCAGCTTTCATGCCTTCTGTATCTCTCTTGTAATGTTCCCATTCCGAGTGTTTTACATGAAAGCTGGGCAAGATACCTTATATACTGTGTCTGATTCAAAGTCTAGGCATGCTACTCATTCAGTGGCCTGGCATGTCTACCAGAAAGAGGAACAGCTTCGCGTCACTGAGCAATAAAGCAATATCTGCTCACCAGTTTCCAGGAAACCTGTGGGACACAAGATTTTTAAGATGTATCTCTATCTGTGACATTTCTCTGTTAGGCCTTAAAGGGTTTGAAAGGGTGGTGATGACAGTGAGGCTGCACAAGCCTTGTCTCCACGTGGAATCTGACTAGAAACCAAAGGCTGTTCTGCAGCAGCAGACAGCAGTGATAATGGGAGCATCAAATCACAGCTGGTGTAAGGCAGTCTCTGTAGCTGTCATTGCTGCTGGCAGCTGCTGCTCCCTAGGCATGGATATTCTACTGCAGCAAAGCCTGAAATTACAAGGCTGCTGGGAAGTTCTACCTTGCAAACCCTACTAATAACAGAGTGGGAATCTAAATAAAAAAAATGTCTTTAGGAATTAGTCCACAATGCCCAAAGAGCCCCAGGAAACTTGGTGTGCCCCTTCTCAGCATGGATAACCCACACATGACAGATCATTCCCCAGCCTGGAGAATGGGATCTTCCTTCTCCCTGAGACCTGGAGAAAGAGATTTTCCCTCTGCCCTGCAGCAGGGTAGAGCTGATTCCTTTCTCTTGAGAATCCACATGATGTAAGGGCCTGAATTCACAAAGGACAAGCATTGCTGACATACACTTGCCTGTAGGCTCGGAAAGACCAAAGTTGTGTTTTAAAAAGAAATTCCAGGTCATTTAAGAACTCTGAAGAAAATTATCTTTATGCCTAGCTCTGTCTTGCTGAAATACAGCTAGTCTTGAAAACAATTTGGTTGTGTTGAGAGCTTCTATTTTTTTCTCCTGTATTTTAATATATTCTTTACAATCAATTTTATTTAATATTTTATTTAATAGTAAATTACTTAATCTTTAATATATTTAAACTTATATGTTTAATTTTCTAAATCTTCCAAACAGGACACAAGGAGGAAGATTGCTGCGGCAATCTTTCACAAGATTATATGTTATAGAAATGTGTAATCAGAATCTATCTCAGTGAGGGGAGTCACAGCCTTTTTCAATGACCAGCTCTCTGAGATCTATCATTTTTCCAAGCTCAGACATGGCAGTCTGACAACTGGCAAGATATGATATATTTTCCTCTTGTTAGTTCCTGCTGTGTTTCTGAGCTAACCTCTCTCCTGCCTTGCTGAGTTCAGGCTGTGTCTGGAGTCAGATACCACCTCCTGATCTGCAGGTAACCAGAAGAGTCGAAGTGCTCTTGCTTCTGATGTGTTTCTTCTCTCAAGTATTTGAGTTCTGAGTTTCTAAGATCTGTCATAGATGAGAAGTAGGAAAAACAACCACTTAATAATGACAAGAGCAGCAGGACCAATGCAGCCTGGTTTTCTATGGATCAACGTTGCAAGGTGTGGGTTCTCTGTTGTGTAGTACAACAGTAACAGGGATGGCAGCTGCAGGCTTTTCCTGAGCTGTGGACTAGTGCAGCCTCTTTCTATATTAAACTATCTATCTCCACAAAACATTCCTAAAATGATTAACATTGACATCTCTGACTGATTACCTGAATTGGTCAGAATTGGACAGAGGGTGGAAGACACAGACAGGTGTTTATATATATACACACACATAAGCACACAGCCCTATCACTTAATCCTAATTTACTCAGACAATCAAGCCAAAAGCTCCAAGGGCTGAGTTACACCAAAGGCACAAACCATTTGGCTGTGATTATCAAGGTCAGTTGCATACACATAATTTTTTGTGATCTTTCCTGTGTGAGGAGTTTGCACTTGTCTGGCTCAACGATCTAGTTTGAATGCTGCAGATCCCAAGCTGAAATTATCCACTGAAGATAGAGTCACTTTTAATTTAAATTGAGGCAGCTTTACGGAGGTAGGAACTCTGAGAAACTGCCCAAGGACTCAACGGCTGCTGTTCCCAAGGTGAGCAGGCAGCCTGCTCCCTCTAAGGCAGGGTGGCTACAATCTCATCACCAATATCTGCCCTTACAGTACATGCTCCTTACCCCAGGAACCAGCTGGGCTAACGTCTGTCTCTCTGGGAAAAGCAGAAGCAAGTCTGTAGGCAGAGGTGTGATTAGAGCAGCTAGAGGCCTCAAGAAAACCCAAAACTTTCTGTAGGCAAATGCCTTTCCAGCTTTGAACCGAACGCACCAAAGCCTCAGAGCTAAATTCACGTTAGCTCGACAGTTCCAGTGTAATTAAAGTGCACCCGTGGAACGTGTGCGAGCGTGTCTGCGCAGCCCCGGACGGCAGCAAAGCTGATCCTGCCATCAGCGGCCGCAGCGAGGAGCGGGGAGGAGCGGAGCCGCGGGCGCTGCCGCCCACCGCGCCCCGGCGCTCCCGCAGCCTCCCGGCCGAGCTCGCAGCGCTCCCCGGCGGCGGAGGGACGCAATGGGAGCCTCCGTGCCCGGCGGGGCCGGCGTGAGGGGCATGGCCGGCATGGGGATGGCGTGGATGGGGATGGAGTGCCGGACGATGGCCGGCATGGGGATGGAGTGCCGGAGGATGGCCGGCATGGGGATGGAGTGCCGGAGGATACTGTGTGCTGTGGGGTTGCGCGGTGCCGGTGTGCGGAGGCGTGGCGGGGACAGGGTGCCGGGGATGGTGTGCCGGGGATG